>MNCI01007259.1:31420-76061 GCA_015680685.1 Gnetum montanum
CAGGGAAAGACGCGATATCGCGGCACTATGCATGTCGCGTCTCATCAAATAGCAATTAATTAAGCACATAAGTACAAGCACTTCGAGCATACACTTGGCAGTTGGTAATCCTGATAACGCTTAACGTTTGGTAACCCAGTAACGCTAAACATGTTTAGGATGTGTATGACAAGTGGGAACAAATGCTTATGGTAGGGTTAGTTAGTTAAGTTAAATTAGCAATTAAATTACTTCATTACTTTCATCCTTTATTTTAAGCACCTAAACCATAAAACATAAAAATAATAAAAATTATACACCTCGATTACACTTAACCATATCTTTGCATATGACAAGTGTAATTCAAAAAACAATGAATGACCATTAGGGCAAGTTCACTGCCTAGAAGCTAGTGTATCAAAAGACATAGAATCCATGGAATTTTACCAAATTGCATGTGAACGCTTAGTGATTCGTATGGTTGAGCATAGGGGTATTTACCACTCATCATTGGCCCTATTGCTAGGGATTCTTTTTTCTTGAAATGTGCACTATCTAGACATAGTAAAAATCATTAACATCGTTGGATGAACCCTAAGGACAAGATCATTGCAAAAATAAATATAATAATTTAAGCACCCTGATAACTTATTTTAATTGTAGAATGTCTTCTTCTCACAAGCGTTATGATACTAAACCACTAGTTTCTCAAGAATGTAGGGTGGTATATACTCATCTAGATAAGTATGTGCTTGACTTCACCTTCATCTTGCATCAGGATGAACAACTATGGTTGTGAGATATGGAGGGCAACATTGTAATGCCTCCCAATTGATCTATGTTTGAGATGTTGCTCCAAACTCTTAGGAGGTTGGGCATCCAGGATCTTCAAGAAGAGTATGTTGTGCATGACCATGACTATTGGGACTATTGTCCCACTGAAACATAACGTAGAAGAGATCGACACCAAGAGAAGAACCATGAGGCTTTGAAGGGGAAATAATTCATCAATCCCTTATTCTTGCTCAACCAAAAAAAACAATAAGAATCCTCACTCTGGGGGTTCTTAACATGAAGATTCTCCACCCCTTGATATTGGTGATGGGGGCTTGAACTTGAAGCTGCAGTCCACTCTTAACAATCTGGGTTCTAGCAAAAGTGGGAGTTAAAGCAAGGCATTGGGGAAGCATCAAGATGATAAGAAAATTGATGAATGTGGATGTAACAAGTGTAGAGGAGGTGGTAGATACCATGGTGGTGGAAGTCCTCCTTCCTCTTCATCCTCTTTTTCTACATCTCTTTCTTTGTCTTCTAGTTTTGATAGATGCCATCAAAAGGATAATCGTGATGAAGATGAACAATAGGACAATAATGATCACCAAGCCCATGATGAATGAAGGGGTAGCAAAGGACATCATAGGAATCATCAAAATAATGATGACGATGAGCCTTTGCTAGCAACTTGAAGTATGCTAAATATCACAAAGGCATTGAAAATTCCAACCAGGCATATGAAAGATAGTTGAATCAAGCGACTTGACATGAATAATATCCCAAGATTTTAGGGGGGATATAACCCTGATTTTCAAACTTGTCTTCAAGCCTTTCACGATGCCTATGCCTTACAAAATATTGAAAATGATTGGCAAAAATTAAAGCTATTTCCTAGGACACTCATCAAGGAAGTTGAAAGTTGGTATCAGTCCTTGAAATTGAAATCCATCCCTAGGTGGAGTACAATGCTAAAGCTATTCAATGATAAATACCATATGTACTCCCGAGTGTCTAATCTAAGAAGGCAAAGATCTAAGGATGGAAGCAAGGAACACATGAACCCTTGGATGTTGCCATGGGTAGATACTATTTTCTCATACATTGATGTCCTAACCATGGTTATTCTCAGCAATAACAACTTTGCCACATCATAGATGGATTTAGATTAGAAACAAGAAGAACTCTTGGGGTCTATGCCTAATGAAGACTATCAAAACTTACAACCCATCAGAAGACTATCTTCTCCATCTACTCATTATGGTTAAAGGCTAATAGAGTAGGTAGCAAAAGAAGAAGGAGAACTGAGAAAATAGGAAAGTGCTAAGGAATATAACAAGGATCCTTCCATTAGAAAAAGCAAGGTTTGATTTTGTGACAATGAGGAGGAGTCATCACTTAATGAGATGATGCAATAAAAAACCTTGCCAATCCAAAAATATGTTGCCAATATATCGACCAAGGTTGATAAATTATGGGACTCTTTAGATGAAAAATTCTAAAATTCTCTAAAAATTGCAGAAGAATCAAGAGAGCAAAGTAGTAACTATAAGCACAGAAGGTGGAAAGAAGATGAACGTGCCTACCAAGGGGGTAAGGGAAAAGTTGTTGTAGTAAAAGAAGTTATGGAGTTAGAGTCACATGACGATGGTGGGTGTGACATTTGCCAATATGAACATCCCCAAGGATGTTGCCCTATCATGTCACACTTGCAGGAGTCTAGGGTGTATGCAATGATTCCTAGATTGATGATAAGATAAGCATCGAGAAGATTGCCTTATTCTCAAGGAAATTCAAGGTAGTTACACCAATAACAACAAGCTTATTATCAAAGTGGAGATCCAACACAATCATATGAGCAGTACCAATAATGGAAACATCCACAGTCATGAGGGATGCCACCTCTAAGGTAGTAGTATCCTTATAGGTACCTAGATCCATATGGGTACTATGTTCAGCAATTAATGTCTCCTTCTGCCTCTTCTAGTCATGCTTCTTTTCAACATTACTACTATCCTCTAGAGTATCATAGAACTCATTCTCCATCTACTAGAGGGGAAACCTTATATCCATATCACCCTTCTTATCCTTTAGCACATGCTCCTCCACCCCTGACCGAATTACCTCTTACTCCATCTATGTAGGGTGAAATTCCACCACAGCCGCAACAACATAACACTACTAGGGCTACTAACTTATAGCTAGCTTTTCAGATAAATGGTTCAAAAACCAAATCTAGAAAATGAAGATTGTTCTGATTCAATAATTTATCAAATTTCTCATAAACTAATGTGGCTAGTTGTCCTGTCTCTCCATCATCTTCTACATAAAATCCTTTCGAGAGCCCTTCAAACCAAACACCTCCTAAGATCCATACTATCATGTTAACCCATGGTATATATGATTGAATTAAGGTTGATAACCTTTTCATGAAAAGATATGACCCTAGAAGTCCTCTCATCTACTTGCAGGTTACTAGACATGAGCCATGCAAGGCTTTTCTTGATTCAGGTTTTGGTGTTAATCTAATTTTGCATGACATGTACAAAGCATGGGACCTTCCACCTCTCAAGAAGAACCATATCTATCTAGAATTTGCAAACTAGTCAATCACTATTCCTTTGGAACTTATGGAGGACATTGTGAGCACTATTTGTGGATGGTTCTATCCTACCAATTTTCTGGTGATCAAGGTTAAAAATTGCAAGGGACACTTTCCAATTATTATGGGAAGGGGATGGTTGAGCATTGTTGATACATGAATGAGCATCAGAGATCTCTCCTTGGAAATTTTCAAGGAGGATGAATTTGAAAAGATCGAGAAGAAGAGAGTTCCATGCATCACGTATAGTAATACCAGGTGCAACTGTGTGCAAAAACTTTGGTCTATCAAGAGAACATCCATCAAAGTATGTAGAAAGTGTGTAGATGAATCTGAAATCCAAAGGTTCTTGTACATAGTAGCCACAAAACAAGAGGACACCTAGTGGTTAAAAGCTTATCTTGAAAGTAGCACACTTTGCATGGGGCCTATCGAGAGTTTGACATGTGCCTATATTGAAAGCATGGATGAACTACAACAAGTTCATCACTAACTTTATGATAATGCAAATGATGATAACAATTGGGGAGAGTTGGAAATCCTTGAAAATTTTAAACAAGAGCCTTTAGAGTTGAAAACTCTACCTATCGGCATGGAGTATGAATTTTTGACAAATGGTAAGCCAATAATCATCAATGCCAATCTTGCTCTTGAACAAAAATAGATGTTATTGAAGGTGGAAAATAAATGGCCAATAGTCTTTACTTGGTCATATCCTAAACTCATAGGGATTGATGCTAGGATATGCCATCATTGTATCCACACTAATTCAGCCATGAAGCCAAAGAGGCAGTCGTAGCAGTAGTTGAACCCCAAATTGAAGCAAATTGTTAAAGAGGAAATCGAACAACTCCTCAAGGTAGGATTTATCTATTCCATTGTAGATAGTGAGTGGGTTACTCCACTGGTTATTATGTCAAAGAAAGATGATAAGTGGTAGGTCTACATTGACTTCTGGTTGTTGAATATGATAACATTCAAAGATCACTTTCCATTTTCATTTGTGAATCAAGTGTTAGAAACTATATTTGGGCATTGCTATTATAGTTTTCTATATGGTTATAGTGGCTATAACCAAATCTAAATCACGTTAGAGGATCAGGACAAAACAATATTCATGAGTCCCTAGGGAACTTTTGCATATCAAAATATGCCTTTTGGTCTGTGCATTGCTCTTGCAACATTCCAATGCTTGGTCCTGAGCATTTTCAACGACAAATTAGTTGTGGGGTGGAAGTCTTTATGAATGACTTCTCCACCTATGGTGATACATTTGAGAAAGCCTTGGACCATCTTGAGCAAGTGCTTAAAAGATGTGTGGAGATGAATCTTCGACTCAATTGGTAGAAAAGCCATATGATGGTTCAGGAGGGCATTGTACTGGAGCACAACATTTCTCAGGTAGGGATTGAGGTGAATCCTAAAAAGATAAGGATCATCCAAGAAATAACTCGCCAACCAAAAATCATTATATATGTCTGGCCATTCATTGGACACATTTTTTACTATTGATGATTCATATAAAATTTCTCTAAGATTACAAAATTATTGGTTGACCAAAAATGAAATATTATCCATTCATCTAGATCAAGAAATGTGAAAATGCATTCTAGAGCCTTAAGCAAAAACTCATAGAGACTCCAATTCTATGAGCACTTGATTGGTTCATATTGTTTGATATCATGAAAGATGCATCAAATTATGCCTTGGGAGCTGTGCTTACATAATTGGATAAAAAGAAATGTTTATCTGACATCCACTATGCAAGTTAAAGAATTGTGGGTGCATAGTTGAATTACATTACAATGAATAAAGAACTAATGATAGTGGTGTATGCTCTAGAAAAGTTCATGCACTATGTGCTTGGATACAAGTGTTTGTGCACACTAACCATAGTGCCATTCGCTTTTTCATGAACAAGCCAATGGTAAGCCCTCATGTCATACAGTGTCTGGTGATCTTGTAGGGACTTGATCTTACAATGGGAGACCTAAAAGGGACTGATAATGTGGTCACTGATCACTTGTCTCGATTATGATGGGATAACAAAGAGAAGAGCCCACTCTCTAATCAATTTCCTAGTGAATTCCTCTTTATTGTTGCAATAAATTAACAAGTTCCTGTAAAACCAAAATAGTATGATGGCATCCTCACTTATCTTCTCACTCAAGAGATGCCATAAGATATGGACTACAAGAAGAAACAATCATTTTTTCATTAGGCCAAATGCTTCATGAAAATCAATGGACATCTTTACAAGGTGTGCGCTAATGGCCTAGTTCATTAGTGTGTACCTAATGTTCATCAACTATGCATTCTCTAGGATGTTAATGAGGGTCCTTGTAATGACCACTATGTTGGGAGATGCATGACCATTAAGATCCTAATGATAGGGTATTATTGGTCAACCATCTTTAGGGATGTCCACCACTTTTTTTGATTTTGTAAACACTGCCAACAAGATGGTGGGATGATCATGCAAATGGAGGTACCTCAATAGTGGATCCAACCATTGGAAACCTTTGAAATTTGGGGCATTGACATCATGGGTTTCATCACACCCATGTAAAATGGAAATGTGTACAAAATCATCACCATTAATTATTGCACAAAATGGGCAGAAGTAGTAGTCGCCATTGACTATACATCATCTACTGTTGCATAGTTTGTAAAAAAAATGTCGTAAATAGGTTTGGGGTGCCACATGCACCAATCTCTAACAATGGAACCCATTGCATAGACACCAATTTTCATGAGCTCATGCAACGCTTAGGGGTTGAACATAAATTAACCACATCCTATTACCCCAAAGCCAATGATCAAGTAAAGGTTACTAATAGGGAGATTACCAAGATCTTAATGAGAACTGTTAGTAAATATAGGAAGGACTAGAGCACAAAACTCAACGATGCCCTCTGGGCCTACCACTCAACTTGGAAACTTCCTCTAGGCTACTCTTCCTATGAGCTAGTTTATGGGAAACTGCCAACACTTCCTATGCAATCCGAGCTTTGTACACTTTCAACAGCATGTGAAATAGATCTTGACTTGAGTCTAGAATAAAGAGAATGATTGATCAACTTTAATGTGCTAGATGAAAATTGATTAGTGGCCTTATCTTGTAATGAAGTGCACAAGGCATTCAACAAAAAGCACCATGACCTTAGAATATGAAAATTAAAATTTCAACCATGAGAGATAAGGTTCTCTATTGGAACCAAACATACATACCTCAACGAACTAAGTTCGAAATGTTGTGGAAAGGACCTTACATCATTTACGAAAATTTTTCTTTTAGGACCATGTTGATCTACAAACTTGAGAGCCCAAACAAAAGGTAGCTAGTCAGTGTGCAACAAGTCAAACCTTTCCATGAACCCATGTAAGCTAATGGAAGCAATGCCTCAATAGATGGACAAGCTTGCTCAGTATTTTGGATGTCCTCTTTTCAACTTAGTCATGGGGGAGATGGCCATCCATGCAAAACATTTAAAGTGGCTCCTTAGCTTTTCCAAATTTTTTGATTTACACTTTCTCTATTTTTATACCTTTTTTATTTTACACTTTGTTATTTTTCCATTTTTTGTTTTAAAAAATTGTTAGTATGTTTTATCTTTCTTGAATATTTTATTTTATCTTATTTTGATGTCATTATTCTTAGTAATAAAGTGCTTTATTGCCAATAGAGCATAGTGGTGATGTAGCTATTGCTATGGTGGCTTGTACTTAATGTTTTTATTTGCTAGTGTTAGGTTTCTATTTTTAAATTTTGATGACTGATAACTAAGATCGATTTCTATTTTCATGAGACAGGTAGTGAGTCCACATCATCCACCCATCCACAAACTTTATGATTTTCCTTTTTTTTTGGAAATATGAGGTCCCTTTTTCATTAATAAAACCTTAACAAACTTGTGACCTTGGTAGTTTCTAAGCTTGGAAAAGATTCAAAGGTTTGAAAAGGGTGTGGCTTCAAGGGGATTCAATATCCACAACCTCTATGGCTTTCCTTATTTTGGGAATATGAAGTTCCTTTTTAATTAATAAAACCTTAAAGAACTTGTGACCTTGGTAGTTTCCAAGCTTAGAAAAATATTCAAAGGTTTAAAAAGGGTGTGGCTTCAAGGGGATTCAATACTCTTTGTACCTCTCTATTGTCTTGAGTGCAACTAGGTTTTTCATGGATTTCTTATCGTTCTATGTCAACCAATAACAGGAAATTGAATAAGTATTTGCATGGTGTGGTTCATATCCAAAAATAAAAAATAAAAATAAAAATAATAAAAAAAGAAAAATGATGAAAATTCAAAGCACACCCCTTAGACAAAATAAATGGGCTACAAACACTGGTTATGGGACTAGAAAGACATGTTACCCATGCCTGAAGATCCCCTTTAACTAAAGCCTTTTCTGACTTCCTGCTTCTCTTTTCTTCTCAAATAAGGAATGGTGGTTGTCTGTGGGAGCATTCTTGTATCTCAAGGAGGTAGACCAATCCTAGAGTGGTGATGCAAAGTCACTGAAAGTGATTGGTTTTTGTCTGGACTAAGGTTAGACTTTATTGGGTCATTTAACCATGACTCTCACAAGGGACTTCATGTGACCATGATTAGGACATTCATTCCATTCTCTATAACATCCATCAATGTTCTCCATAACTTACCTCACTACTAGTTTTCATGTTTTTGTTTCATGTCTTAGTTTGATGTGTTGAAATTTCTAAATAGATTCTTTGGGTTTGGTCCTTAACTTTTTGTAACCATTGATCAACAATGGAGCCCACGAACTCCTTTGTTGAGATTATGTAAGGGTAAAAAGGGCATGTGTTGCTGTGGGGAGGATCCACTTGCATATCTTGTGGTTTGGTTAGTTAAGTTCCTTATCCTTAGACATTTTCGCAATCAAAATATTTTGTGCGCTCCATCGTGTGCCTAACTATATGCTCCTTAAGGCATTCTTCTTCATAAAATCTTGTTCTCAAATCATTTCTCAATTTTCTAAATTTTAAAACCCTCTTTTAATATTTTCATCATGTTCTTGGCTCTTTAGGCTTTCATTTGACTCTAATTTTCTTCAAAAACTCCTTATATGTTTCAAATTTTGACAAGGTCAATGGTGATTAATAGCCATGTTGACTCAGCCTCCTTGACTAGGCCCCATCGACGCAGCCCAAAAATTCTATAAATACGACCCAACACTTCAATATTTTTTTTCATTTGCTTCAAAACAAGGGGGAATTTTTTGCAATTTTTTAGAGCCCAAAACCCTCTAGAGTTGATAATTTTCACTTTTTTCATTCTTGTAGCTACTAGAGGTAAGCTCTTAATTGTGGGGCCACACCAAAAAACTTAAGGTTTCTAATAAAATTATTTTGAAATTTTTCTAACTCCCCCAAAGGGCTTATGAATAGAGTAACATTAAACCATTAATTTTTGAGAGTTTATCCCTTCTAACAAACTTTGGTATACCTAACATTAATTATTATTATTAAAATAATTAACCAGGCCATGATTACAACTTAGCCAAGTGTAACTACCCCAAGAGATAAAGTATTTCCAATGTTTTAACGTTACACATTAAGCACTAATCCTTGGTCATGCTGTGATTATAGATGAAACCTAGACCAAAATGCTTGCAGGAAGAAGGACCATTACAACCAAAGGAAAAATGACCTAGAATTAGAAGGAGCTAGAAAGAATAAGCCCAGGAGCAGGCAACAAAAACTCGTACAACGGGTCCTCTTTGGGAGGAGCCTAAAGTGGAATCTATTGAATAGATTCTTGAAGAAGAGGATACTACTAAACAATTCCAAAGAGAGAGGCACTAGGGCCCATTCCAAGACTTGAGTTCACATTGACACAAGCCTTCATAGATATAATCAAACCTTGTGATTTTCAACGGTTAGTTCTCTAAGAGATAAAATTTGGATCTTTCTTGGAACATGCTCCACCAAAAGTCAAGACACAATTATAAATGCCTCCCATGTGGCCAATCATCACTACCAATGAAGTGGTACATGGGAGAGACATATCTCTTTTGGAATAGTAGAAATGTAGGAGCCACTGTGAGAATCAAGGACATTTATGTGTCTTACTTGGTAGAAGCTATTTTTCAAGCTCTTAGTCTATATTATTCTAGCACTCATTTGGCAAAAATCTCTATGCAAGCAAAACATGAGGTAAAAAGGGAGTGGACCAAATGGTGTTGTGGGGTTGATTGCAAGGAGTTTGGCACACTCACATTGATAGAACATATATACTTCAAGATAAAATCCTATCATCTTAATTCAATAGTCAAGCTTAGTAAGATGATAACCTTCTCTGCCCAAGCATGTACTACTTTAAGTGAAAAGTTCCCTATTAACCTTCCACAACTAATCTATTTGGAGATAGAGAAGCATTTCAAGGAGAATGAATGTGAAAGGAAAATCCTATCATTTCCATGCCTTATTAGAAAACTATGTAAAAGGGTAGTGATAGTCTGCTATACCAATGATATGACTAGGCATACTTCCATCAACTCTTGATTTGAGATGATAAAGGATAAGGTTTCTACCATGTTAAAAGAAGAGGAGTAGTAGTCGCCACCTCTACCATCCCCTTAAGAAATAACACTAGAGGCTTGCATAACCATTGCATGCCTACACGAAATTTGAGAGAAGCTCTTGTGTGAGCAAGAGTAGCCAGCAGGAACAAGTGGTGGGGTTTCATTTTTGTACCATCCTACAATGAGTCACCTTAATGAAGTGGCTCAAATGATTAGCTAGATGGATGGAGGTGAGCAAATATTCTTAGCCCAAAGAATGTAGCTACCCACGAGGTCAAATTCTAGTGCTTGAGAGGTGACGATGTCTCTCTCACAACAACAATAGTTGTTAGAAATCTCTAGTAATGCTACTACCTTTTTAGTGCACTTGGAGGAGGGAAAAGGGGTAACTGTATTGGTGATGTAGCATCAAGGGTAGGAGATAGTAGTAGAAGTGGTTGTTGATAGAATCATTGAAGCAATAAATATACCTACGGTGTTTGGTCCAAAATTTTTTGCACTTAGAGATGTGCAAATGTTTGCAGGAACTACTAGTGGAAGACTTAGTGTAGCTTATCAATGAAGAGTTGCTAGACTGATTGGTGGGAACTAGGCAAATAATTTTGGATATCTTTGATTTTTGGAATAAAATCACTGCAACCTAGTTGGAGTTGCTTGAAGCAAAGGGTAAATGCATCATTTTGGAGGGGCAAATTGAAATGGCTCAAGCACAAAACCAAAGCTTGGCTATGAAGGTTGCTAAAGTAAGATCTTGTCTTGTGGATCCTATGCTTCTTAATCTTACACTGAAAAGACATGAAGCTTTTCAATAGCTTTAAGACAAACTCAAATAGATTAAGGTAGGGATGATGATGGCTCTCTTTGACTAGTCTAGGGCCAAGGCCAAAACATATTTAGTTTAGAAGAACTTGGTCTAGACATGCTAAGAGAATGAGATGTTGACAACAGAAAATCATCGCCTGCAGAATATTGATGTGCAAAAATAAAAAATGCAAGAATTCATTCATCAATAGTAGGAGTAGCTAGCTAGGATGAATACTGAGCTTAGGAAATTGGTAGTAGAGAATAGAAATTTCTCTATGGAGGTAGTCTATGCCTTACACCAAAAATATATGATTGAGATTGCTGCCTAGAAGAATGAGGCTCTTAAATTTGAGAGAGTTAAGAACCAATACAGAGATCAAGTTGGTCTATATAAAGAAGTTAGTGAAAGACACATCTAGACAACTAAGGAAAAGGTCAATGAGACCCTCTAGCAACTTTAGCAAGGAAAAGAAATGTGGCAACCTATCATTGATGGGATAGATGTCTACAACAAATCAGAGAATTACATGAAGGAGTTGCAAATAGAAGAGATGGCTAAATACATTGAGATTTTTGATCTCAAATATGCAAACCTAGCAATGCTAACTACTGCACTACCATGATCAAAGTTAGAGAAGTAGGTGGCTAGCTTGTACTTGCTATATGAGGTAGAGTTTAAGCATCCTAAGGAGACCAAGCAAAAGATTGAGACTGCAAACACTGAACTTGAACCTCTTAGGGTAAGATTCACTAATCAAAGATCAACTGTTGGGAACCTAGCCAGAAGGATGAAAAACTACTAGGAACTGCAAAATGCAATTGTGGTGTTTGACATTGAACATAAATAATTTGTTGCTTGATTTGTCAATGTCAAGGAGCTGTTCCCAAAAATGTCCTATCCTTGGGATGTGTCCAGTTTGACCCACATTGGCAAAGTTGCATGAACTATGCATAATACCATAAGTAAGGAGAAGAAGATGAAAGTATTGCTGGATGCTTTCCATCTTCCACTAGAAGTTATAGTAGTAGTAAGATAGCCCTAACCACCACATGCGCTTGAAGTAGGAGAAGGTCCTTCAAAACCTTAGGAGCCTCCATCGCCTGGGGCCATTTAATCTTTTCCATCATCTTCATACCATTAGAGGAGAATGTGTTTGTCAAATTTTGTCCTGGCATTCAATTTTGTAGTCTTGAACACTATAAAATTTTGTAATGATTGCATATCTATACACTTGGGCACTTAGTGTTTATTTATGTTTGTCATTAGTCAATAATTCTGTACCTTTCCAAATTTGTAAAGAACTTAAGGAAAAGCTTTTATTCAATTGTGGGGGCATGATGAATCTTAGATTGGTTGCATTGACTAGGTCCCATCAACTAGGCCTCGTTAACTAGGCCTTGTCGATGCATGATTTTATGCATTGACATGGCCCCATTGATGTAGTGTCTATTTTCACCTATAAATACATGGTCACCCACCATGTTTATGGTATTGTTATAGTTGTATCAGAGCTCTTGTAGTTTTGTCATTTGGAAGTTAGAATACTTTTCTAAGTGCCCACAGTAGGAGTCAAGAGTGTATGGATCTTTATTTGAGCACTATTGTACCTGAGCATAACAATGTGTGCAGTAACAAAGATGAGCTTTTTTATAAACCTTGCAGCACTTGGAAATAGATTAATTAATTATTTATGCATTTAATGTCCTATGAAATTTCCTTTAATGCTTTAAGTAATTAAATAATTAATTAGGCTAAACTAAGCTAAACTAAGCTATATTAAGTAGTGATTAATTGAGCACATAAGTATGACCACTTCAAGCATATGCTTGGTGCTTGGTAATTGTTGAACCCCAAAATTTGGTTTGGTTTTTAATAAGTATTTTGTTAAAGGAATGCATTTCAGTTAATTTTATATTATTAATTAGTGTTAAATTAATATTTATTTTATTTTAGTTTAGTGGTGAGTATTAGTTCATTATTATTAGTTTGATAGTTTATTTTAATTAATATGATATATTATTATATATTAATTTATATTATATATAATCATAGATGTNNNCTATATCAATATAATATATTATTAAGGAACTATTGGTATCCTTTGGCTCACTGTACTACAACATGAAATATTAAATAACAATTGGCATTTGCACATCAAATTAAAGGAAAGAAGCCATCCATTATCCATACCATTGCAATAGGTTGTTGTCTTCAAACCATTGCCATTTTCTATAGAATAAAATTATGGTAGCCACATTTTCACCTTTGTTTCCTTGCCAAACCATAGGCAAAAAAAAAAAAAAAAATCTATTTACCATGATTAGAATGTAGCTTTGCCTCACAATTTTTTTTAGTTTTATTTTCTATCATCATTTTTTGTAGAAATCATAGTGACGTGAAAATTATGAGAGGAGTTATGTAGACCAGAAGAATAAACCTTTGATCAATTGCTACTGCTATTGCAGCCAATGTTCCACAAAACATTTAACTTGGAGGTGGAGGAGTTGAAAAGAATCAACAAACTATAATAAAATTCAACCCAAGCATAGCTCCACTTTCAAACAAGGATGGTCTAGTAAGCCTCTTGTAGGCGACAGTGCCGGCACATTGGTAGATAAACTTGACAAAGTTTCTACACAATGCACTATCCACTAGTCTGAAAGGATCAAGGTTAAAACGGTATGAGTCCTGGGAGGATCAAGGTAGGAAATGTAGCTGTGGGTCACAAATGATGGGAGAAAGCGAAGGATATGAAGGAGAAGAGGCTGACACTACAAGTGAATGAATCAAATCTCGGTTCAGATGTGGTGGTAGAAATAGCTGTAGCCATGGCATTTGCATCTCTATTTTTCCATAGCTTAGATCCTACATATTCAAAATAGTTGTTGTAGCATGCCAAGGAATTTTTTAGTTTTGTAGATAATTAGAAGGACCTCTACAGCAAAAGCGTGCCTTTGGTTTAGACCTTCTACAATTCCACCGCTTACCAAGACGAACTTCTATGGGCTACTGCTTAGATTTATCATGCCACCAGTGATATTGAGTACTTGAATTATGTGAATATTAAGGATGGAAAAGCATATGCCAAATGGTTTGCTGCTCCAACCTAGTTTAGCTGGGATACCAAGCATGCTGGTGTTCAAGTGCTCTTGTCTAGACTTTATCACTTTCAACAAAGCAACATAGCCAATGATATTCTCTTTGATATTGATTAGTACAAAATTACTACAAATGCTATTATGTGTGCTTTTCTACTAGATTCTCCATTGGCTCAAATTGAAGCTTTTTCTTGGAAAGTTTTAATGCTTATCATTAAGAATGTCCACGTGGATGGGCATAGGTGGCAAGGATGTGAACATGATGAGTAGCACTCTTTAATTAGCACTATGGATTTTCTGCAGTAGCGCATTTGTAGCAATGGTCCAATCAATGACACCAACATAGATGGTGAATGCATGGAGTGGAGCATCACATACACCTCTTTTTTCACTTGCATGAGAATCCGTATTAATTTAAAACATTAAAAAGCCAAATTTAGCAATGGTACTGATTGTAGTGGATTGGAATCAGGATTTGCAATACCCATATAGTATTAAAATAATTATTTTTAACCTTATTGTAGTATAAATATGACTTCAAATTTGTATTGTGAGTATCCATTATGCATACACATTGAAAGAAAATTCATTTTTTTAGCAAACAGGAGAGGAGTTGATACCAATGAATTCCACATCAAATTGGAATTTATTGTTTTTGTGGTTATTGTTGAAGATTTGTTGAGCTTTGTGGAAATTCTTAGAGTCCATGGTCTGACAAATAAAATTGTCACATTGTGAAACCAACAAAGCAAAATTGTAATTTAGGAAAGTCTCCCTTGTAATCTTCAATTATTATTTGTAATTTCCACTTTTTTGATGTTTTTCCCATTTTTTCCACATAGGGGCTTCCATGATCAACATGAAAGATTATGGGGAAAGGCTTTTTAGATAATCATGATTAATTTTGATAGGCTTGAGGGTCTTAGGATGTGTGAACAAGGTTCTAGGACACACACAGGGCTTTCTGATGTTCGTTCAAGATCTCTTGAGGCTATTTTGAAGTTTTGCCAAAGTTTTCCTCTTTCTTCCACATTGGGCATTGTGGAAGAAGTGACTCCCAATGTGGAGGAACTAGGAAACCCTACTTTTTACCATTTTTTATCATTTCTAGCTATGCATGCAGGCTTCTAAGGTAGCTAGTATCAATTGTTGACATCCAATGTTAAAATTTGGCTATTTCAAGGGTTATTAGATAGTTTTTGAGATTTTTCCAATTTTTCCACATTGAAGCTTTATTATCAACAAGGAAGATTAGGTGGAAGGGTTTGTTGGCTATTTTTGATCAATTTTGGCTATGCATGAATGTCTATAAGGTTGTTAGCATTGGTTATCAATGCCTAAGGTTAAAATCCAGTTGCTTTAAAGGCTATGAGAGGAATTTTAGGTTGCCCCCCATTCCATCCATGCTAAGTTTGGCAAGCTTAGTGTGGATAGGATCCTCAACATGGAGAACCAAGAGGAGGTAGTTTTGATCATCTTATGTAACTTCTGGAAGTTTGGTAGCTTTTAGAAGTGTTGGGTCACTTCTTAGAGTCCAATTTCATATAAAATTTTATAGTTTTGGCTTCCCCCCTTTTATTCATGTTGGAACTATGATGCTCATCATGGAAGAGGTCATCTTAAACTAAGAAAGTTAGATCTAGGCTAGATCAATAGCCAATCGACCATGCATGTTAGCCTTTGGGGTTGCTAGTGTCGATAGTCAATACTGGTTGTTAAGATTCAGCAATTTGGAGGCTCCTAAGTGCCTCATGTAGTCTTAGCCTTTCCTCCACACTAGGCATGATGGCCATAGTGTGGATGAGAGGGGGATGGAAGTTTTATGCCATATTTGGCAACTTTTAGGGCTTTCGGAAGCTCTAGAGGATTCTAGCAAGGTTTAAGGGTCATCGAGCTTTGAGAAATGGCTAGTAGGCTATCGATTTATGTTGTTTTTCCTTTACCAAATCCATCTATGCTAGGAATGAGATGTTCAACGTGGCTCAAGCCTCCCCTAGTTTGGAAACATCAAATCACAAGGTTTCAACTAGATTTGGTGAGGTTTTGAGGCTGCCAGAGATGATTAGAGGGGTTCTAGATTATGTGGGGTCTACTTGAGGGTCAAACTTGGGCTAGATGGGTGTTGGGGGATAATAATTGGTGTCACCCCCTTTGTTCCATGCTGGGAAATGTTGCCCCATCGTGGAAACCCAAGTTTTCTAGATTTATTGATGTTCCATCCCTTTTGGAAGCCTAGAGTTGGAAAAAGCAAATCTTGGTTACTAAAAATGGAAAAAATAGTTATGTTTTAATGTTTTTACAAAGTGGAGGGCATGTATCCATGTTAGGAATAGTATCCCTAGCATGGATGCATGGGAGTTTAAGGCTTGGTTATGGTTTGAGTGCTTAAGGGACTAAAAGCCTAACATTGATGCAATTTTTGACTAAGATGGAATGTGTATGGTTGGGTCCATAATCCAAAAATTTTAAAATTTGAAAAGTAAAGCTACTTCCCACCAATCTCAACATTAAAGAAAGTTTTCACCCTTTGCACTTTAGTGCACTTGGAGTTATGATGCACTAAATTAGTAGCTGGGGTTTTAAGGTGTGCGTTTAGATTTAGATGTGGTTTTTAATGCCAAATTTCATAAGTTTTCAATTGTAATGTACATCTTTGCAAATTTCACATTGGAGGAGAGGTTTGGCAGAGATTTTTGTGGTAGAGAGAAACTATCTTTAGTGTGAAAGCTTCATTCCTTCTTGCACAAAGTGTAGAACTCCTATTTTTCTTGATTTTAAACTACTCCCAACATTGATTCTGCCATGGCACTTAAACAACATTAAGGAAAGAGTTATAATCCTAGGATTTAGTGAGTGGATGAATCAGTGAAGGATCTTTGAAGGATACCTAGGCCCATTTCAATCTAAGCCTCATCTATTGCTACTCTGAGGTAGGCAACTCTACCCATTTTTACTTTGTTTTCTAGCCTGTTTGACTGTTTTTCTTGCCACATGTGTGGTCATTTTACTTAGGTCTAAATTCTAATGAAATACCACCTCTTATTTTGGCCATTTCCACATGGATCCAAGGTCATTTCATTATTTTTGCCTTAGTAGATTTGATTTCTAAAATTAAGCTTGCTATTTTTATGCTTTTTTCCAAAATTTGGGGATAGGGTTGTTTCTATCAAATCTAGGCCAAAGGATTTGCCAAAATTAAATTTAAGCAAAATCATACCCCATTATTTTGATGTGTTTTTTGATGGATATCAATTATTTTAGCTATTTTGGCTATGTTAAGTTGATTTTTAGCATAGAAAAAGAAATCAATGTTGTGTATTTTTTCATAAGAAAATAGTTAAATATTTTTTAAATATAATGTCATTTATTTTTAGCCTTACATTTAAGCTTTCCAATGGCTATTTTCTTGTTCAATTTGTCTTTGAAATGATTAAGTTATAGCTATTTTCCTAAGGTCATGAAGTTAAGTTTCTATGCCATTTTTAAATTTTCATGTATGTTCATGAATTTTTCCTAAGAAAATGGTAAAAATTTTGGCTATTTCTTGGTTGGCTAGGTTGACCTTGGTTTCAGGTTTCTAATAGAGGTAGAATCACTTTGATTGGACATAAAATGATTTTTTTACAAATTTTTCATTAAGCCTATGTCAAAAGGATGTTTGTCCCATTTTCAGAGTTTTCATCTAAATTGACAAATTTTTCCTTCACAAATGGAAAAGGTTTTGAATTTTTTTCCTAAGTATTGGTGCATAGGACTTGATTTAAGATTTCTAACAGTGGTGTAATCACTTAATTTGGAGCTCAAATGAATTTTTGGTGCGTTTTTTTACCAACCCTGTGTGAAAAGGGGTTAATGGTGGTGGCTACAATTTTGCTAATTTTCCCTATGTTCCATGTAAAAGTGGCCATGTATTTTCATTTGCAATGGTTATGACTACAAATCTTGTGATTTTAGGATTTGTTCCATGGTGTAATCACTAAAATTAGAGCTTATATGAATTTTTGATAAATTTTTGGTTATGGATGTGTAAGTAAGACAAAATTAAGTTATGGCTATTTTCCTAAGGTCATGTAATTAGGTTTCTATGCCATTTTTAGATTTTCATGTATCTTCATGAATTTTTCTAAGAAAATGGTAGAGGTTTTTTATATTTCTTGGTTATGGCTAGGTGAGTCTTGGCTTCAACTTTCCAACAAAGGTGGAATCACTCAAATTGGACTTAAAATAAATTTTTTTATGAATTTTTCTTTAATCCTATGTCAAAAGGAGCTTTGTCCCATTTTCAGAATTTTCATCCAAATTGATGAATTTTTCCTCCATAAATGACAAAGGTTTTGAATTTTTTTCTAAGTATTGGTGTGTAGGGTTTGATTTAAGATTTCAAATAGTGGTGGAATCACTCTGTTTGGAGCTCAAAAAAACTTTTGGTAAGTGATGAGAGTAGTTACTCTAGTGGTTTATTCTAATTATTAGAGCAGTTACTCTAGTGGGTTATTCTAATTATTAGAGTAGTTGCTCCCAAGCCTATAAATACAATGCCTAGGCGCACAATTTAGGAGAGAGTCTTGGAAGGGAAGTCTTAGAGAAGTCTTTGAGGAGTCAAGTTAGAGTATTTTCCAAGTGCCCGTAGTAGGAGGTCTAAGTGTGGATGGATCTTTATTCGAGCATTGTGTACTTGAGCATACCTTATGTACGGAAATTAAGACGAGCTCTTGGATTCATCCTTGTAGCACTTAAGATTTGTTTTCTTACTCATTTATTTTATTTTATTTTATGCACTTTAAATTTTTGTTATTAGCACACACAGTACTATCACTTCGAGCAAGCGTGTAACACTTGGTAATCTAGTAACGATTAGCATTTGGTAATCCCAGTAGTGTTGTGCTGGTTCAGGATGTGTAGGGCAAGTGAAAATGGATACTGGTGTTAGGATTAGTTTAAAAACTAGTTAATCAGTAGTTAAGTTAAATTAGTTACTTACTTATCTCTCTCTCTCCTCCCTTATTAGTAGCAGGACATAAAAACATAAAAGCCATAAAATCAAATGCCTCAAACTTACTTAACCATACAATTGTGACATACAAGTAAGTTTGGGAAGAAAACGATCAACCAACCCATCCTTGTTCCACAAAGGCGCATAGGCACTTAGTCCTTGGAATTCGACTGGATTGTGCATGAAACACTTGTATTCATATGGTTAAGTGTAGGGGTACCTTTCTGTTTATCATTGGTGCTGTTGCCAGGGACTTAGTTGTTTATGCACTAACTAGAACATAGGAAATTTTTCACATCGTTGGAATGAACCATTAGGATTGATTGAGGAAATAATAAACAAGAGTACATTATACACTAAACAGACAAATATATCTCCTTCTTCATACGAAAGCACCTCACCGCCTAGGTCTGAAACAGGAAACAATTAGAGGTGTAGTATACATGATAATCTACCAGTCCCTCAACAATTTCATGTGGTATATGTTCATCTTGATGAATATGTACCAAAATTTACCTTTATCCTCCACTAGGATGAACAACTGCATTGGTGAGATTTAGAAGGTAACATAGTGTTACCTCTTGCTCATTTAGTCCCGAGCATGCTTCTTCATGCTCTCACATGAATTAGCATGCCGCACTTACATGTAGAATATGTTGTGTAAGACCATGACTTGAGAGAATATCATCCCAAAGAGGCACAATGTCAAAGGGACTTGTAATAGGAGAGACATCATAAGTCTTTGAAGGGTAAGTGATCACAGGATGTTCCACATGTCTTAAGCGAAAATGAGTGTGGTGAACCTGCCTTAGGCAGTCGGCCACATAACGATGTTCCTTCCCTTGACTTTGGCCAAGGGGTTGTGTATCAGGACCTTCATTTCATTATTCATAACCTAGGTTCCAATACCCATGGGCACAAAGGATTCAAAAAAGGGACACAAACTCATCATAAAGGTGGACATTCTGATCGCAATCGTGATCAAGGTTGAGACTGCAAAAGAGAAGGTAGCAGACATTGTCATGGTGAGGGTTCTCCTTCTTCTTCACCTTCATCATCTCCTTCACCCTCTCCTTCAATATCTGGACATGATCATAAAGAAAAAGACCATGGGGATAAAGGTAGGCAAAGTGGAAGTCATAGACGAAATAACTAGGAAAGGGGACGAGGGCACTCTAGAGAGTCACGACATAGAAGAAGGGAGAGTAGGGAACAACGTAGGCATCATAGACACCATGGACGAGATGATCACGATGAATCCCTACTTGCTACTCAAAGTATGTTAGACATAACTGAGGCCATTAGAATTCCAACAAGGCATCAGAAATATAGTAGGATCAAGAGATTAGATATGAATAATATCCCACAATTTGAAGGGGGATACAATGCTGATCCTCAGAATCATTTACAAGCATTCCATGATGCGTGTGGCTTACAAAACATAGAGAATAAATGAAAAAAAATTAAGTTGTTCCCACAGACACTAGTTAAAGAAGTGGAAAGCTGGTACCAGTCCTTAGAATTGGAATCTATTCGTAGATGGAGTACTATGTTAGAATTATTCAATGATAAGTACCAAACGTTCTCCTGAGTGTCTAACTTGCGAAAGAAAATCCAAGGTTGGAAACAAGGAGGACATGAACCCTTGGATGCTACCATGGGCTGATACTATGTCTTGTTATATCATTGTCCCGACCATGGTTATTCGCAAAGGGATCAACTACGCCATCTCATAGATGGGCTTAGGCATGAAACAAGAAGAACCCTTGGGACTCATGCCCAAGGAAGACTATCTGAGTTTAAGTCCCATAAAATTCAAAGACTATTGGAGTAAGTTACTAAGGAAGAAGATGAGCTATGGAAGAAAGAAAGTGCAGAAGAGTATAATCAAGATCTTTCCCTTCGGAAGAGGGGAGTAAGATTTTGTGAGGATGAAGAAGAGTCACCACTTGAAGAGATGGTGAATAGGAAAACTTTGCCTATCTAAAAGTTGACATCAGAAGTTTCAGCAAAGGTAGAAAAAATGTGGGATTCCCTAGACAATAGATTTCAAACTATTCTTAAAATAGTAGAGGAGTCTAGAAAGCAAGGTAGTGAGAAAAGAAAAAAAGGAAGAGGCTGAACATGCACGTAGCAAGGGTAAGGGCAAAGTTACCATCATTGAAGAGGTTATGGATTTGGAAACAGACAATGATAGTGGATGTGAGATATGTCAATATGACCATCCTAATGGATGTTGCCCTATAATCTCATATCTATAGGAGTCTGGGATGCATGCACTCAACCCATGATTGAACAAAAGGAAAACACCCCGAAGGTTACGTTACCCTCAAGGTAACCTAAGACAGTTCCACTAACCCTTAACGTATTATCCAAGTGGAACTCTATCACAACCGATTGAGCAATATCAATAGTGGTAGCACCCACAATCATGGGGAATGCCATCACCAAGGCAACAATATCCTTACCAGAAACTTGACCCATATGGATATTACGTGCAACAACCAATTTCCCAACGTGACTCTACTGGTCACATCACTCCTTAACCTCACTACCAAGCTTGCGGGTATTATGGGACTCCCTCTTTTAGGGCTGATATTTTGCAAGCATATCATCCTTCTCATTCAGCTGCATCTCTTCCACCAATAGCTCCACTACAACCTACTCCAGCTATGCAGGGTGAAATCCATACCCAATCGCAACAATGTAATGCCATAAGGGTTGTTAACTCTCAACCTACTGTTGGTTCCAACAACCACATGAAGAAAAGACCTTTCTTTAGAACCAACAGTCTAACTAAGCCTTTGCAATCACAAGCGGCTGATTCCTTAGATGCCTTAGTATCAATCAAAACTTCAAAGCCCCCTTCAACTCAACCACCACACTGAATGCATACAGTCATGCTAACACATGTCGTCACCAATTGGATCAAAGTTGGCCATCTTTCTAGGAAATTCTCTAATCCTAGGAGTCCTATGATATACTTACAAATCATTGGAAATGCACAGTGCAAGGCTCTTTTGGATTCAGGTTCCAATGTCATCTTGATTTCTCAGGAAATGTACAAGGCTTGGAACCTACGTCCATTAAAAAAGAGAAACATCCATCTAGAGTTGGTTGACCAGTCCATCACTATCCCATTGGGACTGGTGGAAGACATTGTTACCACTATATGTGGATGGTCGTACCCAGCTGACTTCCTAGTGATTCAAGTAAACAATGGTAGGGGGGACTTCCCAGTCATAATGGGAAGAGCATGGCTAAGCACCATTGACACACACCTAGGAATCCATGATCTTTCCCTAGAAATATCAAAGAAAAATACATTTGGAAAGATTGAGAAGAAGGTTCCATGCATCGCATACAGTGACATAGGGTGTAATTGCATGCAAAGGTCATGGTGTATGAAAAGTTTAACATTTCCTGCATGCAATCAGTGTGTACAAGTGATCAACATACAAAGATGCCTATATGCAATAGCCACACAATAGGAAGGAACCCAGTGGCTGATAGCTGATCAAGAAAGTAGTTCACTCATATGCATGGAACCAACTGAGGGTTTAACTTGTCCTTACATCAATAGCATAGACACATTAGAGCAAGTCCATCACCAACTTCCAAGTCTTGACCTTGAAAATGTCAACTGGGGGAAGTTAGAAATTCCTAAGAAATTTAAGCAGAAGCCCCTTGAGCTGAAACCATAGCCCACCAGTATGGAATACATGTTCCTTAAAAATTAAAAACTAGTAATTATTAATGCTAAGCTTGCTCCTCAACATAAAGAAGAACTGTTGAAGGTAATCAATAGATGGTCAAAAGCCTTCACTTGGTCATATCCCAAATTAACTGGAATAGATCCTAAGATATGCCAACATAGGATTTACATTGATCCCTCCATGAACCCTCAAAGACAACAGTAGAGGCATTTGAACCCAAAGTTGAAGTAAGTAGTTAAGGAAGAAATCGAATACCTTCTCAAGGCTAGGTTCATATACCCCATTGCTAATAGAGAATGGGTTAGCCCCTTAGTTATTGTGCCTAAAAAGGGAGGCAAATGGAGATTGTGCATAGATTTTAGGCTACTGAATATGACAACATTCAAAGATCACTTTTTGTTGCCATTTGTTGACCAAGTCTTAGACACCATCGTAGGGCATCACTACTACAATTTTCTAGATGGATATAATGAATATAATCAAATACAAATAGCCCTAGAAGACCAAGCCAAGACTACGGTTACCAATCCTTGGGAAACATTTGCATACAAATAGATGTTGTTTAGCTTGTGCAATGCTCCTGCAACATTTCAACTACTACTTCTAAGCATCTTCCAATAGTAGATAGGAAATGGTGTGGAGGTCTTTATGGACAACTTCTCCACTTATGAAGAAAACTTTGATTAAGCCTTGGACCAGTTGGAGCAAGTGTTAAAAAGATGTGTAGAAATCAATTTGAGGCTCAATTGGCAAAAAAGTCATTTGCTGGTCGAAGAAGGTGTAGTACTAGGGCATAAAATCTCACACACAGGGATAGAGGTAGACCTCGAGAAAATCAAAATTGTCCAAGGAATTACCTATCAACTAGAAACTATCAAAGATATTTGGTCATTCCTTGGACATACTAGCTACCTTTGTACACTATCCATGGCATGTGACCTCAAATTTGAACTTGATCTAGCATAAAAACAATGGTTAGTAACCCTTAACTTGCTAGATGAAAATTGACTAGCTACCCTGTCATCTAACGAGTTGCACAAGGCATTCAATAAACAATGTCATGACCTAAGGATTAGGAAAGTTAAATATCAACTGGGAGAGAAGGTTCTCTACTATAATCCCACACATTTGCCACAATGCACTAAATTTCAAACATTGTGGGAAGGACCTTATATTATTTATGCAACTTTTCCTTCAGGGGCCATGACAATATAGAAACTTGAGCGCCCAGATAAGAAACTATTGATCAATGTACAACAAACCAAACCTTTCCATGAGCTTAGGACAACTAGTACACATGGTACCTCTCTTAGTGGACAACCTTGCTCACTATTTTGAATCTCCTCCTTCCAACTTAGTCATGGGGGAGATGGCCACCTATGCTAACCATTCTAGGCCCTCAGTTCTTTTCAATTTTTTTTACACTTTTTTTTATTTTACACATTCTTTCAACTTTTCTTATTTTTGTTTTNCTTTTTATTTTACACATTCTTTCAACTTTTCTTATTTTTGTTTTACACCATCATTCATGTTTTTACTATTTCTTTGTTTACTTGATTTGCTTTTATTCATCATCTAATAAGTGCTCATGATGGTGTATTGAATTATATCATATTGATTGCTAATGTTTGGTTTTTACCTTTGAATTATGATGCTGATATTAAGGTATGGTTCTTTTGGTAAAACAAGAAATGAGTCTACACCATCCACTCATCCATATAACTCTATGGTCTCCTTTGGCTTGGAACTGTATAGTTCTCTTTTTATAAGTAAATTTATTAATGAATTGGTGGTTGGGTATTTTTCAAACCAAGGAAAGACTCAAAGGATGNTCTTTTTATAAGTAAATTTATTAATGAATTGGTGGTTGGGTACTTTTCAAACCAAGGAAAGACTCAAAGGATGAAAAGGGTATGACTTCAAGGGGATTCAATGTATTTGTGCTGGCCATTCTCTTGGGGTACTTGGATGCTTTTTCTTGGGCTTTCCACCATTCTGACATTGTTCAAAAATTAGGAAGTTGAGTGAATAAAAATAAGTCTTTGCATGNTTTCTTGGGTTTTCCACCATTCTAACATTGTTCAAAAATCAGGAAGCTAAGTGAATAAAAATAAGTCTTTGCATTGTGTGGTTCTTATGCAAAAAAGAAAAAGAAAAAGAGTGAGAATTCAAAGCACACCCCTTAGACATAATAAAGCAATATGGGCTACAAGCATTGGTTATGGAATTGGAAAGACATGTTACCCATGCTTGAAGATTCCCTCTAACTAAGGTCCTTTCTCACTTCCTACTTCTCCATCTTGCTCTCTTTGGAATGATGATAACTTGTTGTGGAAGCATTCTTGTTACTTCAGGTGGATGGATTGGTCAAGTGTGTTGATGTGAGGTCATTGGATGTGGTTTGTTTGAGTCTAGATTTGGGTTGAGTTCTACTCAGTCACATTAACTTTGAAATATACAAGGGACTTTACACAACCTTATTCTTTGGATTCCATTCCATTCTCTCCTCTCCATCTTTCTTTCCATTTTTCACCTCATTGCGAGTTTTATCATTAGTTTGTTTCTAGGTTGATGCATTATTTTTTTTGGTGAATTCTTGTGGGTAATTTTTTAACTCTTGATTAAAAATGACATTCCTAGAGCCCACGGACTCTTTGGTTTGTGGGTTTATGAGGGCATAAAAGGGATGAGCCTGCTTCGGGGAGGACCCACTGGCAGTTTTTTGGTGCAATTGTTAACTTCTTTCCCTTAAGCATTTCCTGCAATCAATCATTTTTTATTTCATCCCCATCCATGACATCCATTTTATTGGCGTTGTCGTTGATATTTTTTTCCATCTTTCTTGTTCCTCATATTTTTCCATCTTATAGCTACCAGAGGTTTTCTCTTAGTCATGGGGGCCTTGGCACAAATTTTTCAATTTTCTCCATTTTACTATTTTCTTAACCCCTACACCTTGGGTAGTTCCTTGTGATAAATCTCCAAACTAGTTTCTAGCATAACCATAACTCAACCAATGCACTTTATATCGAGGCAAGGTATCAACTACATTATGGTTTATCTATCCTTGCTCATTTGTGACTGTGTTGTGTGTGTAGATGGTGATCATACAAAGAATGGATTGGGCTTGGAGGAAGCACTGAGGATGGACTGAAACTAGAGAATTTATGAAAGGAGTAAGTTTGGTGGTTTGGCTATGGATAAACAATAGAAGACACAATCTTAGCATTAGTGGCAACACACTTCATTTTATTTTTCTCTCTTTCTCTACAAGCTACCAAATAAAGGCTTGGATGTCATTTATGTACGAGTGTTCACCATAATGGTCATGGACATTAATGTTGTAATATGCTTATTGATGTATTCATTGGGAATGTTGAGTCTATCATCCTATTCCATTGTCAATTGTCAATTAGTCAATAATCCCATACCTTCCTAATATTTTGTAAGGAGCTCAAGGATGAGTTTTCATTAGTCGTGGGGGTATGATGAGAGCAGTTACTCTAGTAGTTTATTCTAATTATTAGAGTAGTTACTCTAGTAGTTTATTTTAATTATTAGAGTGGTAGTTTCTCTAATTATTAGAGTAGTTTCTCCCAAGCCTATAAATACAGTGCCCAGGCACACAATTTAGGAGAGAGTCTTGGAAGGGAAGTCTCAGAGAATTATTTTAGGAATCAAGTTAGAGTATTTTCCAAGTGCCTACAGTAGGAGGTATAAGTGTGGATGGATATTTATTTGAGCATTGTGTACCTAAGCATACCTTGTGTATGGAAATAAAGACAAGCTCTTGGATTCATCCTTGCAGCACTTGAGATTTGTTTTCTTACTCATTTATTTTATTTTATTTTCTTTTGCATTTATTTTATTTTATGCACTTTACATTTTTGTTATTAGCACACACCATACGATCACTTTGAGCATGTGTGTAACACTTGGTAATCTAGTAACGATTAGCATTTGGTAATCCTAGTAGTGTTGCACTGGTTCAAGATGTCTACAGCAAGTGAGAATGGATACTGGTGTTAGGATTAGTTTAAAGCCTAGTTAATTAGTAGTTAAGCTAAATTAGTCACTTAGTTATCTCTCTCTCTCCTCCCTTATTATTAGTAGGACATAAAAGCATAAAAGGCATAAAAATCATATGCCTCAAACTTAACCATACAATCCTGACATACAAGTAAGTTTGGGAACATAACGATCAACCAATCCATATTTGTTCCACAAAGGCGCATAGGCACTAAGTCCTTGGAATTCAACCAGATCATGCATGAAACACTTGTATTCGTATGGTTAAGCATAGGGGTACCTTGCTGCTCATCAGTAAGTCTTTTTACGAACCATACATGAAAAGGGGTTAATGGTGGCAGCTACAATTTTGCTAATTTTTCCTATGTTCCATGTAAAAATGACTATGTATTTTTATTTACAATGGTTATGACTACAAAGCTTGTGATTTTAGGATTCTTTCCATGGTGGAATCACTAAACTCAAAGCTTGTGTGAATTTTTGATAAATTTTTGGTTATGGCTATGTAAGTAAGGCAAAATTATGGTTGTAGCACATTACCCCTTTGGGGATGGAAGTGATTGATATGTGTAGCTTTTCTTGCAAATATGTGAAACTTATGCTTTAAATATTTTTTTTTGAAAAGGCAAAAGATTTACTATTTTTAGAAGGCTTATAGCTATATGCTTTTAAATTTATGCATAGTTTAAATGTTTTTTTCTAAATCTATGCATGTTTT
The DNA here is from genome assembly GCA_015680685.1 of Gnetum montanum. NCBI lineage: Eukaryota > Viridiplantae > Streptophyta > Gnetopsida > Gnetales > Gnetaceae > Gnetum > Gnetum montanum. The sequence goes on from MNCI01007259.1 coordinate 58,678, forward strand.
TTTAAAAAAATTTATGCATAGTTTAGATGCTTTTTTTCTAAGTTTATGCATAGCTTAAACTAAGGCTTAGTTTTTTCTATAAGGTTTTGGCTATAATATTTTGGCTATGAAGTAAGAGGCTATAAAATATACCACTCTTATGGAATTTCTTAAGGTAATGTAGATAAACATCTTAGAGCTTTTTACAAAGACTAATTTCACCTCCGATTAGATGTTTCTTTCCAAATTTGCTAAATAATTCCAATTATTCATAACACAAGGTTGTAATAATGTTTTCTTGTGAAATTCCATAAGCTAATTTAGATAAACACCTTAGAGCTTTTCACAAAGGTTAATTTCACATCTGACTAGATGTTTTTCCAAATTTGTTAAGTAATGCCAATTGGTTGTAATGCTTTTGTTTTGCTTCATGCAAGATTTTCTTGAAGCCCACCCTCATCATTGTGGAGTTGGTGGGTATTTTTTGCTACGTTGATCATCCCAAGACCAATACTCCACTCCCCAATATGCCTTTGGAGAAGGCTTCACTATCATTCCAGCCTAAGGTAAGGAAATTCCTTACCTACATTCTACAAAACTTTAGTTTGATGTTATGATCACAATTGTCTACAAATGTGGTTGGGGCTATAGTGGAGTCTTTGCTCCCTCAGGCATCTAGCTTAGTTGCTAGGTTCATTACTAACAAGCCACTAGCAGGAGTACTAGTAGATGTTATTAGTCCACATTACCTCACAGAGATCTAGATGATGTTAGAGTATAGTCAGAATAATGTTGAAAATACTATGATGGTGGCAGATAGAGCCCACACATTATTCTAGAACCCACCTAGCACCGTGTATCATCTACAGGGGTAAGCATGGTTATTGTAATGTTTTTATGTTTTTTTCTTGACCACCTTTCTTAACTTCATCAATTTTACAAACTTCTTTCAAGTACAAGGTTAATGATCAAGGCTTGATAATTAATAATCAAATCTTGATAGTGGCTCAAACTACTTTAAACAAATTCACCAAGAGTCCTCAAATTACAACTAATGTGTATTAATAGTTAAGAGGGGACTTTGATGTATATGCTTCAAGGTTCAACCTTGAATATAAGAAGTGCAAGGGTGATGAAATAATGCACAATTGATGGGAAAATGCCAATAATTCCATGGATTAGATCCTTGTAGCTAAGACCTCTACCCAAACCTCACCAAAGAAGAAGAGAAAAGGTAAGCATAAAGGCTATAGCTTCTAATGTTTCATGGTTATAAAAATTGTAATTGTTATATTTCCTTGACTAGTTATTAAACTTGCTTATGTTGATGCTAAATGTTGGTTATTGCTTTATAGGGCCTTTCACCTCTATTGATGTTACCATAGCACTTTCAGGAGCACAACATGAGGATACCTACATCCTAAAGTTTTGTAAGGTGACACTAGCATAGGAGTGCTTGAGGGGATAGGCATTTGGATATGTTCAACCAAATATCCAATGTGTGGATTTGCTTCATGTATTTATGTCACCTATCCCTTCCATCCCTACTACGGAAATGTTGCATGTCATCGACTCCTTCGATGAGAAGGTCAGTCATTTTAACATCATCATATGGGATGTGAAGGTTAATATTGATATTGATTAGGGCCTATTTCATGACTTGTTTGATGTCCCTACTGATAGAGCAAAGGTTTCAATAAGAATAGTGAAGGAATTGGGCCATCATGAAAAAGTATTGGAGAGGCCTAGTATCAACATGGGCCACTCTGGAATTTTCATGGATGGCTCTATGAATACTAATGCAAAGAAGTCATATTCTTTATTCAAGTCTCATGCATTTTCTTAAACTACTATCACAAAAGAAGATGATTAGCATTGTGCAAATGTGAACCTTCAAGAATGTCCTGATGGGTGGTACTAGGTTCAATTAGGTGGCTACCTTGGCTATTGGGCTTTGGGAGTAGATCATTAGACTCTATGCAAACACCTATACAATAATCCACATGCACTTTGCATTTTTTGTGGGTTATTTGAAGAGGTTTGTGGAGTTTCTGGTGGTGTATAGGAATGGGTGATGGGTTCCCCAAGACCCAAGACAACTTTTTAAGCCTTTGGATAAAGCACATTTATCCAACAATATAGGCTCAAAACCCACTAGAAGGGATGAATGATACATTATCCATTACCACTAAGGATATTAATGTTAGGAATTTTGAGTCTTCTAATAACACAGATGATGAGGAGCCTCTCACATTACTAACAAGTGTTTAGGAGGCTAAACAACTATGTAGGAAGGTTGAAGGGGCTACTAGAGAGAAACTTAAGAGGCCTATGGAGGAGGCACCATTGGCATTAGACCAACCTACCCCAAAGTAGCTTAATTTTAAGCTTAGTCAATCATAGTAGGTAGTTGTAGGTATGCTTTTTTAAAATTGTGCTATTTCATGTTTTAAAGTTTATGGCTACTTTATGGTTTCATGTGTTAACCAAATTTCTATATGCTATGGTTGTAGACAAGTGTTAGGTTATGGTAGCCCAAGCTTCTACAAAGGAAGAACAAAGGTGTGCATAAGAGACACTCATAAAGTAACCTAAGGTTGAAGGGTTTTTCAATGCAAATATAAATGATCTAGATGCCTTGTTTGGTGAGGTAGTGTTGGGTACATCCCCCATCATCGTCTCAAAGGAGAAAGAAGAGGAGGAGCCAAGTATCCCCATGCCTTAATGTTTTCATTATACTTTATAGTTTCATTTTGGTTTTCATTGTAATCATTTAATGATTTTTATGCTTACAATAGTTCCTGAGCCACCAATGCAAGCACGTGTCCCTAAGTTTCATGTGAAACCATGGGTGAAGACTCCAAACAAGGTGGAGTTCATGCATGGGATGACTAAGGACATCATCAACTAGTTGCACCCAAGATAGGTAAGGACTTTGTTTTATGTGCCTTAGTTGCTTGTCTATGCTATAGGTTATGCTTGTGTCATGGATATAATTATGTTTATGATTATATTTCATGATTGTGTAGTGTCTTCTATGAAGTGGGATCCCAATAGAGACATGAATACTAACTCGTTGGCTAAGCCTCCCTCTAATGTATCTAGTATACCCTTGAAGTTGTATGAGAATGCTATTGATCTAGCAATGTTGTGCTCAAAAACTTCATGGGAACTAGAGAGGTCCAACGAATCCCTATGGAAGGAAGTTGTGACCTTAAGGGAAAATACTCAGAACAAGAGGAATCATTAGAGATCTCTAAGACCGCAAGGCCTTTGTGGAGGCCCAAGTAACTAACATGGGGGAGTTGTGAACTAGGGAGATCACGTGGACTTGCTACTAGCATGTCATTTAGGAAAACGTAGTGGTCCTATGGGTGATGGTGGAACAACATATCCAAATCAACCTCATCTCCTAGAAGGTTTAGAACTAGAAAGATCACTATGCTTGGGTTCTAGAGTGGGGTAGGAAATAAAAGGCCCATAGGCAATAGTACAAGGTAGCCCATGGGGTCTACATTAAGTGGCTCAAGGAGGAATCAGTTAAATGACGCAAAAGAGAGATGTTCATCTAGGGGATCTAAGAGGAGAGTGCTTATTAGCTTTTTAAAAGTACTCTCATGGTGGAACAATCCCCTACTACTTGGATTACCACTACTACAAGTAAGACCTCTACTACTACTATTACCTAGGAACCACCTACTTGGACTGCTATAGATAAGACCAACATCCTTTTTAGTGTTAATCTTGGAGATGTTGACTGGATCAACATGATAGAGGACTAGATCCTTCATCATTTGAAGAAAAGCCTTCCACATCTACCCCTAGAATTAATGGAGCCAAAATCTCCATAGGTGAGAGGTATTTTATGTTTTTGATTTTATTTTAAGCTATGGTTTTAGCTATGGGTTATTGACTAGCAATATGTTGTTGCATTTTAGAACTCAAGAGACATTAGCAACCCTAATGGTGAGGATGGAAATGACCCACAACTTCCTCCTCCAAATGCCACTTAACAGCCTCTATTAGCTTAGCTTGTTGGCTATTTGTTTTTATTTTCATGTTGATTACTATGATTAGCCAAGACTACATCATAGATTATTATTATTTTTTTGAGATTTTTTCCACATAGTGTGGCCATGGCTATGTATGTTGTGGACATTCTACTTTTAAATTTAAATTTTGGTTTTATTTTTTGCTATATATATCTATAGTTGTAGTAGACATTGTAAATGTTGTGAACATTGAGAATGGCTATGTTGACATTTTGGTTATAATATTAAATGGCTAATTGATATGATAATAGGATAAAAAAAAGAAGTATAATAATAGCCAAGATATTTGCTAGTTTTAGGCCATTGCAGACATGGGCTATATTATGTTGCCAATTTAAGGCCATAGCGGGTCTTGATGTGTGATTGTGGCTACATTGCTAGTTTAACACCATGGTAGGTCATATTGGCAGTTTAAAGTCTTAGCATACTAAAACAATAACTTAGAGTCTTAGCATACTAAAACACTAGTTTAGAGTCTTAACGAACTATAATTTTGCTAGTGTAAGGCCATAGCAGGTCATGTTGAAAAAGAAACATATATATAAGGATTTTTGATGTTTATAATATGAGTAAAAGTAAAGAAAGGCTATAGTAAATAAGTAAAAATACAAATGAGCTTAGGCTACATGCATAGGCTATGTGCATAAAGACTAAAAAAAAAATTCATGAGAGAGTATTGCAAATTTAAAAATAAAGGTTAGGCTATATGGTTATTGGTATATTTGGTTAGAAGGGAATACGATGGAGAAGTTTAAGGTGAACTTCACTTGTGTAGATTCTTCCTAATCTTTGTAAGATTAAGGAATAAGTAAGAACTATTCTACACAAGCTTATATTCACCATTCCTTTTGCTTATGATGTTAAAAGGAAGTTCATCCCATAACACATCTCATTGCCTATCATTGTCATCATTGGATTTCTTGGGTTATTGGTCTTTTTTGGGTTGGATTTCATGGTTGGGAGCTTCTTGAAACTCCACTTTAGACCCCTATTCTATGTTCACATTGTTAATAGCCAAGGGAACTATGTTATCACCATGAATGATGATTTCACCTTCCTCATAAGGAAGGTGAATTTCTTAATGGATGGGAGAGGACATAGCTTGTAATTAAGCCAACCAAGGCCTTCCTAGGATAAGGTTGAATTTTGATGTCTCTTCCACCACCAAGAAATTGGCAATTGTTGGGAATTACTTCCCTACCACAAAATCCAAGGAGATAGATCCCTTTATGGAAACCCTTGATCCATTAAAGGAATTAAGAGCTATGGTGGTTGTAGGTTGTATCTACTTAGTTAAGCCTAATTATTCAATGATGGTGCATGAAATGACATTGGTTGCAACTCCATCATTAATGTGCACTTGATGTACTTTAAATTATTGTATGCATATGGTTATGAATAGAGGGGCTATGGTTACTTTACCATTTTGGGAATTAACCTTAATTTTACTATCATGAAATGTTAAGGGTGTTGATTTCTCCTCCCTTGGTGAGGGAGAAATCATCACTACATGGATGGCTTCCTTGGTAGTAGGGATGTTTCCAATAATGGGGATCAAAGTGAACATTTTGACTAATGCCTCAAGATGTGTGGTGGAAGTCATGATCAGGTCATACAAGCTTAGAGTTGTATTCTTTTGCTTGAGGGATTGCCTAACTTGGTTTATCACACTAAGGAAGTTTTTATTATTGGTCGTGGGCTTATCATCCTAGTTGTGCTTTACTTCCTCCATGCATCCCAAAATGCAAATTTTGGCTTTATGTTGTTGTTGTTGGGGCTTTTTCTCATTATTTTGGCTATATGTTTTAGTGTTCTCCTGTGGCTTGTTGGTTGGAGTAGGTTGGGTAGAGGAGTTCATGGGTATAGTTGAAATGGAAACAGGCATTGGTGTACCCACTTCCTTTTATGCCTTCATCTGCTTATCACCCTTGTTGTTAGGCTTTTTCTTATGCTTCTTCCTTTTTTTGACTAAAGTTTTTTGGTTTTCAATCATTGGTTGCAAGGAAGAGGTAGTAGCATTAGCCACCACAAGTGGTCATTGTGTAGTTATTTAGGCTATGGCTATATGATTTGTGTTGGGCTGAGGCATCCTGATGATAAAATGATCCCTTGGAGGTACTCATGATGGTACTCTTATGAAAAAGGGGCATCTTGAATTATGGGAAGTTGAAGAAGCCCTTTCATAACAAAGGGATATTTGAATCATGAATGGTTCTTTGGAGGGTTTCCAATCATCATCAATGTTGAATGTTAAAATGATGTAAGAGATATCATTAGCATTCAATGAGTTCTTATAGACCTACATCGATTGATTTTGTGGTTGAACTAGGTTGGAAGCATCTATGACCAACTCCCCCTATCTATCATCGTCATTTATAGGTCATCCCTCAATGTGAGATAGAAGTCTATGTCATGACTTGGCAATTGAGGGTCATCTTTCATTGCTCTAGTGGGATCTTTAGCTATTTCATAGAGTCTATCATGCTTCTTTTAGAAAGATTCAAACATTTTTTTTCTATTGAACATGCCCACTTTTCAAAAGTTGGTTTAACAACTAAGATGGATTTAAAGATCAGGTAGTGTACTTTCTTTTGAGATCGGGTCTAGGTGTTGTTAATGTAATGGCCATAGAGGTTGATGGTTGGTTATTATGGATCATTAGTGGGGGCATTGGGTGGATTGGTCATTGGCCCCTTGTTTGTGATCTTTGGCTCTTTGGTCATAATTGCTATGACCACATTGTTTTGTTTTCTCTTTTCTTTATCTCTCTGTGTATTTTGATTTTTATATGCTATGTAGGCCGAATCATGACTAGACTCCATAACATCTTCTATACTTTTAGTTTAAGAAAATGCCAAGCTAAGGAACTATGGATCAAGGTAGTAGAGCTTGGACTTGATGAAGTCATTAACCACTCCCTTAAATATGGCCAATAGGTGGGCCTCAATGATGGATTTTGGAATTTCATTCAACAGTCGATTCCATCATTGAATGAATTTTTGCATGGGTTCTAGGGGTCCCTGCTTGAGCTTCATGAGTTGGTCAAGCATTGTGTTAGGCTTCAAGTTATACTTGAAGCGATTGACAAACTGGGCTACTAAGTCCTCTAAATAGGATATGGATTCCCTGGGTAATACGTGGTACTAATCAAGTGCTTTCCTAGTCAAGGACATAAGGAACATTCTCATGATGGTATGAGGTCATGGTTATAAGAGTAAGAATTTAGATCAAAAGGTAATAAGGTGAGCATTATGATCACCTTCTCCATTGTATTTGCTAAACTAGGGAATGGGGACACCAAGAGGAAGCATCAAGGGTAGGACCAAAAGACTGATTGTATCATCCTGGTAGAAGTTCATAATCTTGACACTTCTAGAAGTAGAGGCTTTAAACCTCCTCAATTCCTTTGTTAGGTCTTGGATCATCTAGAAGGCTTGATCTAGGCCTGGTGGTTGTCATATTGGTTGCAAAGTTTACACATATGATTGTGGCATTTGTTGTAAGGCTTGTGGCCTTACTATGGGTTGTAAGATAGAAGGAAGAGTTTTCATTATGGTTGTAGCTTGTGGGTCAAACAAGGAAAATGATGTTTATGTTGGTACCTAAGGCACAAAAGAAATAAAGGGATGTGTGACCCTTGAGTTGCTTGGGATTCCATGATGGACCTTACATGAGTAGTTAATAGATTTTTGGTGGTAATAACCACCATTTATGATTGCAAAAATTGAGGTTGTATAGAGAATGACATTGATGTGTTATAGGTTGTTGGCTATGGCATTAACTGAGTTTGATGTGTGGCTATGATCAGTGTGGAACCAAACATGGTAGGGTAGGAGGGAGTGGAAGATGGTGGAATCATGCCCATGGAGAGAATAAAAGCATCAGAGGAAGGCACTGTAACCTTGAGAGATGTCTATTGAAACAATCCTCCCATGATGTTTTTGGGCTTAGATTCCATCCTAAATTCATCCTCCTTCTCTTGTTGTTCTTTTGAGCTATGCTTGTCATCTTCCTCTTCCATCATGATCAATTGAGCCAAGATGATGGCATAGACATCACTTAGAGGTATTAGGTTAGACGAGGAAGGGACATATTGTTTTCCATCCTAATGTACGAGCTCAAATTCCCTTTATCCTCTACTTCCACACTTGAAATCATGAGGCTGACCTACATTTGGACATAAATGTAGTGAAAATGGTCTGCATTTATGGAGGTAAAGTTGGGACTTTCCCCTTTGACCCTTACATATTGCTTGCATTTGATGATGGTAGGGTCATTGGGGTCATAGACCCTCATGGCTTGTTGGAGGGTGAGCAACAATTTGGTGGATTGTTGGAAAGACATGGCTATAGTGTTAAAATGACTTGAAATAGGCTACAAATAGCAAAGAAAAAGGGAATTCCAATGAATGGAATTCAAAAAATTTTAAACAAAAAATGGGTAAAAATGAAGCACTTACTAAAATTAGTAAGTGGAGGATAATGAGGTTTACCCCCTTACCAAAAATGAAAAACTAAAAAAAGTACGTGTTAAGCCTCACCCATGCTGCCCTTCCAACTACCTCTACACTGGTTATGGTAGGGGGAAAAATAAGGGAAATGAGATAATGGGAATCTCACACCTTCTAATCCAACATTGATAAGGGGAAAAGACTAAAACTTATAGAGGCAACAAATGGCTTAAAATAGGTTATAAACAAAAATAATAGAGGTGGATCCCAATAAGTGGAATTCAAACATGATCAGAGAAAGAAAAAATAGCTGATAATGAAGCACTTACTAATATTAGTAAGTGAGGGTAAGGGGGTTCACCCCTTTATTAAAAATGGAAAACTAGAAATGTTGATCTTAAACATCCTCTACATTGACCTCATAGCTACCTCTATGCTATGTATGATAGGTGGAAAAGAATGGGATGAGGATCATTGAACTTAGAAGGAGGATGAATAAGTTTCCCAAATCAAAACTTAAATAAAAAAAGCATAGAAACATAAATTTATGTGGTTCTCCAACTTGGGTACTCCACCTTTAAGGGTAGATTACAAGTACACATCTAGACTTTCTTACTCAAATTGTGGTTGAAGGATCCACACCCTGTATAGTCATCAAGCCCTACTCTAGAGTGTTGTACCACAACTTCACAAGGTCTCATTAGGCTTGGAAATGTGGTTTCAAGGCTTCCAAAACCATTATAATCTTGAGCTCTACACTAGAGTGTTATATTGCAATGCCAACAACTCAATTTTGTAGGATCCCAACAAGCTCAAGGAACTCAACCCCTCAGGGTAATAAGAACAAGAATATAAGGAACGATTGCAATTTAATTTGTTGATCCTTGCATAGTTAGGTATAGCACACTTTACAAAGCCAAAATGATTAGACAATGAGAAGCAACAAAGAATTCAATGATTACAAATGATTGTACAATGAACTTAATAATGCTTGAACATTTTCCAATACACATGATGTCTTCTTATAGCTTCCATGTTGCTAAATCCTTCTCAAAACTCATGCAACAACTAGCTAACGATCACCAATAGTCATGGGAGACTTCTTTCTCATGCCTAAGTCATCTCTCTGAATTTGGCTTCAAATCTAGGAACATGACTTTGTTTCCTGAAACATGTCTTTTTGAAGCCTCCATCTTGAAAGACATCTTTTCTCAATGAAAGACATCTTTCTATATTTGGTTTGCATTATGTAAAGAAATCTTTGCCTCATGAAAGACATCTTTGGCTTTGGAAAGACATCTTGTTGTTTCTAAAGATGTCTTTCTAGATTTTCTCTGAGTTCACCCCAAAGCTACCAAGACATCTCTTGATTCCAAGAGACATATTTCTTCATCTTCCTTTGTCTTTTAAATGCATTGTTCCTTGTCCATAGTCTTGACCTTCTGCATGGATAGATGATAACTTTTCTTGTTCAATATTAAGACCTTGTTTGTTCTTTGGATGTTTGTTTAAAGACATGTGGATGACCTCTTCCTTCGAGCTCTAGGATAGTGTGTTTCTTGTCCTCTTTGGCTCATCTAGGTTTCCTATGTATGTATTCCTACACACAATAACCATACAATCATACAAACAACTTTCATCTCCATCTTACTTAATGTTTTAAGCACACCAAAAGGTCCATAGGGGGGGGGTGAGATGATGAGAATCTCATGCCTTCTATTTCAATGTAGGAGAGAGGGGAGGAAAGTTTGAAGGGAAAACGCGAAGCCAAGTAGTTTCCAAAAATTATTTTAGCAAGCTATCAACTTTTACCAGAAAAGAGAGAAAAGTAGGCTTGGTTAGTGTGGAAAACACATTAGTTTTATGGAAACAAATGTGGTAGCAAAAATTAAATAGTTCTAAAGACTTCCACATTGGTTTTGTTCTAACAATTCATAGTAGATGTTGTAGAATTTCAGCACCTAAACCACCTACAACTTCCATGCTAGGATTTTTGCTACAAGGAGGGTAAGGATAGCATTGGATTTCCAAGGTCTTGGCTTCAAAAATGTAAATTTACTAGTAGGAAAAAATGTTGGTAATATGGCTAAAAGATTTTTACATAGAAATTGGGTAGAGGACCTTTTTCTATTGCTAAGAAAACTATTGTGACTGGGAAAATCAATTGCTAGAATAAAGATCGATGGATCTAGTGCATAGTAGTCCTCAACTCATGAATCCCCAAGGCCTCTATGAAAAATGGGATTTGGGGCATCCTTGTTGATTTAGCAAATCAACCAAGGACTTATGAAGTGAAAATATGGTAATAATAAAAATAAAATGCTAAAACTAATAGTATATTTGAATAATGCATAGAAAATAAATGAATATATTTTGTACACAAAACCTAGAACTTAAAACTTGATTGAGAAACATAAAAAATAAGTTAGAGAAATGTGTACAAATGGTGCCTGAGTGGGCAGCAGGCAAGTTCACTTGGATGAGGGTTTAGGGTCTATTGAATTTGATGTAGTCAACTCCACAAGCTAAATGTCCTACCACTCTCTATGCTATCAAATCTCTTGTGTTGCTACTCCAAATTGCAGCATTGCTCACTATTGAGAGGTAAGAAAAGTGGAAAATTTGGATGCCAAATTGCTCCATATTGAGGTTTGGGAATTCCAAAAGTGTAGCATTGATAGCAAAAGTCCACAAATCCTAGGATGATAATGCTTGCATGCTAGGGTTCAAGGGATGCAAACATGGGAGATTGTAAGAGTCCTTGAGTGTTTGAGAATGTTCCAATTGTAGAATTATTTCTTGGAAAATGTATGTATGTTCAATGTATTCAACTGTTAAAAAAAGTAAAACCTGTAAATGGTAGTTGGGACTAGTTTTTATAGGTTTTGGGCTAATAATGGTGTTGCAAAATGGCTATGATTTGGCTATAATTTGGCTGCATAATGGTTGTAAATTAGGTACCAAATTGCTGCAAATTTCTACCTTGTTCAAGTGAGATGGGTGCCCAAGTTTGGGGGGTTACCATATATAGTAAGTGTGTCCCACATGGCTATTCCATTTACTATAAATAGTAATAGGGGCACGCCTTCCATGGTGGAGATGAATCTTCCATGCCAAGCTCTCCACCATGCTTGTTGAAGTAGCTAGTCAACGTTGGAGTGCATGAAGTGTCAAAATTTGGCTATTGTGGATTCCACACTAGGGGGATGCAATTTCCATGCTGGGGGTGGAGCCTCCATGCTAGGGAGAACTTCCATGCTAAGGAGGAAAGGTTTTGAAGCTAAGCATGTAGTCTCCATGCTAGGAGGAAAATTTTCTAAGCTGAGGGAAAACCCTCCATCTCTCCAGGTTAGGGGTAGCTGAGATTTACCTCCTATAGGTGTTTCCAGTGTAGAAAAATGTATACCTTGCATAAAGCCCATCAAATTATCATTTTTGGAATTTCAAAAGGCATTTTAAAACACACCCATGAAGCCCAAATATAAACACTATATGATTTTTTGTTTAATTGGGGAATGCGGCTTTGACCACTTATGAGGCATTTTTCAGCTCCAAAAGTATAAAGTATGTGAAATTACCCAATGTGGATTACAATCTTAGCATTTAAAATAAAGTTTTACCTTAGGTTTCATGGGGTGAAAGCTACATGATGAAAATTGAGTTTTCCTTAGTAATGATCTCACTATATTCCTTATCCTCCTTGTTATAGGCTTTTTAAATCCATAGTCTTTTTGCATTTGTATAAACCCTTGTGGATATCTATGTCATGTTAGCTTCTTCATTTAGCAAATTAATGGCTTTGGCTATTTCCTCTATAGAGTATGACACTAAAACTCCTTCTATTTTCATAGTGACATTAGCTTGTTTATTTTACTAGAATTGAAAAATTATTCCTAAGTACCATCACCATTGGTTGATAATGTAGGCCACAGGGAAGATGAATGAAGTTGTGTCCTTATGGCCTCTAGAGCAAACTCCATGACTATGGACATCATTAATTTCTCCTAGATGGCCTAGAGGCATTCTAGTGATAGTGTGACTATAGTTCTTATGTATGTTCTTATGGTGCTTTTGCCTTCACTTGTGTAGATTGCTCAGTAGCAAGCATCTATTAGTGAATACTGAAAGATTGAGCTTCCTACTCCACATGCTCTTCTAGTGGGTTCTATTCTCCAATGTAGCCTCTTGGTGGTTTAACACCATGTCAGAAAGGTCCTCCTTCTAGTATCCTCTATGGGGCCATCTACAATGAATCAAGAGTTTAGGATTACCAAAGTGTTTAAATCAGTGCTTAATGATTCATAATCCTTCTCGTACTCTTGGTTAGATCACATTTTTAGTTTATGATGATTGCAGAGTTAGAAAAATTTTCAAAATGATACCCCCCTAAGAGTTTCATCTTTAATTTTTCATGACCTTCCACACTTATTGTGTTTTTTCTTATAATGCCTTAGAATTAGTTAGAATGATATATTAAGAAGATTCATTGAATTATTTGGCTTAAATTTGCTTAATTTATGATAATATCCTTAGTGTTTCATCTTACTTACCCTTAGACTTATCTTTTAGCATTAGAAAATTTTGGCTTAAATTTTCCTAATGTTACCCCACCCGCCACAACTACTTTGAGCACTCTAGGATCAATAAGATTCAAAATTTTAAAAAATTGTAGTAGGGACAAAGTTATGGACTTTGGGAATTAGTTGGTTAGAGCTCAAAAAGAAAATGGGAAAAACTTCTCTTGGTGCAAATGGAAAGAATGAAAATGTCGCTAACTCCCCTTGCCTATATATAGTGTTTTTTATAAGAGTGACATCATTGATCTAACATCAAAATCAATGATGTACGAGGGGCTCATATATTGTATTAATGATGTCACCTTAGAAAAATTTAATTTTCTAATGTGATTTGCTTGGAAAAAATGAGTCAATGGAATGATAGGAAGATAGTAAGCATTTCTATGGGGTCTTGGAATAGCCATGATGCTTAGATTTCAAAAAATAGGCATCTGAAGTTCATAAAGAAGAAATTTTGGGCTATGAAAGTTGATTAAGTATATAGAAGATGCATGAAGCATTATGGGAGTATGGATAGATGCTTTGAAAGTAAGGGAAGCATTTATTAGATTTTTGAATGACCTTGAAAGGCACAAGATGACATGGAATTGCTTATTAAGTATGAAATACAAGAGTTCTACAAGTGGGTCCTCCCTAAAGCAAGCTCCAATCCGTAGTGCCCTTGTGTAACCATACCTAAAAGTGTCCTTAGGCATTCAAGAAGTTGAATGTAAGACATACCTATTTAGCAAAGCACATATATTAGTATCACCAGATTGGGAAAATAATGCTATATTAAACAAAACCATAAATTATGATTAAATATACAGTAAGGTAAAATGGACTACAGAAAGGATTGTTGAAACTAGAACATGAGGTGTCTTACCATAGGCATAATGAATTCTTGTGTGCAATTAGAGATTAAAGTAATCATTAGCCTTTTGTTCCAAGATTCAAACCAAGTCCAAACAACTTTCCACTGACATTGCATTGTGTCATCTCTTAGATTTTCAACCATAAGCCCACCATTGTTGCAAAGAGTATTGCCACTTGGCATATTATCCAAGGAAGGAGTTTATTTATGGAACTTTGTTTTATTTTTAGATTTCTAAGAAGTTGCCTACCTTTAAGCATGGATAACATGTCTTTCNAGTGGGACCCTAAAAATTTGTTCTTATGCATGGATTTTATTTTGAAGTATGTCAACCTTACCAGAGAACTACCTTCAAGCATGTGTAACATGTCTTTCTAGTGACATGGTCAGGCAACACTTATTGTACTCTTACTTCCATTTTTCATTAGATCTACATGGATATAATACATCTTTAGAAATAGGATGGAACTTATAGTAGTAATCCAAGAAAATCTACAAATCCCCTTGATGTCACACCCATTCCATGCCCATGAGGTTCTTCACTCTTTGGTCCAAATATAATGATCACAAGTTTATTCTTAGTTTTATTATGTCAAGAATATCATTATGGTCATGATAATAACCTCTTATTGTTGGAATGGATGGATGAATGTTGTGGTATCACTATATAAATAATAAATTCTTTATGATTGATAATATAGAGAAATATTCACCTTATTGGGACTACATCTTGCCTTATTTGATATGTTTTATTCAAAATATAACAAAAATATGTACAAGTAAAATGAGAACAAGACATGAAAAATTAGAAAAGATATAAAAAATTAGAAAGATGAAAAGAATTAAAATTTATCAAAGAATATTAAAATTTTAAGAAATGAAGAAGTATAAAAGAAAAGGAAAATATATCAAGAAAGTAGAAAAAGTAGTAAGAATGTGAAAAACCTAGAATATACCTACATGTCCTAGTGGACACCCCCACGACTATGGTTAGGATCAGTCAATTAGAAAAGTGAACAAGTAGAGGACTTTTGGATAGACTAGGTGGAATCTTCAATGAAGTTGGGATATTGATGATAAGCTTTGACCTACTAGATGTTTCCTAGAATAATCTTGTGTGGGCTAGATAGATGGTGAATATGCATGGCACCAAAAGGTTAGTTACTTGAATGATGTAGGGTCCCTCCCAAAGTGTTTGAAACTTGGCCTGTTATTGGACATGATTGGGATTAAAATAGAGGTCCTTATCACCTAGTTGTATCAATAGAATCATGCCTATGCTTGAAGTTGTTCTTATAGATCTCATTAGTCATAAGTGCTACTAGCCTATTCTCTTCTAATAGATTCAAATTCATTAGGTGCCCTCTTTAGGCTAAGCTCAAGTTTAGGTAAGTTGGTTGGTAGTAGCTAGAGTTTGAAGCTTTGCCTAAATTGGTAGTATGGGTAACTTACTGTAAACTAGCTCATAGGGTGAATAACCAATGGATAATTTCCATGTTATTCTATAGGCCCATAGAACATCATTCAGCTTGGTGCTCCAATCCTTTCTAAATCTACTAACCATCCTAGTCAATATTCTAGTGATCTCATAGTTAGTTACTTTTGCTTGATCATTGGCTTGGGAATGGTACAGTATGGTCAACTTATGGTGTACCCCAAGCTACTTCATGAGAATTTTGAAATTATCACTAGTAAAATGAGTTCCATTATCAAAAATAAGCATTCTTGATACTCCAATCTAATTCACCACATGTTTCTAAAGAAACTTGGTAGCTTTTTTTGACTATACAATATTTAACTACTACTACCTCTACACACTTGGTGAAATAATCCATAGTCACAATTATATAAGCTTTCCCATTTGAGATTGGTGTGATGGGTCCCATAAAGTTAATTCCCCATATATCAAATGGTTTCAATGATTGTATCCAATGTTGTAGTCCTTCAATTCTAACCAGTATTCCTCCATCTTTTTAACACCTCTTATAAGATTGTGTAATAGTATGGGTATCCTAAAACAAGGCAAGCTAGCAATAGCCTACCATCATCAATTTTGATGTCATCCTATGTCCTACATAATGTCCACCACATGGGCCTTCATGTGCATCTTGTAGGATCCATTATTAATTACATTCCAGTACACACCATTAGACTAATCCATCTACACAAATCTAGTAAAGGTTTGCATTTATTTCCATCTATATTTTTACCTTATGAATGAATTTCTCTTACATCATATAATCAATTGTCCATGAATTTCCTGTTGAGTCTATAGCCATTACTATCTTAGTAAACAAATTTTCATCAAGGAATTAGTTTAACAATGATTTTGCATGATCTTATGAGTCCCATTTGAGTCTCTACAAGTGATCAACTATAACATTTTATGTGTCCTTATTTTTGATCATTGTTATGTTGAACTCAAATAAGATAACAAGCCATCTAATCACTTGGGTACTCACTACTAGTTTGTTCATAAGAAAAAATATGGTGCTATGATCAGTGTGGACATAGATCGAATACCTAAGCAAATAATGTCTAAATTTCTTGAGTATGTACACCATTTCCATTAACTCCTTTTTTGTTATGGTGTAATTCAATTGCATCCCAGTGATGCTTCTACTAGCACAATGGATATAATATGATCTCTTTTGGTCATCTAGCTAGGTCAATATTGCACCTAATGCATAGTTCGAAGCATCCATCATGCTATGAAAGGCCATGAACTAATCTGAACCTTGTAGTATTGGTGTCTCAATCAACTTCTATTTCAATATTTTGAGTGCCTTTTCACATGAGTCAGTCCACTAAAAGAGTGCATTCTTCTTGGTTAGCTCAACTAGCAACTTTGTAGTTTTTGAAATTTTTTCTATGAACCCCTTGTAGTACCCCATGTGGCCAAAAAATGATTGAACATCTTTAACAATCTAGGACCTTTAGGTGATATTTTTTATGACTCAAGATTTATCAAGATCCACCTCTATTTCTTTTTGTGAGATTTTGTGCCCTAAGATGATCCCACCTTGAACCATAAGATGGATTTTCTACAAATTGACCTTTAGATTAGTCTCTACACATCTTTTTAATACCTACTCTAGATGGTCCAATGCTTTTTTAGAATCAAACACATACATTGAAAAGTCATCAATGAATACTTCAACACCATTCCCTATTTTTTTTGAAGGATGCTAAGTATGAGTCTCTAGAAGGTAGTTGGTGCATTGTAAAGGCCGAAAGGCATATACTTGTAAGCAAATGTTCCCCATGAACTAGTGAATGCTTCTTTCTCTTGGTCCTTAGGAATAATGTAGATTTGATTATATCCATTTGATGAGTGGCGAGGTACCCCTACACTCCACCATACGAATACGAGCGTGCACGCGCGATCCGGTCGAACTCCGCAGACTAAATGCCTTAACGCCACAAGAAACACTTGGGGTTAATCGTTCGTTGTCTTCCCAGGCTTGCTTGTA
>MNCI01007259.1:82219-114155 GCA_015680685.1 Gnetum montanum
ATAAAGCAATAAATGAAACCATGTGGTGCAAGGTTTATCCAAACAAGTTCTTCTTTATTGCCGTACACAACTTGGGTTCAGGTTACAAGCTACTCGAATAAAGAGCCGTTCACTCTAGGACTCCTACTGCGGGCACATGGGGAAAAATTACAACTCTGGAGTGATCAATCTGCCAGAGCTTCGCTACACTAGCCAGGATTTTGAAAATGAAGGGAGTGCCGCCTCTTATTTATAGAACTGGCGGCGGGACGCGATATCGCGTACGCGATATCGCAGGAGAAGATGCGATATCGCGTACGCGATATCACATGGGATGCGATATCGCGTCGGCCGCGATATCGCGTACGCGATATCGCGGCCTAGTGTAAGTCGCGTCTCGTCACCATTGTACCCACCCAAAAAATTATCATCATGATGTCTTGTAATAGTATCCATGACTTGGTCAATGAATGCTAAAGAAAAATGATCCTTGAATGTAGCAAAGTTCAATAGTCTAAAGTCATTGCACACTTGTCACTTACCTCTCTTCTTTGGAATGATTACCAAAGAACTAATCCATTCACCATCCACAATGGGATATCTAAATCTAACCTTTAGTAATTTTTCCAACTCTTTCTTAACTATTTCTTTAAGTTTTGGATTTTTCCTTCTCTGTGGTTGGTGTTGGAGTTTCACTACTAGATCGATGTATATTTGATGTTGACAAAGTCTAGGATCGATACCTATGATCTTATCATAAGACCACATGAATGTTGTTGGACACTTGTTGACTACTTCCAAAAACTTCTTATTTTTCTCTTTATTAAATTTGGCATCAATTATGATTGACTTTTAATTATTCACAAAAGCATATTCAAGTGTTTTTGGTGGGGCTTTTAATTCTAGCAGTTCTTGTTCAACTTTATCTGGGATTTCTAACTATCCCCACTCTATCTCTTCTTCTTGACCTCCATGTGGATAGGGTGTTTTCTTCTCATTTTCTCTAATTTATATATTTCTTCTACGTATGTACTTATTATTTGATTTCTTGGTTCCATGTATATGTTCAATTAAATTTCACTCTGTAGTCAACCACTAGATGCCTTCTTGTTGGGTAGTTGCCGCATACAAGCATTTTTGCATAAAAATTTCTTCTACACATTTGTTGCATGTTATACTATCTTCTTGTTTGATTACCTAGATTTTATGCACAGAATTGCACCCATTATCATTGAATGAGATACATGAACTCTACATCACTGAATAATCCTAGCTTTAGCTTCCTTGGAAATTTCCAAGGACAAATATCTAATACTAAGCTTAGCATCCATAGTAGTAAGCCATGTCCTTTCCATTATGGTTGGGAACTCTCCCTTATTTTTACCTACATTAATGACCAAAAGATTCGAAAGATAAGACTAGCCACTAATGGTAGTAATCACATCATCCACTTATCCTAATGAAACTATGATCAACTGGTCTACAAGCTCTAGCCGAATGTTACTTTTCTTCAATAATGGTAGATTATAGGCTTGATACATATCTTGTGATATCATGTTCACCTTGACACAAAATTGAGTAAAGCCTATCATTGTTTCTAACTTGCTACTTGAAGGGATAGCAAGGAACTTCTTGGATATGTTCATTTTTTAGGAAGTGCTCCTACCTTAATCCAATGAGTAATAGTATGTGTCAACACAATAGTTGTCACATTTGTATTAGAAAATGTTGAAAGATGGTTGTTTGTAGAAGGATTAAATGTGGATGGATTGGAAGTAGATGTGTTCCCCATCCTTTGAACCTTCTTAGAAATTTTTCAAAAGAAGAGTCATTTCCTAGATTGTGGTTTTGACATGATTGCCTCCCCCTACATGTTCACTACCCTAGTTGCATTTTTCTGTTGAGGTTTTGATGATAGTTCTCCTTGCATTACAAGTTGTGGTACAAGTGGTAAAGGGCTAGAAGCTTGATTTAATGAACCAACTACTTGTGGATGCATGTATGGATTAGAGTCCATTTTGGGAGGTGTTGGCCTATAGTATTCTGGTGGGTAATATTGAGGAGCTTAAATTGATACATTTCCTAGTGAAATTGGTCATTGGACATAGTATCCATAAGGATCTAGTTTCCTATATGATTACTAATGTTGTGGTGGTGGCATCATCCATGATTGTGGTTGCTACCACTACTAATGATACTTCTCTTATGACTGTGGATAAGCTCTGCTAGGTAAGTAGCTAGTTGGAAGGTATGCCCACAGTTACCTTGAGGATAAGTTAACCATCTAGGCATTTTCTTCTTGATGAATCTTGGATTTAGAGCATATGTCCCCATTTCCTACAAATATGCCATGACATGGTAGCACCCCTTAGGGTGGTAATACTAGCACATAGTACATCCTTGCTCCTCATCTAATCTTTTATCCAAACATTCTACCAATGAAGCTACCTTTCCTTTTCATTTGAAATCATTTTTCTTCTTCTTCTTCTCACCTTTGCCAAAGGCTTGCTCAGTTCTTTCCTTTACAATTTTCCATCTACTGAATCCCACATCATTTCTGCCTTGTTGGATATATCTATAATGGATTTTTGAATAGAGAGTATCTTTTTCTATATTACCTTATCCAAGGTTTCCTCCTCTTTTTAATCATGTACTTATACATTGCTCTTTCTAATAGATGGGTCTCTATTGTACTCCTTGACTAATTCTCTCTTCTTTAGTTCATCCTCTTCCTTTTTCACTTGATTCATGAGTCTTTGAATATGATGGGTGGATTTCAAATAATCATCCTTGTGCATAAACCCCAAAGGTTTCCCCAATTTTGTTTCATAGTCCATCAATAATGTGCCTAAGTTACTTCCTTTGGAAAAATCCATGGCCTGGGTACCTATGTAGAAGTGAATAGTATCTACCCATTACCACATCAAGAGATTCATGGGTCCCTTGCTTTCATCCTTGGATTTATTTTCTAAGATTGGACACTCGAGAGTAGGCTTGATATTTATCATTAAAAAGTTCAAGCATGGTACTTCATCTTCTAATGGATTCTAGTTCCAATGATATGTACCTAATTTTAGCCTCTTTGATGAGTGTTCAAGGGAACAACTTAAGTTTCTACCATTCACTCTCTATGTTTTGAAGGACACAGGCATCATAGAATTTTTGAAGATGGTGTTGTGAACTTGTGTTATATCCACCCTCAAATCTAGACATCTTGTTCATGTGTAGCTGCTTAATGCAAATGTTCCTTATGTGTATGGTTGGGATGTAAATAGCTTCCCTTATATTTATCATGCTACAAGTTGCCAACAGGGGTTATTCATTCTCATAAGATTTCTATGCTCGATTGTAGTGGTACTTCTTTGATGCTCATACCTTCCTCTCTCTTCATGCCTATGTCTATTTCTTCGTGGCTCATGACCTTCATCTTCTTTATCATAGTGCCTTGGGTGATAGTCATGTCAATCATAAGTTCATCATATTTCCCTATCATGATCTCTATGCTTATGCTTCCTTAGATCAAAATCCACTAACAATCATGAGAATGAAGATCAAGAAGTGGGAGAATAGTGTTGGCTAGTCCTCCTTTTGTGACTCTAATATTCTTCTCTATGTAATCTAGTAGAAGCTCTTGGTCTTGATTCCTACTATATTTAGATTCTATTGCCTCTCTTCTTGGTGTCTATGTTAAGGCTAAATGTAACTATAGTTTGATAGGTTCCTCCAAATGAATAATAGGTGTTTGAGAATGAACTTCATGATCCTAGTGGAGTTTCTCTGCTACAAATGCATCTTCATCAAGTTCTTCTAGGACAACAGAAGAGTTGATCTACTTTCCCTTGTTGTGCACATGTTTAGTCTCCATATAGCAACATCTCTCTACACTTGTACCTCTGTGAGTTGGTAGGGCCTTGTCATGTGTTTGATCACATGGTACCTTTCTTACACATGACTCAAATTCATCCCCCTTAAGGCTATTTGAAGCATTGTGAGTGTTGTATGCTCTGGAGGTAGAACGATGTTTCTCTATAGATCTCTCCATCTTAATTACCCATCTTGATGAAAGATGAAGGCAAAATCAGGATAGTATGGATCATTATGAACTTATGAGATTCTTATTTGCATTGGCATACTTGAGTCTTCATCATCATTTACTCTATCATTTTCCCTTTTCATCTCTTTGGCAGGTGATAGTTTATCTTTAGTTGAAGCCATATTATGAGTGTGATGCTTGATTAAGTGTGTGTATTAAATTTTTTTAATGATTTAAAGATTGAAGTTAGAGTTTTTGATACAATAAAATTTGTAAAATCAATTACTCAACATACATTGACACATCCCTAATAATGACACCAATTATGAGTGGTGGAGCATCCAACACTCAACCAAATAAATCATGAGTGTTCACGCATGACCCAATCATAATCCGTAGATGGAAAATGTTATTATGCTAGTATTTGAGTTTAAGTTTATGATCATTGTCTTCCCACCTTAAGCTAGTGAGGTACAATGTGCATGGATTAGCTCTTAATGAGGCATATGATAGCTATTGTTGTAAGGCTCAAAAAACACCTAGCTATAAACATGATTGAAAATGAAACTTAATCCTAAGTCTAAGTAATACTGAAGTAAGAATCTATTCCATCTTAAGGTGATAGGCATTTGTTCCTAGTTTACTAGTCACATCTTGGACTCATGTAGTTATTACTAGGATTACCAATTGGGATTACTACTATGTGAATCAAGCAATGCCATTATTAGGTTATCAAAAAAATACACCTCACACTTAAAACCAATCATACCCATTCCACTTTTACTAATGAAGCATGTAAATTATAATGATTGAAAAAGTAAATTGTTAACTAAGAAAACAAGGAAATTATTCTAAGTAATTTTGCAAGGATGAAAAATAGCTCCAATATTTATTGTCATGCATAAACTATGTTCAAGTACAATTTACTTGAATAAAGACTCCAATTGACTATCTCAAATCAAACTATGGGTATTCACTCTCTACTACAATTATGAAACAAAATTACAAGAATTTTCCCAAGTGTTGGAGTAAAATAGTTGTTGGATTATATGCCCAAGTCTTGTATTTATAAGGATGCACACATCCTGAGACATCATATCAATGATGACGTATCATGGATGATGACATTGTATCAATGATGATGTATCATAGATGGTGACATCGTATCAATGACATTGTTACTACGATGTCATTTGGTGTTAAAATTTGACTTTATCAAATAGGTTTAGAAAGCCTAATATATACCAACATATGTCTTCAAGATGTCTATGCTTCTTACAATTGCAATACCATCTTTCTTCTCTTTCATTTTTCTCTTTATTTATCTCCCTTAGGATGATGCTCTTTCTCCACTTCATTTTTGAAAGCATCTTTCTCTTCTTTTTCTTTTGGAAGATTTATTTTGA
This sequence comes from Gnetum montanum, assembly GCA_015680685.1. Taxonomy (NCBI): domain Eukaryota; kingdom Viridiplantae; phylum Streptophyta; class Gnetopsida; order Gnetales; family Gnetaceae; genus Gnetum; species Gnetum montanum. Next base: position 87,638 of record MNCI01007259.1, read on the forward strand.
AACTAATTTTCTTGAGATGGTGGTGGCTAGCTTTGAAACCTATTTTATCCCCATCTTCCTCTACCTCCTCTACCTCTTTGGTATTCATTAGAATAGAATGCTTAGTTTTTATTTTCTTTATACTTCAACTCATCAAGGATTATCATGTGTCAAAAAAATATTATCAATCATAAGGGATTTGATATTTTTTGTATGCTAATAAGGGTCATAATGATGGCTTTGTATTTGGGATGATTAAAAAGGATTTGAACGATCTTTTGCACTTTTTTCTCCTACCTATAGTCAACTTGAAATACATCTAAGTCCCTAATGAAATTATACATTCTTTTAAGAAATATATCAAGGGACTCCCTTCTCATTTATTGAAGTTCTTAAATTTAGCCTTGATCATCAATTAATTAACTTTCATCACCTCACTTATGCCACTATATTCTTGCACAAGTGCGTCCTAACAAGCTTTACCATCTTTTTTGTTGATGATTTTTTTTTAATGCTCTTACTTGGAGAGATACACATGATCATCTTCATCATTTCATCCTTCTTTTTATTTTTTTATTTATCTGAAGTGAAAAGTAAGGTTTCAACCTCATGGAAGCCATTCTTCACCACTTCTAAACATTCATTGATCTCAAATATGCTTTTCATTAGAATGCTCTAGTGTGTAAAGTTCTCCTTCTCATCAAAGATGATGGAATACTTGGGTACCTTCTTAAGCATCATAGAATATCAACCAACAACTCTAATACCAAATATCAATGAACATAGTAGACCTAAAGTTCATTCTTATTTTTGAAATCTTTTAGTCAAGCTTTAATTTTTGGCCAAAATCTTATCCACAACTAGAATCATGAGTGATGGCTTACCTTTTATTTTTTAGATTATAAGTTGTGGTCAACTCATGATTTGGTTATGGTGGCTAACCATAGGTTTTGGTCAAGTCATGATCTACCTTAAAGCTTAGGACCTAGACCACAAGTCATGGTTTGATCATGATTTATTAATCACATTTTATGGAATGGTTATGGTGGCTTCATCACATATTATGGTTAGCTCATGGTTAACATAAAATATGTTAAATTTTTATTCAACATCCTCTAGATTTTTTTCATAATCACAAGTCATTGTTGACTCATGTTATAATACAATGACTCATAGTGAATTTGTGGTTAGCTAAAACAAAGGCTTTTTCTTCTTTGCAAATACCATGACTCATGTTAAAGTTATGATGAATCCTCTATGAATACCAAGAGTCATGGTTAGCTCGTGGTCTCATGGAAATGCTAAAATCAACCCTAAATAATGTCAAAGCTACCCAAAAATAGTACTACATAAGCAAATGATGTTATTGAATACCTCTCAACAACAAGAGCAATCCAAAATGGCTATAATTTGGATGCATTTGATGCTACAACAAGTGCTGAATGAATTTTTAGTGTAACTCTCTTTATTTGGCTTCAATGGATTCTTAGATGGCTAAGAAACCCCTAATTTAGCTTGTAATACCATGGGAACATAAAACAAATACTTAGTAAGTAAGAAGGAATAATGGGGATTGATCTCCAACAAGATATTCTTCTTCTTTCTTCTCATCAATGATAATGAAAATGATATCAAATTGAAATAATGAGATCAATTTGAATGGTAAATGATATCACTTCTTCTTCTTTCTTCTTTTTAATGATAATGATAATGAAATTGATATCAAATGAAAATGAGATCTTATAATGCAAATGAAATAATGAAATGAGACAATGAGACAATGATATGAAGAAAAAATCTTTTGCTTCTATTGCTTCAAGCTTCTTTTCATGTTACAATGAAGTCTTTATATGAAATTGTATTAAATTTAAAAAGAGCTCATACATCACATAAACAGAGAAGTGAGAATATGCTTAAGAGCACTCTCAACTCTAATATGGTAGAAAAAAATCCTACCTGATCACACCTAAATCACAAGAAGAGAATACTTGCAATTCCAACACATGAAAATCACCTATGTACTTCATGTAGTTCCAACACATGGGGAATGGCCATATGAGGTTTTGGATTATTCCAAGAAAGATACGTATAACATGCAGCATTAAAGGATCAACATTTTGACTTCACTTTAACTTCTTCTTTCCTCTCATATTTGAGATGCAAAATTATTTTATGTGACACATTACATAAAGACATGGAGTAATAGAAGTGAAAATATAACTTTTACAATGACATAGAAAAGGATATGAGTGAAGCATAAATTAGTTTACAAATATTGTTAGTTTTTTAAAATATATTTTTCAAAACATAAGACAACATAAGTGGTAATATATCAAAGTGAGATAATAGGATCCATAGTAGAATTTTCTAATATCAACAAATCCTCTTGATATCATAACCTTATCCAACCCTCTTTGTCCCTTCTCCTTTCTTCAAGGTTTAATGATCATAAGTTAATTTTAGGTTTTAATGTGATATAAATTCTATTATTTATATCATAAGGATATCTTATTAATGGAAATGAAGGGATGTGTATTGTGATCTCATTATTATGTGCAATCATTCATTCTACAATTTGATACCATAAGACAAAATTCCAATCCATGGTATTGATTCTTGCATCATGACTAGTAATACTATTAACAAAAACATAGAAAATATATTTGTATCATTTATAGCTTGCATATTTTTAATTTGTAGTACATTTTAAATCATACTAGATTTATCATCAATTGTAATTGATTTCTCAAGAGCTATAGAAAGCATAAATATTATTACAATTAATGACTAGTTGAGATATAGTGGATAATGATTAGTTTTAGAAAAAATGGCTAGTTGTAAGAAACAAAAGAACAAAAAAAATAATGTTATTTAAAGATATAACAACTACAATAAAAACAACTAGTTATAGGGAAAAAATAAATAAGAAAAAGGGAATTTCTTTAAATGATATAATGGTTAAAATAAAAATGGCTAGTTGTAGAATAGAAGTAGTATGAATAGAAAGGTAGGGAAAGTAGGTGATGAGTTCCACAATCCAAGCTCTCTCAAGTCCAAAAGCATCAAATTTGAACAAGAAAAGAAAGGTAAAAGCTTTATTCTTGCTCATAAGGAGAATCTATAGTAGACATAAAGCACACACTCCCAATCACAAATAGTAGATTTAATCTAATACTTACACAACACTCAATTAAAGAAATCACACTCACACAAGAATGATGACCAAGGCAACTAACTAAGACTCTCTCTTGCTACTTTCCTCTCTCAGCTTTCCACTTACTCCCTAGACTCTCTTGACCAAAATGAGAATTTAAGAGGTCTATGTATACTTTTCCCCCCTCTATATCTTCATATTTATTGCTTCTAAACTCATAATTTTGAGTCATTTAGGTTTGTACAATAATGTCTCATGGCTAGGAAATATGTCTTTGGGATGTGAGAGATGCCTTTACTAAAAGTAGGTAGTCTTCGACAGATATGTCTTTCAAAAGAGAGATATCTATGGCATGGTAGAGACATCTATGTAAGAGAAGAGACATATTTCTATGAATGTCTTTAGGGTAGTAGAGATGTCTCATAGCTGAGATAGGCATTTGTCTCCCAATGGAGATGTCTATCCAAATATGTCAATAATACAAAACAAGCCTCCACTAACTTCCAAAACCTCCTAAACTCATGGAAAGAAGTCCCAAACATCTCCAAACATGCCAAAACACTAGTCATCATCAACAAGACAAACATAAAAGATATACACACAAACAAATAAGAAGTTTGCAAATACATTAAGAATTACACATGGGTTGGGTTATGTTCACATCAATAGGATATACAAGAAGTATTGTTAGTTGAGTGCGTATAGGGGATAGTACTTTTTAGGAAAAGTAAAACTACTATGTAAAAAATATTAAAATAAAATAAATAAAAATGATTCAAAAGAATAAGTTAAAAAAATATAAAATAATCAAGAGGAAAAAAAGAAACCAAAATTATAATGATATAGCAATCATAATTGAACTCACAACTTCTAACATATAAGGCAATGAATTTGTAAATAAGCATAGAAAATATTGTAAAGCATAAAGTAAATGAGTTATGAAAATAAAAAACTATAAGAAAAAGAAAAATAACAAGGAATAGAAAACTTACTAATAATTAGAAAATATTGATAAACTAAGAAAATCTAAAAAAATTAGAAAAATATCAAATATAGAAGAATAATAAAAAATTGTAAAACAAAAAAGTGAAAATACACTTATTAGTTCCTTATTCAAGATGGAGCATCCCCTCCTTAACTAAGCTCATAGGTAAGCATTCAGAAAATGAATTATGCATTCCCTAGATCATACACCATTAATTTCCTATTTATCATCTTTAGTCATTTACACTTTCATTTATTAATCCATTTAACATTAATGATAATTAGGTTGGATTAGTTTGAAGAAATGTATCTTGTTGGACAATAAGATGTTTCTCTTTTAGAATGTTCAAATATGTTTTATTATTAAATTTCTATTTTAATCATTAGATCTTCTCGTTCATCATTTTCTTCTAGTGTATGATTAGGGTGAAGGATGTATTTTTATAAGTTCTCTATTGGTTTATTTCTTAGAAGAAGAGGTCATAAGTGGGTTGGATATTTCCATGCATATTTTGAATAGTTGGAAGTTCTCATTTTTAGCTACTATATGTCTTTTTGTTTAGTGATTATTATGTAGACATGTTTTTGCGCACACTTGTTTTTCAATTTTATTACGAGTTGGTGTAATGGTTATTTTAATGCTCTAAACTTTCAATCCACAACTACACAATTCATCATTATAAGTAATAAATGGAAACTTCTACTTTTGCATGATGTTGTACTCATTTTTCTTGGTAATTTATAAGGAAAGATCTTGAATGCCCAAATTAACATCAATGGTACTAATCCATGCTCTTTTCATGATGATTGGAAATTCACCCTTATTTTTCTCTTCATTGATCATAAGAAAATATGTTGGATAATATCACCAACCAATGATGATCACCATATCATCAACCTATCCTAAGGAAATAATGATGGAATAATCTACAAGCTCCAATGTGCTATTGATTTATTTCCTCATAAGTAGGTTTCAGTCCTTGTATATCTCATGTGAAATGAGATTAACACCTAAATCTAAGTCTAAAAAATCTTTTCAAGATGGATTTCTAGTAATCTACAAGTAGAGTAGAGGACTTCTAGATCTATTCTCTTTCATAGCAAAGCACTAACTTTTATCCAATTAGTTATAACATGTGTGAGCATGATAGTTTTTATCTTTTATTAAGGAGTGGTAATGGTTGTTGGCTTTTGCATAAGATTATAGGGCATTTTTATTGTAAGAAAGATAGTTACATCATACAAGCTTTACATTCGTACTGATGGGCTAGTATGTCCACTAGTTCCATCCATAGGTGTAGGAAGCATTCTAAAGAAAGTATGTTTCTAAGGCTTGCACTCAAAGCTACTAGCACTATAAGCCACTTGTATGTTAATAACACGTGTGTTTTTTTTTTCAATTAAGATTATGACTATAATTCTTGCTATACTATTGATAATGAAATAGATGGAAGAGGAGTATGAGAGTATTAAGAAAAATTTGAAAAATGGTAAGAGGTCTAAGATTGTAATTTTACATGGTGTGTTATGTGTTGATGGTATTCAACAGAGTAGTAGTAGTGAGCAAAGACATGATTAGCTAGATCATTAAGGAAAATAGATCACTGAACATATATCCATAAGGATCTAGGGAGTGATAGGGGTACTATAGTCTCAGTGATAAATTTCCCCATAAGTATGGATTTTTCCATTATTATTGATAATAAGCTTCAGATTAAGGAAGAGGAATTTCACCTAAATAGTACTATTGATTGTAGCACTATTAGTAATTTCCTTGTGAATAAGATAATCTCCTAGGTATTTGCTTTTCATGAACTTCAGATTCAAAGCATAAGTCCCAAACTCCTATAAATGTAACATCACTAGGCAATGTTCCTTCAAATATTCATATTGATAGATGTTGCATTCATCATCCTTTTTTGAATCTAAGTTTTTAACCTCGTTTGCTATTACAAATTTATCTTTTTTTTTATGAAGTGTCCTTGCCTATTTCCTTGTTCTTTTTCTTCTTATTTTCTTGATCTCTTAATCTAAATTGCTCTTGTTTTTCCTCCATGATCTTCAAAGCATTTATAATTTTTCAATCCATTAAATCCCATATCTTATCAACCTTTACTGCTATTTTAGTGATGGATTTATGTATCAACAAGGTCTTGTGCAAAACCACCTTATTGAGAAGTGTGTTTTCTTCCTAAACATAAATATGAACCTTCTTCTTGAAAAGGCCTAAGTCCTAGTTCTACTCCTCTATGCTTTTCCTTGTGTGAAATTCTTCTTCTTCTTTTACCACCAAGTCAATTAGCCTTTATGTGTAATAACCTCTAAGATCTAACAATCTTGAGCATATATCCTAAGGATTTCCCTTGTTCTGTTTCAAAATCCATCTATAATGTGATGAAGCTAATCTTTTCTAAAAAATCCCATGGCCTAGGAATCTTTGAAACATAGAATAATATCTATTCAAGGCCATATTAATGGATTCATAGCTTTCTTACTTCCATTCTTAGATTTTCTTCCTTAAATAGAATACTTTGTAATAGATTTGGTACTTCTCGTTAAAGAGCTTAAGCATCATGGATTGCTAGTGGATTAAATATAGCTCGAATTATTTGGTACCAATTTTCAACTTCCCTACTTAGTATTCTAGAAAATAGTTTAAGTTTCTACCACTAGCTTTCAATGTTCTGTAAGATGTAGACATCATGAAAGACTTCTAAATAATGTTTTGAATCAAAATTATGGCCTTTCTAAAATTTAGGAATTTTATTTATATCTAGATATTTAATATGGCTTTGCATTTGATGCTCATGAAGTATTATTACTTCCTTCTTGATCTAAATCATGCATCAAGTATCCAATAAAGGTTCATCATCATTAGGTGTGTCATAGTTATAATCTATGTCTCTATCTACCTAATCATGATGGTACCATCTATGCTTCCTTTGGTGCATTCTGTCTTATCTTTAATTTTTATCTTTGTCTCCCTCTTGATTCTTATTTGGACAACTATCATGGTTACTCCTATTATGATCATTTAGATTCCTTCTACGATGATTCCTAGGTTGTTTACTTTGATCCCTTAGTGAAGCTCTATCTCCATACCTATGTTCATCTTCATCAAAACTAGATGACGAAGATAAAGATAAAGAGGATAATGAATTTGAAGAATTGGCATGGTCTTTGTGTCTCCATCTATGATCCTTGATTCATCTCCTCTAGGTCTACTAAAGATCCTAAGCCTTAAGGTCCTTTGTGCTCTGGCAATAAATCACATTTACATAATAACATTGAGTAAGGTGTTTACACCTTTACCTTTAACTCATCGAGAAAAAACATTTTTTGCACTCTTTCAATATCATTCCAAAATTTACCACTGAGTCCAGGTCCCAAATAACGCATCCATATAATACAATAGAATAGATGATAGCTTTAAAAATTTATTTTCTAGCCTTTCAAGCCTAGAGCCCTAAATTCTTGCACTTGTTTTTGAAAGTGTATAGAGCTTTGAAATCTTCTACTATTTTTTCTTTGATGTACTTCCCTAACATATGAATTTTCACATAAATAAGACCCAAATATTTAAAAGAATATACTATTTGCACATTAGTACTTCCAAAATGGAAGTGATAATAAGCATTTTTTGTACTCGAGATCATTAATTTTGTTCTATCTACATTCACTTGAAGATCAAATAAATGACAATAATTTTCTAAAATTTGCAACATATTTTTCATATCATTTGTAGTAGTGAACATTAAGGCAACATCATCTGCATATAAAATAAGATTCATTACTTGAAATCCAATTTTGATAACATGACTATCTTACTCATTGCATAACCATTCTTACATTTTAACAATATAGATTCCAAAGAGAGTTAGAAAAAGTGGATAACCATGCTTAACTTAAAGTTTGATCATGAATTGAAATTTTTTCTTTAAATTACTATGTATAATTTCAATAATTACTTCCTTATACAATATTTGAGTTACTACAATCAAATCTAAAGGACCAATTTTATGCAAGCGCAACCAGAGTTTTGTAAGGATCATTGAATTATGCACTTTTGCAAAATTAATAAAATAAATAAAGAATTTTTTTTCATGAATTTTTTCAAATTTCATGCAATTTCTAAGAGTAACCAACTAATCAATAGTGGAGTGATTTTTTCTAAAACTTTCTTAACACCTTACCCTAAATTGGTTACCTTCAACCCAAGAACTAATTTTCTTTCCTAGCAGACTTACCAATAACATAGCAAAAATATTAATTACAACAATCATTTTATAATTGTTTAAATTATTTTTATCCTCCTTTTTATATAACAAGATAGGTTTACTAGTTTTTCAATGTTGATTTAATCTTTACATTATTCCTAAATTTAATTTGTGTCAAATTTCTCTATAAATAGTAGATCCTACCAACTTTAATAATTTTGCATATAAACCATCTAAAAATAATAGCTCCTCTAGAAATCATAAGTGATTAATCAATAATAGTGAAGTTCTTTGTGTAATAGATAACTCTATAGATTGAAAAACTAGAGAAGCCCTTAAAATTAGAATTTATTCTAATAATGTTAATAGAGATCAAGACCTTTTTATCCACTTAGTATGATGACATATTTTAATAAAAATTAAGTAATCTAGATACTTGCTTAAAAATACAACTTAATTTAATGTTTTCTCTCTCAAAAAATTATTTTTCCTTTTAGATGATTTTTAGTATGTTTTATACTTAATGAATAATTCGTTATCTTATATGTTAGAAATTGTGAGTGTTGGATATATATATATATATATTAGAAATAAGAATTTAGACTACAAAAGAAAAAAAGTATCATATATAGGAGAAACTCCAAATCAATAAAAATGAAAGGCCTAATGATTTTGGAGTTTCCTTTTCAAGTTTTCATCTTTACAACCAATCTTGAAACCCTCTCCTCTGAGGTAGAAAATCGTACATTTCACAGAAAAATTAACATTGGATGAAGGAGGAGAAGGTCCTTGCCCTATCAATAGAATCAACATTATCAAAATATATCTTCATATCTTGACCAATAGCTACAAACAAATTATTAGTAGTTAAAATATCTTGAACATGTTGTCCATTTTGAAGATTTGACATGTGATCACCAATAGATAGACTTTCATAATGTTTTTTATTATGAAGAACCATTTGTGAAACAACAAGTTTTTGTGAAACTTTAGAAATAAATATTTGTTTCTCCTTATTCATTAAAGAATTATGTAAAATTGATTTTAATGGAACCTTCCTCAAAGATAGATTTTGTTGAACAACAGTAAAAGAAAAGGATGAGATAACTCATAAAACATAACATGAAGAAATCATTATAGGATCTAAAGCATTTGTAGAAAAAACCTTAGCATGATCTACAACATTTATAGAAGAAACCTTAGTAGTATTTATAGTAGTTTGGTTCTAACATGTTTGCATATCCTCTTTTTGCAACATAAAATAACATAAACCGAACATATGATTTCTTAATGGTAATAGTAACATGACTTTCGAAGATTATAATAAACAACCTTTTGCACATAATTAATTCTCCCAGCACATAGGAGAATTTCTTGCTTAAGTGAATCAAGATTCACTCTAATATTAAATAAAATTCTATGACAATCACTATCTCTAAATATGATTTCAAAATGTTTAATTGGTCTAATGAATATCCCCTTCAACTTTTTCAAAAATCAATGAAAGATTTAGCAATTTAACAAAACAAGTAATCCTTCAAAATTTAGAAAATGCTAGATTAAAAGAGGAAGTTCACTTTTGAATAATTAATAAAAGCATGACAATGATTGAAAGCATTAATATCAAGGGCCTTAGAAACAATCATCAAATCAACAAATTCTACCAAAAATGACTTAAAAAAATAACATGCATGGATAGCATCCAATCATCAATCTTTCTAAACTAGATTTAAATGACTCAAAAAAATTGAGGAACAAGGTAAATAACATAGAATTTTCATGAAAACATCCCTTCTAGAAATTTTTTGAGTAATCGATTCATATAAATCATCAGGTAACTTGTAGAATGACAAAGAAGCAGTGGATCCACTTGAAGGATTAACTACTAAATTTGGCAACATTACATGTAATTATAAATAGATTTGCTAGAGAAATATTCAATCCACTAAAAAATTAGATTTGCTAAAGAAACATCAAATTCATAGAAAAAACATAAGATCCACTAAAAAACATTAGACCTGCTAAAAAAACCTGAAATCATCCAACACACAACACTAAGTTACAAGCTCTAAGTACTTATATGTTAGAAGTTGTGAGTTCAATTATGATTTCTATATTATTATACTTTTGAATTTTTTCTATCTTCAACCTTTTATATATATTTAACTAATTTTATTGATTTAATTTTTTTATTTTAATATTTTTTAAGTAGTAGTTTTACTTTTCCTAGAAAGCACTATCCCCTATAACCACTAAATCAAAGCCTCCTATATCCTCTTTTTTCTTTTTTTTTTGTCTTTATTTCCTTCTTTCATATTTTTTCCCTACAATTAGTTGTTTTTATTGTAGTTGTTATATCTTTAAAAAATATATTTTATTTTTCTACAACTAGCCATTTTTTCTAAAACTAATGTTATTAATTATAATGTTATTTATTCTCTCTCTAACCCTTGAAAAATCAATTGCAATTGTAATGCCTTTCATCTTTAAGCCTCCAAAATAAAAATAAATTAATATTGAAGAAAATAAATTAATTTTTTAGCTTTCATGGGAACATTTTTGCATGAAGCTATAGCTGAAAAAAGACACTTAGAGAATATGATATTTAACTCCTAAAGAGAGGTCATAGTTATGCTTTTATTGCTAGAAATAACTACATACCAAAGCTTCTAAATAGAGTAGAGAAAAATCAGTTGAAGACATTTTCAAAGACAAAGAAATGAAGTAGACAAAGCAAGTTGAAAGTGATATAAATGCTAAAAGAACAACCCTTCCAAGTTTTTCTATTATAAGTTCAAACATAAATATTGAAGCTAATATAAATGTTGTTGGGGTAGATAAGTTTTCCTTTCTTAATTTTGCAAATATATCAATTCTAAGAGTGTACACATGAATAGACATTAGTAAGTAGTATTTTCTACTTAATGTTAAGAATCTGATGTACTCTAAATAATTTTTACTTATCATTAATATTATCATTATCATTATCATATGATGTACTCTAACAATCCCCTACAAATGCCTTAGGTTAAAGGTACTAGTTCAAGAAAATTAAATTATATCATTTTAAATAATATTTTATTTGTTACTTCATTTGACTAAGAATTATTAATGAGGCACCAAGATGTGATTTGATTAAGACATATTACTCATTAGGCTTAAATTATAAGATCAATTTCAAGGGATTACATGAATATATAATGATTTTTTATAAATTATCTACAAATTATCAATGAAATATTTGAGATTCACAATATTCCAATTCCTAAAGGCAAATGATGAAATGTTACTATTTAAGAATATGGAAAATAACAATTATTCATCAAAATCAAATCCATAACTTAGAGCTTTCAAATCATAATTCTTACCATTAAGCTTTCAAATAAAGAGTCACTCATTATGCATAACTAAACTTTATTCATCTTCCATCTAATGTAGAGATTCATATGCTACCTAAAAATAATTGAACATTTGAATATAAATACTAAGAATAATTTGTAGGTCAAAATGCCTATACAATAGATAACAAAACGATCATTACTAATTCCTTTTAGATCATGTAAGTTGATCTAACAAATGAGCTCACAATTTATTCTTACATATTAATCCATGTAATATAAGATGATAATTTCTTTGAATTAAAAAATAAAACCAAAACTACATATTTCTAAAATTAATAAATTATTTAATAATAATAAAGTGCACAAATTTCTAAACTACAAAGTAATTCTTCAATCTTGAAGCAAGCATGTGGATGATGATGCTAGTGGAGTATTCAGATGTTAATCTCAATTTTATACAATGTCTAACTCAAGATGACTAGAACACTTCATAATTATTCCAAAGAATGAAGAATCAAATGTAGGATAAGTGGAAATATTATGAAGGTAACAAAGATTAAAATATTGAGTTCCCAAACATAAGAATGAAAGTAAAATTTATAAGAGAATCATTGATGAGTGGTGAGGTACCCCTACACTCAACCATATGAATACAAGCATTACACACGCGATCCGGTCAAACTCCGCAGACTAAGTGCCTACACACCTTATGGAACACCTAAGGTTAATCAATCATTGTCCTCCCAAGCTTACATATATTTGTCATGGTTGTATGGTTGAGTAAACTTGAGGCATGTGATTTTTATGTCTTTTATGTTTTTATTGCCTGTGCTAAGAGAGGAAAGGGTGAAGAGACTAAGTAACTAACTTTAACTAACTAAGCCTTAATTATCCTAGCATCAGTATCCATTTCCACCTACTGTTTCACACGTTGAACCAATGCAACACTACTGGGATTACCAAACGCTATTCGTTACTAGGATTACCAAGCGTAACGCACATGCTCGAAGCAGTCATACTGAATGCACTTAACTATGAGAGTTGAGGGTTGAGAGAGATTATGTCCTTAAGAAAGCATTTAAACAATTAACAATAATTAAATTCCTATTTAGCTTAGTCCATGCACTACAAGGTTTATCCAAAAGTTCATCTTTATTATCGTACACAATTGTGTGCTTAGGTACAGAATTGCTCGAATAAAGATCTGTTCACTTTGGGACTCCTACTGCAGGCACATGGAAATTATTCTAACTCTAGAATGGAAAAATGACAATATTTTGGCTAAGGTCTATATCTAGATAGAGAAACAAGGGAGAGCTACCTCTTATTTATAGAATTTGTGATGGACTGCAATATCACGTACGCGATATCGTAGGGAAGGACGTGATATCTCGACCCATGCAATATCGCATTCCATCAATCATGAGATGATTCCGTTGTGACCACACATACTATCTACATTTTATAGATCCTATAATTAACATGATACACTTAAAAAGTTAATACAACAACTAGTGATTATTGGCTTAAATGGTTAGCTCATTGTCCTATTAGACAAGAGCTTGCCATCTGAAGTAACACTTGAAGCATCATTATATTCCTCTATAATTATTCTAAAGAATAATGTTGCCTATATGTCTTGGGGTTTACTTATACTCATTATTTTATGTTTTTTCAGCATCCTATCCTAAAACTTAATACAATAGTGTCAAATTAGCATACCCCTTTAAATTAAATCGATAACTTGTAGTTAGTGATAGGTAGCTCAAGTAGTTAGATCATTATCTTGTTAAGCAACCTTTTCATTGACTACAATGTTATATTAGATCCTATAATTAGCATGCTACTTTTAAAAACTTAATACAATAGTTAGTGATTGTTGGCTTAAGTGGTTTTCCCATTATCTTGATAACTATGAGGTTATTAGTTGAAGTAACACTTAAAGCATCATGGTATTCCTCTATAATTCTTTTAAAGTACCATGTTGGCTATATATCTTAGGGTGTACTCATAGTCATTCTTTCAGGTTTTTTAACACTCCTAAAACTTAATGCAATAGTATCAAATTAGGATACCATTTTAAATTAAATCTATAACTTATAGCTATCAATAGGTGGCTTGTTAAGAAACCATGTCATTGGTTGCAATGTCATATATGCAAAATCTTAGTGTCATTAAATTTCTATAAACACAACTCACTAATTGTATTTATAGTACCATTTAGTCACATAATAGCCAAACTCCTATAGTTTAATTCTATAGCTTAAAGAATAGTCAGCAAGTTTCTACAATGTGGAATTGGGTCAGTTGTCTGAAGTCTTATTCAAGTGGATTATACATAGACATAATTCATAAATTGTATTAACATCGAGATTGCTTTTTTTCTATTGCAACATTCTAACTTATCATAGACATAAATTTTCTTAATTTTATTTCCTTTATTATTTTACTATTTTCATAGCATAATCTTTCCATTTCATCATATGATAATCATTGGTAGAATGAGTACAATCTAGCTTCAAAAAGTGGAGAAACTAAATTCATTGAGAATGAAGAATTAAAGTAATTAACAAGTCATACTATGAATACTAGATAATCTTATGATCCACAATTGTAATATTAGAACATAGTTAAAAGAAATATAATTTGTAATAAAGCTATAAAATACCTAATAATGCACAATTAGTATTATGGCCTATGTATAGTATGAATCTACTACAATAGAGTAATAAGCCATGAGAAAATAGTCATATGGTTATAGAAATAAAAAATCTAAAAATGATAAATAACACATTGTAATGTAGCAAGAAAACACTAAGGATGATTATATTGTTTGTAAGTCCAAACATAAAGATATATTTGCAATTGCAAACTTCTCTGTAAATGATTCCTTAAGTTTTTATGTCTCATATGTTGTATTGAAATAAGCAAGACTTTTTTCCCTTTTATTACATATTTAAATATGAGACATAACCATACACTAATAGTCACATCTATTTATTAATCAACTAACAACATTAACTATATTATAAAAGAACCTTCCAATAAAAATCTATATTATAAAAGAACTTTCCAATAACAATCACAACTTCACTTCTAGTTTCAACATCTTTGTGGTTTTTTACTTATATTTACCCTTTGATTATAAACAAAATAATTTTGAAGGACATTAATTTCATCTTTCTTCTTTAGGAATACTTTATAAAGTTTTAAAAATTTAATTTTTCACCATGGTTCTAAAGAAGATTAACATGCCAAAACTAAGGACCCCTTTTACTTTTAAATAATTTCATTTCATGTTTATATAGGACAGCCATGAAAATATTATAACTATTTTTTTCAAATAGCAAATCTATTAACTTTATATAGTATCAACCTTTTATATTGATGATTTAATCATTCAACTTATTATTATAATAGCTTAATTATTATTGAAACTATTTTCCTCAAATAGAAAAGTTATTAACTTTATTATTATTCTTTGAAATGGAAAGAAGGAAACTACAATGAAAAACTTATCCAAGAAAGATTTCTTAAGAGATTTCATAACCATGATATCAAATAATATCAAAACTTAAACAAATAAGATAGAGTACATAAGAATCCACAAAAATTCAATAAACTATCATTTATTAAACAAAACATATTAGAATATATTACTCTTTGGAAAGCTTAAAATTTAATATTTCATTAAACTCATGGAGAGCTCAAACATCTTCAACAATTTTCTCTACCATGATTTGTAAAGCAATTTCAAAAGGCAAATAGTGAATTTTAGTTTTATAGAAGTTTCTCCAATACAATTTTATCCATTATGATAGGAGGGTTTTTGATGCTTAAGTTATTTTGGACAATAAGATTCAGGAGCTTACATACATAATCAGCAACAATTGAAGAATTACTTGACTATCATACCAATTTCTCAATATATTCATGAACCTTCTTTTCTACATCCAACTGGGTTAGTAGATCCTTCTTCTATAGGAGAATATTTTCTTTGGCTTTAACCATGATGTTAAAGCTTCTTTGAATACAAGTCTAATTTTGGATTGTATACTCTTTTTTTAATAAAGCTTTTTGTTTATCAATGGTTAGCTTCTTATCCTCAACCTTCTTCAACTACCCCTTCAATAACTACAACCACATTGCATCAACATCTATGCGTAAGATATATTTTGATCATTTTAGCAAAAGTGGCTTCTTGATTTTTTACTTTCCTTTTTTTAACAATGAAGTACTCTTCACGTTGTAGAACTCAAACTACTCATTTATTAAACTACTAGACCAAACTATGAAGTTCAAATCTTAAAACTTTATTTTTATACCTATTTATTTTTCTAGTTAATAAGAACAAAATTTATATAACAAAACAAAAATACTAATCACACTCCTTTCATTCATATACCTAGAGCTTATGGCTCTTAACATTAGAGTATAAAAGTTAATTACAAACAACAATACAACCAACCTTTTTTTTAAGAAATGTAATAGAGGCTAGTCACACAACCTCTAAACCATAGTAAGGTAGATATGGCCTACTAAACTAGAGTGTCCCACCACAAGGTTACTCCACTACCTTCCAGTCAAAAGGTAAGTGTCTTTACCACTACACTACACTTGTGGTTGCAACTCTACAACTAATTAGTTCACATTCATTGAGATAACTATAGTAATGTTAAAATAATTTAAAAGGCTCCAAGGAATAACTTTTAATCTTCAATTTTTTAAGTAAGATTAATTCAACTAATAAGAAAATTTTGTTATCAAAAAGTACTGTGTGCTACATTTTAATTGAAAATATTATTATAGGAATTCAAATGCATAAAGTCTCATGTTTGATTATATGTATGTGGAAGGCACATACAATTTGGTTTAAAATTCAAGAAACTTCAAAAAATGTAGCAAAAGTAATAAAGAAAATTATGAATACGTTTACTTAACGTTTTACAAGATAATCAATGAACATACTAAATTCTAGTAGTCTACTTATAATTATTCAAAAATACATAAATAATCTTATCTTCTTGCTCATATAAATAGCCCTTGTAAAGAGCAATGTTACAAGACATAAACTTATGACAAGTTACTTAGGAGACTCATAAGAACTTAGAATGACTCAAAGCATATTATAGTTTAACCCTTTTAAACCCATGTAAGTGTTGACCTCAACATTCCCATATGATGCATGGCAAATACCCCTACGCTTAACCATACGAATCACTAAGCATTTATACATGATCTGGTCAAATTTTATGGATTCTATGTCTTATAGTACACTAGCCTCTAGGAAGTGAGCTTTCCCTGACAATTATTGGTTGTCTTCCCACTTACACTTGTTATACAAAGGTACGGTTAAGTGTAATCAAGGCATATAATTTTTATTATTGTTATGTTTTATGTTTTAGGTGCTTAAAATAAAGGATGAAAGGAATGAAGCAATTTAATTGCTAATTTAACTTAACTAACTAAACTAACTGATGCTAACATAAGCATCCATTCCCACTTGTCGTACACATCCTGATGAGTGGCGAGGCACCCCTACACTCAACCATATGAATATGAGCATCTCATGCGCGATCCGGTCGAACTCCAAGGACTAAGTGCTTACGTGCCCTAATGGAACACTTAAGGCTAATCAATCGTTGTCTTCCCAAACTTACTTGTATTGTCACAGTTGTATGGTTAAGTAAGCTTAAGGTATATAATTTTTATGTCTTTTATCTTTCTAACACCTTATGCTAATAGGGAAAGGTGAAGAGACTAAGTGACTAACTTTCATTAACTATTCACTAACTAAGTTCTAAGTGTCCTAGCACCAGTATCTATTCCCACTTGCCATTCACATCCTAAACCAGTGCAACACTGCTGGGATTACCAAACGCTACTGGTTACTGGGTTACCAAGCATTACAGATGTGCTCGAAGCAGTCATACTAAATGCACTTAACTAGGAGAGTCAAGGGTTGAGATAGATTAATTATCAAGGAAATCATTTAAACATTTAATAATAATTAAATCCTATTTATCTTGGTCCACATGCTGCAAGGTTTATCAAAAAGTTCATCTTTATTGTCGTACACAAATGTGTGCTTAGGTACAATTTGCTCGAATAAAGATCCATTCACTTTAAGACTCCTATTGCCGGCACATGGAAATTATCTAACTTTAGAATGGTAAAACTACTATAGTTTGGCTAAGGGTCTAGATCTAGATGATTGAACAAGGGAAAGCCACCTCTTATTTATAGATATGACGGTAGGCTGTGATATCATGTACACGATATCGTGGGGGTCGATGCAATATCGTGGCTCATCATACCCCCATGACTGAATGAAAACTTGTCCTCGAGTTCCTTACAAAATATTGGGAAGGTATGGGATTATTGACTTGAACAATACTAATGGTGAATGGGGTGACATGTGAATGGATCATCATTACAAAACATGACAAAAATTATTGTTCATGAAAACAAGAGTGAATACTATACACATTTGACATTGAGCCTTATTTGGTAGCTGAGAGAGAAGAGAGAGAGAGTGAGAGAAGAAGAAGAAGAAGTCTGCTGCTGCCAATGCCAAGATTGTGCCTTCCGTTGTTCATCCATAACCACGCCATCGATCTTGTTCCTTGCATAACTATTCCAGCACCAGTCCATTCCAAGTGTCCCCTCTAGATCCAATCCATTATTATATGATTACCATCTGCACACACAACACAGTCTTACATTAGCAAGGGTAAATGAATAACAATGCAGTAGATACCTTTCCTTAGTGTAAGGTCCATTGGCTGAGTTGTGATATGGCTGATGTGGATCTGGAGATATAATATTGGTGACTACCTGAGATGTAGGAGTTTAGAGAAAATTGAAAAAATTGGACCAAGACCCCCATGACTGAGAGCGAACCTCCGGTAGTGAGAGAATGGAGAAAAAGAAAAGGAACAAGAAAGATGGAGAAAAAGAAACAATGGCCACACCAATAAAATGGATGTCACAGATGGTAATGAACAAAATAAATTTTGATTGTGAAAATGTTTAAGGGAAAGAATTTAACTGATGCACCGAATAGGAATGCCAGTGGGTCCTCCCCAAAGCAGGCTCATGCCCTTAGTGCCTTGACAATCCCACATTCAAAGAGTCTGTAGGCTCTAGAAATATCATTTTGAAACAAGAGTTAAAGTCTTAACCACAAGAATTTACCAAAAAGAAAACAATGCATCAACCAAAATATGGACTATTGATACAAATGGCAATGAGGTGAGAAATGGAGAAAGAAGGATGGAAAGAAGAGAAATGGAATGTAGTCTCAAGAATAAGGTGGTGTACAGCCCCTTGTGTATTAATGGTTAATGTGAATTAGTAGATCTCATTCCAAATCTAGCCTCAAACAAACCAAATCCAGTGACTTCACATTAATACATTTTGCCAATCCATCCACTTGAAGTAACAAGAATGCTTCCATTAAAGAGTCACCACCATTCCAACGAAATGAAACAGGAGAAAGTAGGAAGTGAGAAAGGCCTTAGTTAGAGGGAACATGTTTGTTTGATTCCATAACCAGTGCTTGTAGCCTAGATGATTATTTCATCTAAGGGGTGTGCTTTGAATTCTCACCTCTTTTTTCTTCTTCTTTTTTTTTGCATGAGAACCACACCATGCAAAGACTTATTATTTTTATTAGCTTAGCTTCCCGATAATGGAGTAGCATCGGAATGGTATGAAAGACCCAAGAAGGAAACATCCAAGCACCCAAGAGAATGGCTAGCACAAATGCATCAAATCCCCTTGAAGTGACACCCTTTTCAATCCTTGAGTCTTTCTTTAGTTTGAGAAATGCCCAGTCACTAATTCGTTGATAGTGCTTATTGTTTAAGGAAGGGGACTGTACAGTTCCAAGCCAAGAGGGACCATAGAAATTTCTGGATGTATGGATGATGTGGACCCATTTCCTGTTATATTAAAAGAACCATACCTTAGTATTAACATCATAACTCAAAGGTAAAAACCAAACATTAGCAATTAATGGAATACGGTTCATACCATCGTTAGGAGCACTTATTGGGTGAAAAAATGAACAAAAAAAATAAACACACATAAATAAATAAAAAATTATGAATGATGTTGCAAAACAAATACAAGAAAAGTTAAAGAAATTTGTAAAACAAAAACTTAAGAAGAAAATGAGGGCCTTGATTGATCAGCATAGGTGGCCATCTCCCCCATGACTAAGTTGAAAGGAGGAGATCCGAAATAATGAGAGAGGTCATCCTTTCTTCGATGTGTAATGTGCATTGACCGTTCTAGATTCATGGTAAGGTTTGGTCTATTGCACATTAACTAGTACCCTTTTATCATAGTGCTTGTTTGAAGTTTTTAGGAATTTTCAGCTTCCACCTAATGATTTTTTCATGTTAAGGGTTGGAAGTTGGCGACACTCTTGCTCCAGTGTATCTATGCTTTTGACTTGGGTGCAGGTTGTTCCCTCAATTGGTTACATGCACGTTGGTGAATTGCTCTCCTAGTCAGCTATCAACCACTAGGTGTTTTCTTGTTGTGTGGTTGCTACATACAGGCACTTGTGTATGTTAATTTCTTATGCACACCGGTTGCATGTAGGCAATGTTGAACATTCTTGCACGCAATCACACCCTATATCACTATATGTGATGCATGGAACTTTCTTCCTCTTGATTTTTCCAAAAGTGTTTTCCTTAGATATTTCCAAGGAAAGATCATGGATTCCTAGGCATGCATTTATGGTACTTAGCCATGCCCTTCCCATTATTATTGGGAAGTCCCCTTTGTCATTGTTTACTTATATCACTAGGAAATCAATTGTATATGACCGCCCATACATAGTGGTAATGATGTCCTCCACCAGTCCCAAGGAAATGGTGATGGATTGGTCAGCTAGCTCTAAGTGAATATTTCTCTTCTTTAGTGGAGGTAGGTTCCAGTCCTTATACATCTCTTATGATATTAAGTTGACTCTGATACTTGAATCCAGAAGAGCTTTACATGGTTCATTCTCAGCGACTTGAAGATAGATTAAAGGGCTTTCGGGGTTAGAAAATTTCCTAGGAAGGTGGCCCTCTTTGATCTAGCTAGTGATGGCATGCATTAACATAACCGTGTGTGTTGAGCTTTGTTTTTGGTTTGAAGGGGGCCCCAAAGCCTTATTTGATGAAGAAGTGTGAAGAGGTTCAACTACTTATGGTTGTGAGAGCTTGGTTGGACTATTGGTTCTAAAGAAAGGTCTTCTCTTTGTACGGTTGTTAGAACTAGCAGCGGGTTGAAGGTTTATAGCTCTCATAGCATTGTGTTGCTATAGTTGAGTGGGCAGTTCCCCTTGCATTGCTGGAGCGGTGGTAACGGAGCTATCGGTGTGAGAGTTGCAGATGGGTTTGGAGGATGGTATGTTTGTGGTGTGTCTCCCCTAGGAGAAGGAGTCCTATAATACTCCTAAGCTTGGTAGTGATGTTGTGGGGTCATGTGATTGATAGAGTCACATGGAGAGATTGGTTGTTGCATGTAGTAGCCATATGGATCCGGTTTCTGATAAGGGTATTGTTGTCTTGGTAGTGGCATCCCCCATGACTATGGGTATTGCCACTACTGGTGTTGCTCAATAGGTTTTGGTGGAGTTCCACTTGGATAATATGTTAATGGTTGGTGGAACTATCTTGGGTTACCTTGGGGATAAGGTAACTGTTGGGGTGCTTGCTATTTGTTAAGTTGTGGGTTAAGTGCATACACCCCAAACTCTTGCAGATGTGAGATTATTGGGAAACATCCCTTAGGATGGTCATACTAGCATATCTCACATCCACCATCATTGTCCATATCAGAATTCACAACCTCTTTGATGATGAGCATTTTACGCTTACCTTTGTTACATGCATGGTCCAAATCCCTCTTTTTCTTTCTATCATAGTCACTACTTCGCTCCTTAAACTCCTCTACGATTTTGAGAACGATTTCGAATCTACTATCTAAGGAGTCCCACATTTGGTCTACCTTCATCAACACTTCTGTTGTTAATTTCTAGAGTGTCAAGGTTTTCCTATTTACCATCTCTTCAAGTGGTGACTCTTCCTCATCCTCACAGAATCTCACTCCCCTTTTTTGGAGGGAAGGATCACGGTTGTACTCTTTCACACTTTCTCTCTTACGTAGCTCTCCTTCTTCCTTAGCTACTTGCTCCAGTAATCTATGGATCTGATGGGACCTAAGCTCTAATAATCTCCCTTGGGCATACATTCCAAGGGTTCTCCTGGTCCCATGCCTAAGTCCATCTATGAGATGGCGTAGTTGATCTTGTTGCGAGTAACCATGGCTCGGGAAACGATGTAGCAGTGCATAGTATCGGTCCATGGTAGCATCCAAGGGTTCATGAGTTCCTGCTTCCATCCTTGGATTTGCTTATGCAGGTTAGACACTCAGGAGTACGTTTGATACTTATCGTTAAATAGTTCTAGCATCATACTCTACCTTTGAATGGATTCTGGTTCTAAGAACTGGTACTAGCTTTCCGCTTCTTTTACTAGTGTCCTTGGAAACAAATTTAGCTTTTGCCATTTGTTCTCAATGTTTTGCAAGGAACATGCATCTTGAAATTCTTGTAAGTGATTTTGAGGATTAGCATTGTATCCCCCCTCAAATCATGGGATATTATTCATGTCGAGTCTCTTGATCCTGCTATCTTTTTGGTGCCATGTGGGTATTCTTACAACATTCGTGATATCTAACATGCTTCGGGTTTCAAGTAGGGGTTCTTCATGGTCATTTCTTTCATAGTATCTGTGATGTCTATGTGATTTCCTACTTTCCCTTCTTCCATGCCATGATTCTCTAGAATGCCCTCGTCCTCATTCCTGACTCTCTCGTTGAGGTTTCTCACTTTGCTTACCCTTATCCTCATGGTTAGGTTCCTTATGACTACATCTTGGTATTGAAGGAGAGGGTGAATGTGATGATAAAGGTGAAGAAGAAGAAGAACCATTGCCATGACGATGTTTCCTACCCTCTCTTTGGTGGTCTCGGCCCCAATTGTGATGATGATCAGAATGCCTACCCTTATCATGTGTTTGTGTTCCCTTTTTGAACACTTGGTGTTCGTGGGGATCAGAACCAGGGTTGTGAATTGTGGAGTGAAGGTTTTGATACACCACCTCCTCACCATCGTTAGGAGGGAGAACATCATTTTTTGGATAACCCATCGAAATAGGTTCACCACCCTCAATTTTGCTTAGGATGGGTGGAGCGTTATGGGGCCTTTTTTCCTTCAATGATGTATAGTAACTCTCTTGTCACAAGTCCCATTGACATTATGCTTCTATGGGATGGTAATACCTTATGTCGTAATCACATGCAACGTACTCTACGTACAATTGTGACATGCCTATTTGTGCAAGAGCATGAAGGAGCATGTTGGAGGCTACTCTATCTGCAGGAAACACTATGTTACCCTCCAAGTCTCTCCAATGCAGTTGATCATCTTGATGGAAGATAAAGGTAAAGTTGGGTATACACTCATCATGATGAATATATACCACATGGAATTGTTGAAGAACTAGCAGATTTTGGTTATGTGTGTTGTGCCGCCAACTGTCTCTTGTGTTGTTCCTAGGTGGTGAAGTGCTTTTGTGCAAAGAAGAAGACATTTTTGTCTTGTTCGGTGTGCTGTTTACTGCTATCTTATTTTTCTTTTGATAAATCCTAAGGGTTCGTTCTAGCTCCCAATGATGTGAATGATTTCCTATGTTCTATGTAGCGCACAAATAACTAAGTCCCTAGCAACAGCACCAATGATGAGTGGCGAGCTACCCCCTACACTCAACCATACGAATACGAGCATCTCACATGCGATCTTGTCGAACTCCAAGGACTAAGTGCTTACGCGCCCTAATGGAACACTTAAGGTTAATCAATCGATTTCTTCCCAAACTTACTTGTATTGTCACGGTTGTATGGTTAAGTAAGCTTGAGGTATATGACTTTTATGTCTTTTATCTTTCTAACGCCTTATGCTAATAGGGAAAGGTGAAGAGACTAAGTGACTAACTTTCATTAACTATTCACTAACTAAGTCCTAAGTGTCCTAGCACCAGTATCCATTCCCACTTGCCTTTCACACCCTGAACCAGTGCAACGCTGCTAGGATTACCAAACGCTACTCGTTATTGGATTACCAAGCATTACACACATGCTCGAAGTGGTTGTACTGAATGCACTTAACTAGGAGAGTCAAGGGTTGAGAGAGATTAATTATCGAGGAAAGCATTTAAACATTTAATAATAATTAAATCCTATTTATCTTAGTTCACATGCTACAAGGTTTATCAAAAAATTCATCTTTATTTCTGTACACAAATGTGTGCTCAGGTATAATTTGCTCGAATAAAGATCCGTTCACTTTAAGGCTCCTACTACAGGCACATGGAAATTATTCTAACTTTGGAATGGTAAAACTACTATAGTTTGGCTAAGGGTCTAGATCTAGATGATTGAACAAGGGAAAGATGCCTCTTATTTATAGACATGACAGTAGGTCGTGATGTCACGTACGCGATATTGCGGGGTCTGACGCGATATCACAGCTCATCACATCCTAACCATGTTTAGTGCTACTAGGTTACCAAATGTTAAGCATTACTGGGATTATTGATGAGCTAGGAAAAACTTGTGTTGGATACCTTTAAAATTTGTTTTTCTTTATTTTTCTGTAGAGATTGTTACCTCATCTGTGACTGACCTGCGAGTTGTATTTGTGGAGGAATGGTTAAAAACTCAAAGAAATCATCAAGATAATAAATAATTAGAATTAAATCCAATTAAATTCCACATTTATGCCTGTTACTCATAAGTATAATCGTAAATTTTCATCCTAACTTCTAACATTAACTTTAAGAATGAAGATTAATAATTAAATCAAATTAAAATTACAAGTAATAATTGAATAGCACAAGGGAGACTTGCCTAAATTACAATTCTGCTTTGTTGGTTTCACAATGTGACAATTTTGATTATTAGACCATGGACTTCAAGAATTGCCACAAAGCTCAACAGATCTTCAACAACAACCACACAAATCATTAATTCCAATTTGATGTGGAATTCATTGGTATCAAATCTTCCTCTCCTATTTGCTAAAAAAATAAATTTTCTTTCAATGTGTATGCACAATAGATACCCACAATACAAAGTTAAAGTCATATTTATACTATAACAAGGTTAAAAATAATTATTTTAATAATATATGGGTATTGTAAAACCTAATTCTGATCCACTATAATCGGCACCGTTGCTAAGTTTGGCTTTTTTAATGTTTTAAATTAATACGAATTCTCATGGAAAGTAGCGAAAGTGGCGTATGTGATGCTCCACTCCATGCATTCACCATCTATGTTGGTGTCATTGATTAGACTATTGCTACAAATGTGCTGCTAGAGAAAATCCATAATGTCAATTAAAAAGCGCTGCTCATTACGTTCATGTCCTTGCCACCTATGCCCATCCACGTGGACATTCTCAATGACAAGCCTTGAAACTTTCCAAGAACAAGCTTCGATTTGAGCCAATGGAGAATCTAGCAAAAAAGCACACATAATAGCATTTGTAGTAATTTTGTACTGATCAATATTAGAAAGAATATCATTGGCTATGCTACTTTGCTGAAAGTGATAGAGTCTAAACAAGAGCACTTGAACACTAGCATGCTTACTATCCCAGCTAAACTAGGTTGGAGCAGCAAACTAGTTGGCATATGCTTTGACATTCTTGACAATCACATAATTCAAGTACTCAATATCGCAGTGGCATAATAAAGCCAAGCAGTAGCCCGCAGAAGTTCATCCTAGTAACCGGTGGAATTGTAGAAGGTCTAAACCAAAGGCATGCTTTCACTATAGAGGCCCCTGTAATTATCTACAAAACTAAATAATTCCCTGGCATGCTACAGCAGCTATTTGGAATATCCAAGATCTAAGTTATGGAAAACTAGAGACATAGATGCCATGGCTACAACCATCTCTATTACCACATCTGAACTGGGATTTGATTCATTCACCTACAGTGTCAACCTCTTCTCCTTCATGTCTTGTGGTCTCTCCCAACATTTGTGATCCATAGCTGCATTTCCTACCTTGATCCTCCTAGGACTCATACCATTTTCACCTTGATCCTTCCAGACTAGTGTATAGTGTGTTGTGCAGAAACTATGTCTAGTTTATCTACCAATGCGCCAATGTTCTCGCTTGCAGGAGGCTCACCAAAGCATCCTTGTTTGAAACCAAAGCCATGCCTAAGTTGAATGTTATTACGGTTTGTTGATTCTCTACAACTCCTCTGCCTCCAAGTTAGTTGTTCTATGGAACATTGGCTACAATAGTAGTTTCAATTGATCAAAGGTTTGTTCTTTTGGTCTCCATAACTCCTCTCATAATTTTCATGTCACTATGATTTCTGCAGAAAATAGTGAGAGAAAATAGAACTAAAACAAAATTTTCAGGCAAACCTGGATTCCAATCATGGTAAATAGATTTTTTTTTTTGCCTAATCATTTGGCAAAGAAACAAAGGTGAAAACATGGCTACCATAATTTTGTTCTATAGGAAATGGCAGTGGTTTGAAGAAAAAAACTATTACAATGGTATGGATAATGGATGGCTTCCTTCTTATGCAAATGCCAATTGTTACTTAATATTTCATATTGCAGTATGGTGAGCCAAAGGATACCAATGGTGCCTTAATATTATATAATATTTATATAATTTATATATATATAATGTAAACTGTGATAACTTTATAATGTTCTTGTATACTATAATTAACTATAATGTTTATAT
>MNCI01007259.1:114229-151431 GCA_015680685.1 Gnetum montanum
ACATCTATGATTATATATAATATAAATTAATATATAATAATATATCATATTAATTAAAATAAACTATCAAACTAATAATAATGAACTAATACTCACCACTAAACTAAAATAAAATAAATATTAATTTAACACTAATTAATAATATAAAATTAATTGAAATGCATGCCTTTAACAAAATACTTATTAAAAATCGAATCAAATTTTGGGGTCCAACATAGCCCCTAAGTAGCCTATGGCCAGTGCTTGGTCATAAAGGTGAAATTAAATTAAATTAAATTAATGAACTATAAAAAAATTAATAAGCATGCTATTGTAAATAAATTTATGCTACTTCTTATTTCAACATATTCTGTAAGGCTAACACAAAAATTAAACTTGTCCATTAAGCCAAGGTTTATTTACTAATTATTTATTAAGTATGTATATATGATTATTCCTCTTTTGATGATAAATTCTTATTTTTGGATATGAGTCCACATATAACTTGGTTAGGAAGGCCCTACCTAGGATTGCTTGAGCATAACGTCACCTCACAAGGTTTGCTTCATTAGGTGTAAGAATGTCTTATAACCTCAAGGTTTAAACCTCTCCTATAATTTAAGGATCTGAAATACATTACTTACATCTACCTCATTCCCTAACTTGTTCTTGGTTTAGCTTCCAATTTGGTTATACCCTACTATCATATCCTTTATATTAAAAGGAAACATGATCAAAGCATATACCAAAAGCAACAATTACCTTGGGTTTTATATATCCAAACTAAGAGGGAACCAAAGACAATAGGTAAATGAGTGTTAGTAGCCATCACTGGCTACCATAGTAGGGATCTCAACCACTAACACTTATGAAAGACATGATGGGAAACACAAAGAAAACCCATGCACAAAAGTACCACTAGTCAAAGGGATGACCATGTAAGAGAAAAGAGGAAGATAACTCAACAAAAATGAAAAAGAGGAATATCAAAAGTTAAAAATGGGGTAAAAACAAAAGAAAGAAATAATATGAGAAGTATCAAACAAAAGCAAAGAAAAAAAATAGTCTAAAAAGTACAAAGAAACATATGCAAAGTAACTAAATAACAAAGTAAAAGGAATGATTAGAAATGAAGATGCCCATTAAGATACCAACTGTGAATGAGTGACTACTTCACTACTAATGTTATACCCTAGTTCTAAAATAGTGGCATCAAGGTAGATTGGTAATTTGTGCCTAACCCTTAAACACTCTACTTACAGAAGGGGGTTCTTATGGGATGCTTGAAACTGTAAGCTTGTAGCATTGCCTCAACTGTAAGATTCTTATGGGAGTGGGGCCCAGCTCATAATTGAAGGTTCTTGTGGGGTCATTTTTTTCTTTTTTTTTCTTTTTTGCATTTAATCTTGTCTGTTTGCAAGCTTTTTTCTTTTTCATCAAATTTTTTTCTTTGTCATCATTTTTTTCTTCCTTTTCTTTTGCAAGAAATTCAATATATGATGAGCTTCAATAATGAGGTTTTTGTGGGGGCCAATTTTATTTTGTAAGGGTTGCTCACATGGCTTAATATAGATAGATGCCTTTTACTATTGAAGAAGCTAAGTCTAATATAACACACCCTTCCTGCCTTAGTGACTCATCTAATTAAGCATTTAGTAGAAACTAAATACCAATAAGCATTACCCTAAACTAAGCTATGTAGCTACCTTGACCTATGAACAATGTACTTAAAGAATATTATTTTAAAACAATGAAATTTATTATGTGTAAGACACTTATTAGTCTAAGGCTTACCCTTAGTTGGATTTTGGGTTTAAACCTACCTATTTTAGGGTAGGAGGAGTTGTCCTTCTCCCTTGCATTCCAAACATTATGTTACCAAATTCTTTATAGTCCCAGCTCATAATAGAATGTCCTATTGCCCTCTACATTTTTCAAGGTAAAAGTTGTAGACTAAAAGTAGTTCTTTATTAGATGATGAAAAATTCTAATTTAGGGGTATATTTAAAAGCTAGGGCTTCTAATGAATTGTTTTCATGTAATTCATCTGTAGTGGAATAAGTTGGATCACTTAACTCTATTAATTTGTCTTCTCTAGATTTCTGAATGTGGTGTTGATGATATAACTTAAGTCTTTGACCATTGACTAGAAGTGTTGTTGAGGAATCATCAATCAGTGATATGAGGACACTTCCATTATCATGGGTTGAATAACTAAATAAGGGCCTTTCCACCTAGTTGTTAATTTCCTCGAAAATATATGTAGTCTCATATTGTAAAGTAAAACTTTGTCACCTATGGAGAATTTTTTTAAAAGATACTCTTATCGTGTAATGTTTTCATTTATCTTTTTACAATTCTTTACTTGTTCAAAGCATGTAGCCTCATTTCATCAAGTTCATGAAGTTGATTAATTCTAGAGGCTTGGTTCATGTCTTCATCAAAATTAAGTTGTTGGGCTAATCATAAAGATTGATATTTTAGTTTGATTGGTAATAGACATAGCTTACCATAAACCAATTGATAAGGTGAATATCCTAAACTTGGTTTATAAGTAATTCTATAAGCCCAAAGTGCATCTTGTAGTTTTTTAGACCAATTCTTCCCTTCAGTACATACAGTTTTTGTTAATATGTTTAAGATAATTCTATTAGCATTCTCTACTTGGCCATTTTTTTGTGTATGATAGACAATAGTTGTCTTATGTTGGATACCACAAGACTTAAAGAAATTTTTCCATGATTTTATTGACAAAGTGGGTTTCGTAATCACTAATGATTGCTCATGGAGTTCCAAAGCATGTTAAAATATTTTCCCTAAGGAATGCTGCAACTACCTTTACATCATTTGTTTGGGTGGCTTTTGCTTTTACCCNGCAACTACCTTTACATCATTTGTTTGGGTGGCTTTTGCTTTTACCCATTCGGTAACATAATTAATACAAACCAAAATGTATTGAAATTTATTAGATGGAAAAATGGTCCTAAAAATTCTATACCCCACACATTAAATGGTTATATTATTAAAATGGGTTTTAAGAGCATTTCATGTGTTTTTGTTATGGCTCCCATTCATTGACATTTATCACACTCTTGCACATACTTATGTGCATCTTTAAAAATGGAGGGCCAGTAAAATCTACTTTGAAGGATTTGATAGCAATACATTTGCTATCAAAATGGCCTTCCCATAAATCATCATGACACATTTGTAAAATTTCTTGTTGTTCATTTTTAGGCATACATCTTCTTGCTATGTTATCTTTACATATTCTATAGAGGTATGGACTACTCCAAATGTATCTAGATATGCTACGTAAGAAAGAGTTTTTTTCTTCCTTAGTCCAATTGGTAGGAATTTTCATAGTAGCAAGGTAGTTGGCTATATCAGCAAACCAAGGATCTTTCTTTGTAGAAAAATGTTGTTAATAAGGAAATTCATCATGAAAAATTCCTTGTGGTCAGTTCTCATCAGAAGTTTCTAATCTAGAAAAATTATCTGCTACTACATTTTCCCTACCTCTTTTATCTAGAATAACTAGATCAAATTCTTGGAGTAATAAGCACCATCTCATTATTCTTTCATTTTCTATTTTTTTGGTAGATAAAAATTTAATGGATGAATGATCAGTATATACTCTAGTTTTATATCCAATTAAATAATGTCTAAATTTATTTAAAGCATATACAATGGCTAATAGTTATTTTTTTTGTAGTTGTATAATTTACTTGGGCTTGGTTTAGACTTTTGGACACAATAAATCACTCTTAGTTTATTATCAATGTATTGTCCCAAAACTACCCCCATTGCTATGTCACTAGCATCACACATTAAATTGAATGGATAATCCCAATTATGTTCATTTAATACAAGGGTTGTGGTTACTTGTTTTTTTAGTTCCAAAAATGCTTCATGACAATCATTGGTCCAAACAAATGAAACATCCTTTTCTAAGAGCATATATAATGGTTTAGCAATTTTTGAGAAGTTTTTGATAAATCTTCTATAATATCCAACATGTCTTAGAAAAGATTGGAGAGTCTTTAAATTGGTTGGAGCTAGAACTGTAGATATGACTCTTATTTTCTCATCATCCATTATTATCCCTTCTTTAGAAATAACATGTCCTAATACTGCATCACTTATAACCATTAAGTGACACTTTTCCCAACTTAGTTTTAAGTTTTTATCTATACATCTGATGGGACGCAATATCGCATGGGCCGTGATATCGCGTACGCGATATTGTGTCTGATGCGATATCGCATCCTCCGCGATATCACGTATGTGATATCATGTCTTTCCCTACGATATCGTGTACGCGATATCGCGGTGTGCTGTCATATCTATAAATAAGAGGCGGATCTCCCTTATTTCAGAATCCTAGGCTAGACAGTGGGGAAACTCTGGCAGATTGATCACTCCAGAGATAGAATATTTTCCATGTGCCCACAGTAGGAGTCCCAAAGTGAACGGATCTTTATTTGAGCAAACATTGTACCTGAACACAAGTTTGCGTACGGCAATAAAGACGAGCTTTCCGAATAAACCTTGCAGTGCATGGAATAGGATTTTATTATTGTTATTTATTACTTGTTTAATGCAGAATGAGTACGACTTGATTACGAGCATTTAAGGATGTGTACGGATAATCAAGGAACAGATGCTCATCGCACTTTAGGCTAGATTAGATTCTCTCAACCCTTTCCTCCTAGTTAAGTATCTCAGTACAACCACTTCAAGCACGTGCGTGATGTGTGGTGATCCTAGCAACGATTAGCTTTTGGTAGCTGCAGTTGCATCTGTTCAGGGTGTGTACGGTAAGTGGGAACAGATTCTAATGCTAGGTAATTTAGACTTAGTTCATTAGTTAGAGTTAGTAATTAGTTTCTCAACCCTTCACCTTGTTAGCATAGGAGACGTAAGACATAAAAGACTATAAAAATCATATACCTTAGACTTGCTTAACCATACACCGTGACAACTACAAGTCTGGGAAGATAATGAATAATTAACCCTAAGTGTTCCATGGGGCGTGTAGGCACTTAGTCTACGGAGTTTGACTAGATCACGTGTGCTACGCTCATATTCGTATGGTTGAGTGTAGGGGTATCTCGCCACTCATCATTGGCGTCGTTGCCGGGGACTAACTATTTGTGCGTCGAATAGAACATAGGATATCACTCACATCATTAGGATCCTAAACAAACTATCAGGTTAATTAATTAAATAAGAATTTATATAATGGTAATTAGCACACTGATAAATAATAATGTCTTCTTCTAACAAAAGCAATTCACCACCTAAGGACCATACAAAGAACAGTCGGCAATCAAAAACACATAACCTAAACCTGCTACTTCCTCAACAATATAGGGTGGAATATACTCATCCCGATGAGTATATTTTTGACTTTACTTTTATCCTCCATCAAGATGAGCAGATGTGCTGGAGATATTTGCAAGGTAACATTGTGTTACCTTCAGAATGTGCAACTCCAAACATGCTTCTCCGTGCTTTGGCACAAATTGGCATGATAGAATTATACACTGAATACATTACCAAAAATTTTGACGTGAAGGATTACCATCCCACACCTTTACAACGTATGAGGGACTTATGGAAGGAGAGCCAACATACATTGTCGAAGGGCAAAGCCTTGAACATCCTTAGCGAAATAGGAGATGAGGATCCCATTATAACGGATTCTCTAACAAATGATGTTTCCCCTCCGGACGATGGTGAGGAGGTAAGGCATCAGAACCTACGATCAACGATACATAACACTAGTTCTGATCCTCATGAACACCAACTATTCACAGAAGGAACAACAACTCATGCCAAGGACGGGCACTTAGATCGTCATCACGATCGGGACCGAAGCCACAGAAGAGAAGGTAGGAAACATCATCATGGTGATGGTTCTCCTTCTTCTTTCCCTTCTTCACATCACTCACCCTCTCCTTCCACCTCTGGGTGCAGTCATAGAGAACATAACGATGAGGATAAAGGTAGATGAAATGAGAAACCTTGATGGGAAAGTCGAGAGAGAGGACAAGGGAAAGATCGAAGGGAAAGTAGGGAAAAATGAAGACATCATAGGCATCATGAAAGAGATGATCATGATGAGCCCCTACTTGCAACCTGAAGTATGCTCAACATAATGGAGGCAGTTAGGTTTCCAACAAGGCATTTAAAAGATAGCCGGATCAAATGCTTAGACATGAACAATATCCCACATTTCAAAGGGGGATACAACGCTAATCCACAACATCATTTACAGGCATTCCATGATGCCTACACCTTGCAAAATATAGAGAATGAGTGGCAGAAACTCAAGTTGTTTCCCAGGACACTCACCAAGGAAGTAGAGAGTTGGTACCAATCCTTAGAATCGAAAACCATTAGGAGGTGGAGTACGATGTTAGAAATATTTAACAATAAGTATCAAATGTACTCCAGAGTGTCTAATTTGTGTAATCAGATCCAAGGATGGAAGCAAGGTACTCATGAACCTTTGGATGCTTCCATGGCCCACTACTACACATTGTTACATCGTTGCCTAGGCCATGGATACGCTCAACAGGATCAACTTTGCCACATCATAGATGTCTATGTCATGAGACTAGAAGAACCCTTGGGACTTATGCCCAAGGGAGATTATCAGAACTTAGAGCCCATGAAGTTCATCGCTTGTTGGAACAAGTAGCAAAAGAAGAAGGTGAACTATGAAAACGAGAAAGTGCAAAAGAATATAACCGTGATCCCTCTCTTCAAAAGAAGGGAGTGAGATTTTGTGATGAGGAGGATGAGTCACCACTCGAAGAGTTAGTGAACAAAAAAAATTTGCCTATCCAAAAGCTAACAACAGAAGTATCGACTAAGATGGATCAATTGTGGGATTCCTTAGATTCTAGACTTGAAACTGTCTTGAAAGTTGTAGAAGAGTCTAAGGAGGAATAAAGTAGTGACAAGAATAAAACAAAGTGGAGAAATTCAAGCCTTGCACATAACAAGGGTAAGGGAAAATTCTCTATCTCTGATGAAGTTGTGGATTTAGACACAGATGATGATGGTGGATGTGAGATCTACCATTATGATCATCCTAAGGGATGTTGTCCAATCATCTCACATCTATAGGAGTCTGGGATGTATGCACTTAACCCAAGACTCAACCAACGGAAAACACCTCGAAGGTTACCTTATCCTCAAGGTAACCCCAGGCAATTCCACTAACCACTAATGTACTATCCAAGTGGAACTCCACCACAACCCATCGAACAGTATCAGCTGTGGCAATATCCACAGTCATGGGGGATGCCATCACTGAAACAACAATACCCTCACCAGCAACCTGATCCTTATGGCTATTATGTGCAGCAGCTGGTTTCTCCAAGTGACTCTATGGGTCACACAACTCCCCAACATCACTACCAAGTTTGGGATTACTTTAGGAGGACTCCTTCTCCTCCAAGAGGTACCCCACATACTTACCATCCTCCAACTCCATCCGCACCTCTTCCACTAGTAGTTCCCATAATACCTCTTGCTCCAACAATGCAAGGGGAACTCCCTACTCAACTGCAGCAACGTAACGCTACGAGAGCTATAAATATTCAACTCACTGCTGGTTTTGACAACTATAAAAAGAAAATGCCTTTCTTTAAAACCAAAAGCCTAAACAAACTCTCGCACCAACAAGTGGTTGAGCCCATGTACACTCCTCCACCATCTAAAACTTTGAAGCACCCTTCAATCCAAAAAAGTTGTACACATATGGTTATGTTAATGCATACCGTAATCGACTAGATCAAGGTAGGCCACCTTCCTAGGAAACTAACTGATCCTGGAAGCCCCTTAATCTATTTACAAATCATCGGTAACGAACCACATAAGGCTCTTCTTGACTCAGGTTCCGGAGTCAATTTAATTTCATGAGAGATGTAGAAAGCCTGGAACCTACCCCAACTTAAGAAGAGAAACATCCAACTAGAGCTGGTAGACCAGTCCATTACCATTCCTTTGGGATTGGTAGAGGACATTATTACCACTGTGTGTGGTTGATCCTACCCAACTGATTTCCTGGTGATTGAAATCAACAACAACGAAGGGGGCTTCCCGATTATAATGGGAAGGCCATGGCTAAGTACAGTAGATGCGTACCTAGGGATTCATGATCTTTCCTTGCATATATCTAAGATAAACATATATGGAAAGATCGAGAAGAAGAAAGTTCTGTGCATCACATATAGTGACTCAGAGGGTGATGACATGGAAGAATGTTCAGCATTGCTTCCATGTGATCAATGTGCCCAGGAAATACAAATTCAAAGGTGCCTGTATGTAGCAACCACACCAGTAGTAGACATCCTATGATTGACAGCTACTAGGAAGAGCAAACTAATATGCATGGAACGAACTGAGGAAACTCATGCTAACAATGAAGGCATAGACTCATTGGAATATGAGCATCACCAACTTCCATCCCTCAATCTAAAAACATCAATGGGGAGAAGTTGGGCACTGTTATGAAATTCAAATAGATGCTCATTATTTTGGAACTCTCCCTTTTCATTCAATCATGGCGGAGATGGCCACCTATGCTGATCATTGGAGGCCCTTAGTTCTTTTTAGTTTTTTTTTTACACATTTTTTTAACACGTTTTTGTTTTACATGTTTTTGTTTTATACATTTTTGTTTTACAAATTTCTTTAACTTTTCTTGTTTTTGTTTTACAAATTTCTTTAACTCTTCTTGTTTTTGTTTTACAACATCGTTATACTTTTCCATTTTTTATGTGTGTTTGTGTGTGTTAACCATCCTGTAAGTTTGTCACCCAATAAGTATTCTTCCCGATGGTATCAACTATTTTTCATTGATTGCTAATGTTTGGTTTTTACCTTTAAGTCATGATGTTGATACTAAGGTATGTTCTTGTGATATGGTAGGCAATGAGTTCACTTCATCCATCCATCCACCAGTTTCTATGGTCTCTCTTGGCTTGGAAATGTATAGTCTCTTTCTAATAAGAACTTTAACAAATCGGTGATTGGGCACTTCTCAAACTAAGGAAGGACTCAAGGTTCGCAAAGGGTGTGACTTCAAGGGAACTTGATGCTTTTGTGTTGGCCATTCTCTTGGGTGCTTAGATGTTTTTCTTCTTGAGTTTTCTTACCGTTCCGATACCTAACTATCGGAAGCTGAGACAATAAAAATAAGAAGTCTTTGCATGGTGTGGTTCTCATGCATAGAAACAAAAAACAACAAAAAAAATAAAAAAAACAAAAAAAAAGAGAAAAATAAAAGAAAAAGAAAAAGTGAGAATTCAAAGCACACCCCTTAGACAAAATAATCCCTTGGGCTACAAGCACTGGTTATGGAACTAAAAATGTTCCCTCTAACTAAGGCCCTTTCTCGTTTTCCATTCTCTCCTCATTTGTTTCGTCGGGATGGTGGTCACTCTTGGAGGAAGCATTCTTGTTACTCACAGGGATGGATTAGCTGAATGCATTAATGCGAAGTCACTGGATGTGGTTGGTTTGAGGCTGGAGTNTCCATTCTATCCTCATTTGTTTCGTCGGGATGGTGGTCACTCTTGGAGGAAGCATTCTTGTTACTCACAGGGATGGATTAGCTGAATGCATTGATGCGAAGTCACTGGATGTGGTTGGTTTGAGGCTGGAGTTGGAATGAGATTTGCCAAGTCACATTAATCATGAAACACACAAGGGGCTATACACCACCTTGTTCTTGGGATTCCATTCCACTCTCTTCTCTCCACCCTTCTCTCCATTCTTCACCTCATTTTCGGTTGTATCATTAGTATATATTTTGGTTGATGCGTTGTTTTCTTTTAGGTAAATTCTTGTTGTTAAGACTTTAAATCTTGTTCCAAATGACATTCCCAGAGCCTACAGAATCTTTGAATGTGGGGTTGTCAGGGCATTAAGGGCATAAGGCTACTTTGGGGAGGACCCACTGGCATTCCTATTTGGTGCACCAGTTAACTTCTTTCCCTTAACATTTTTGCAATCCATTTTATTTTTTTCATTTCCATCTTGACATCCATTTCATCAATGTCATAGTTGTCCCTTTTTATCTATCTTTCTTATTCCTTTTTTTCTCCATTCTAACGCTACCGAAGGTTTGCTATTAGTCATGGGGGTACGAAGCCTGATTTTTTTGATTTTCTCCTAGCCTCGATTTTTTTGATTTTTTCCTAACCCCTACACCTTCGGTAGTCACCATTATTATATCTCCAGATCCATATCAGCCATACCACAACCTAGCCAATGGACTTATACCAAAGCAAGGTATCAATTACATGATGATTCATTTACCATTGCTAATATAAGATTGTGTTGTGTGTGCAGATGGAAATAATGCAACAACGGATTGGATTTGGAAGGAATGCTTGGAATGGAGCAACGCTGGAAGCAGCTATACAAGGAGCAAGATCTATGGTGTGCTTACAGATGGACAACGAAAGATGCAATCTTGGTGTTGGCAGCAACAACACTTCTTTCTCTCTCTCTTTCTCAGCTTCCAAATGAGGCCTGATGTCAATGTAATAAACCCTTGTTGTCCTGAACACCAATTTTGTTGTGTCTTGTAATGATGATCCGTTCACATGTCATCCAATTAGTTTCATTTGAGTCAATAATCCCATACCTTCCTGATATTATTGTAAGGAACTCGAGGATGATTTTTCATTCAGTCATGGGGGTATGATGGGATGCAATATCGCATGGGCCGCGATATCGTGTATGCGATATTACGTCTGACGAGATATCGCATCCCCCACGATATCGCGTCTTCCCCTGCGATATCGCGTACGCAATATCGCAATGCGTCGTCATATCTATAAATAAGAGGCAGCTCTCCCTTATTTCAAAATCCTAGGCTAGACAGTAGGGAAACTCTGGCAGATTGATCACTCTAGAGATATAATATTTTCCATGTGCCCATAGTAGGAGTCCCAAAGTGAACGGATCTTTATTCGAGTAAACATTATACCTGAACACAAGTTTGTGTACGGCAATAAAGACGAGCTTTCCGAATAAACCTTGCAATGCATGGAATAGGATTTTATTATTGTTATTTATTACATGTTATTTATTACTTGTTGTTTAATGTAGAATGATTATGACTTGATTATGAGCATTTAAGGATGTGTATGGATAATCAAGGAACAAATGCTCATCGCACTTAGGCTAGATTAGATTCTCTCTTCCCTTTCCTCCTAGTTAAGTGCCTCAGTACGACCACTTCGAGCACGTGCATTATGTGTGGTGATCCTAGCAACGATTAGCATTTGGTAGCCGCGGTTGCATCGGTTCAGGGTGTGTACGGTACGTGGGAACGGATGCTGACGCTAGGTAATTTAGACTTAGCTCATTAGTTAGAGTTAGTAATTAGTTTCTCAACCCTTCACCTTGTTAGCATAGGAGACATAAAATATAAAAGACTATAAAAATCATATACCTCAGACTTGCTTAACCATACATCGTGAAAACTACAAGTAAGTCTAGGAAGACAACGAATAATTAACCCTAAGTGTTCCATGGGGCATGTAGGAACTTAGTTTGCAGAGTTTGACTAGATTGCGCATGCTATGCTTGTATTTGTATGGTTGAGTGTAGGGGTATCTCGTCACTCATCAACATCTATCTAAGACATGTTCAAGATGTTGTAAGGTTTCATCATAAGTATCCCCATAAACTAAAAAATCATCCATAAATACTTCGACATAATCTTCTAACATGTTCAAAAATATTGATATCATGGCTCCTTGAAAAGTGGCTAGTGCATTACAAAGGCCAAAAGGCATTTGTCTATAAGCAAAAGTTCCATAAGGACATATAAAGGTTGTTTGATGTTGGTCTTCAAGGGCAATAGCTACTTGATTGTAACCACTAAATCCATCCAAAAAATAGTAGTATTCATGTCCTTCTAGTTTTTCTAAAATCTGATCTATGTATGGTAATGGAAAATGGTCTCTCTTTTTTTGTTTTGATTTAATCTTCTAAGTCTACACAAACTTTTCATTTTCCACCCTTTTTTGGGACTACAGTAATGGGAATTACCCATTCGCTATCTGCTATTAGATAAATGATTTCTTCTTTCCAAATTTTTGAAATTTCATCCTTAAGTATTTTTCTTAAGGCTGGATTAATTTGTCTTGGGGGAATTCTTACTGGTTTGACATTGTCCTCTAAATAGATATGATGTTGGCAAATGTTGGGTGAAATTCCTTGGTGAAGGTCCTCATAACTCCATGTAAATGCCTCAAATTTACTATGCAAGATTTCTAATAATTTGTTTTCTTGCTCATTAGTAGTTGGGAATTTATTATTAAGGGCTTATTTTGATCTAGAAAAATATACTTAAGTGTATTAGGTAATTCTTTAAGATCTAAGGAATCTCTATGTGTAGGTTGAATTATTTCTCTAATATTTCTTGACCCTAAATTTAGAATTTGCTCAAGGAAATATTGTTGTTTCTTAGTTGAGGGGTCTAAAGGTCCTTCTTCAAAATTATTTAACACTAAGGTTTCCTTATCTTGTGCCATTACTGAAGTGGGTAGAGTGTAGAGCATTCTTGCCTCCTTTAAGTCTATATTTAAATGATCTTCTTTTACCTTATCATATATATTTAGTATAAAAGTGAGATTTGCAGATGAGGGTTGAAGTTGGTAAGATCTATAATTAATTACCGCATTAGCTTTTCTTAACCAAGGTCTAGCTAATATAATAGGAAAAAAATAATATCTTTCACTTCCAGGACAACAAAATTAATTGGGTATTTTCCCTTTTGTACCTCTATTATTAAGTCTTCTATGATTCCTATGGGTTTTACACTTGAACCATTAGCCAATGATATTGTCATGTTTACTCTTCTTATACCCTCTATATCCAGTGATCTAGCCATTTCAAGAGGCATAATATTAATACTAGCTCCTAAATCTAATAGGGCATTTCTAATTTCTTGTCCATTTATGTTAATTGGAATGGTAGGAACTCCTGGACCTTAGTATTTAGGAATTTCATGTCTTTGTATAAGTTTAGAAAGGTTATCAACTAAATAAACTTGTTTAGGAATTTTTTCTTTTCTTTTCCTAGTGCATAATTCCCTTAAGTATTTGGCATAGAGAAGTGTGTCTTTTACTGCTTGTTCTAAAGGAATATATAGGTACAATTCACTAAACATTTTTTCAAGATGGCCTTTGGTTGTGAATTTTTCTTGTAATCGTTTAAGGAAAGGAGGTAAAATTGGTTGTCTAGAGAGTAATGGTTGTTCTTTTTCCCTAGTTGGTTCATCTTTCTCATTGACTACTTATGGTTCTATTTCCTCTTGTGTTTCTACCTCTTGAAATCTCACCTTTTTTTGGGGCTTATGTTCAATAGCTTTTCCACTCCTTGTAGTAATGGAATGTAATTACCCTTTTCCTTTTCTTTGAGATGTAGGATTAGGTTCAAGTTGAGATGGTAATTCATTTCTAGTTAAGTCATGAAATCTTCTCCTAGTTTCACTCATAAATTGTCTACTTTCTTCTATGAAGAAAGTGAGGCTTTGGATGAGTTTATCCAAATGTTCATTAGTTGGATTCTTAAATTACCTAAAATTATTTTGAAGATATTTTTGTGGGTAAAATGGTCATTGAGGAAAGTTCATTGTTAGTTGGCTCTTAAATTGTTGAAAATCCTTAACTGACTCTTGCATTTCCTCTTAACAATAATATAAGGTTGGGTAGGTTGTTTGGTCATGTTGGGGACTACCACAAATGTTGCATGCTTCACTTTGAATTCCATGAGCTTGTTTTTTAATATTTAGTGTTAACTCATCAACTTTTCTATTTAATTGTTTTGTTTGTTAAGTCATGCCTTGCATAATGTTGGGTTTCAACCAACGTTTACTTTGGTCTACTAATGAATCTATAATTCTCCAACCATCCTCTGGTGTTACATTTAAAATATTTCCCCCACATGCAAATTCAGCATTTTTCCTACAATAAGGTAGTAAACCTTCTACAAATATTTGAATTAATTGATGAGCTGGGAAGCCATGGTTTGGATTCTTTAAACATAACCCTTTAGATCTATCAAAGGTGCTTTCATAGTCCTCATCCTCATGTTGCATAAAACTCATTAATTGCTTTCTTAATGAGTATATCCTATCATTAGATCCCAAGAACTAATTTTTTCTGAAAGGATTTGTAGCCAAAAATCAGCTTTATCTTTTAGGGTTGATTTGAAAGCAATCATTTTCATTCTATCCCCACTTTGAGGTGCTAACATAGCTAATGTTGTTTCAAATTCTCTTATGTGAGTGACCGGATCTTCATCATTTGTCCCCTTAAAAATAGGTAATAAGTGAATATTTTTAACCTCTACATCTCTTCCTTATGGTAAAACCAATGGGCCTTGAGGTATAATTAATTTTCTTTGATTTAATAATTCTCCAAGGGTTTGTTCTAGGTATGGTTAATTAATTTAAACATTAGAACTCAAACTACTCAAAGAGAGAGGAATTGGACCTAGGGAAAATGGAGGAGGTACATGACATGAGGATGATCCCATTGTATAAGTTGAAGCTACTATTGGTGGAGTTTGCATATTCAAAGTACTTATTGGTTGGGTGATACCTCCTATTGTGGTTGCATAGGTTGACATGGGGATAGTATTTAGACTTTGAGATCCTGCCCCCATAGTTGAATTCATGGTTGATATTGGAATGTCAAATGAAGGGTTGACAATTATGGAAAAATTAGGTTGTATTTTCTCATTGGGATTTTGTGTCTCCTGAGGAGAAGAATAAAAAAATCTTGACCATATTGGTTACTCTTAGTTTTCATTTTGATTAACTTTTGTATGTTTATAAAGGCTAAGAGTGCTTTTAGATGGTTGAATTCGTCTAGGTTTCCTTGGTTGCTTTGTTGATTTCATTTAACATGAGCACTCTTCATTGGCACATTCATGGGCTACCATTCCTAAGAATTTACAAACTGATTTAATGGCTCCTACTATCACAACTTTAATTGCAAATTTTTTAACAATTTCAGCTGGTTGTATGATAAGAGGGGCTAATTCCTAGGATTTTTCTTTAAGCAAGAAAAACAAGTAAAAGAAACCATTTCTTAAATTACAAAAATAAAAGAAAAATAAAATGCATAAATAAAATTCATGAATAAATAAATAAATATAAATAAATAAATTAAAATTCATGAACCCTTAATGTTGATTAATTCTACTGACCTCCTCGGCAATGGTGCCAAATTGACAACCCAAGAAAAATTTGGTGCTAGATACATTTAAAATTATTTTTCTTTATTTTATTATATAGATTGTCACCTCGTCTGTGACTGACCCACGAGTCGTATCCATGGAGGAACAATTAAAAGTCAAAGAAATCATCAAGATAATAAATACTTAGAATTAAATCCAATTAAATTCCACACTTATGCCTATCACTCATAAGTATAATCATAAATTTTCACTCTAACTTCTAACATTAAGTTCAAGAATTTTGACATCAGGCATTGGTAATTGATGCTAGCAACCTCAAAGACCTACATGCATGGCCAAAAATAATGTAAATAACTTAAAATCTATTTCCCCCTAGTTCTTCATGCTAGGAATACTATCCCTAGCATGGAAAAAGAAGGAAAAAATTAAAAACCATCTAGAAAACTTCCAAATTGGAAAAACTTGAGCTCAAACCCTAGTCTTCAACCTTAGTAACCCTAGAAGCATACATGGATGATTGATTGAGGTTAAAACTAATTCAAATATAAGATTTATGGCTCTTACACACTAGGGATCCCTTCCTCCATATTTGGTAGCATGAAAAATGAGGGGAAGACTCATTCAGAACTCCTAAACACCTTAGAACAACATCAAATAACCTTACATGCACTCCACAACCTTGTTACCAGTCATTGGAGCCTTCAAACCTCAGAGAAATAATCCTCGATGGCCAAAATTAGTTGCCCATAGTCTTCCACATTAAGCCCCATGTTCCCAGCATGGAAAAATGTGTGGAAGCTCAAAAACCAATTTGGAGTACTAAAAAACTACCAAAATTTAACATGAAGACATAACCCTTGGCCCTAGCAACTCCAAAAGCTAACATGCATAGTTGATTATGATTCAAATTGGCCTAGATCTAGGATCCTTACTTCATCCACACTAGAGGAGGCTCCTTTTATGTTGGGTAGCATGGAAATAAAGAGAAAAAGCTACTTTTCTACTTTTGGTAGCAAGATGACACTCCCAAAAGTCAAAGATCTACACTAAAGAAGCCTATGATGTCATAGCCTTGAGATTTTGCTCGTTTGATCTTGTTTTGAACTCCAAAATCCATTCCCCTAATATTCTAGGCTAGAGTAACTCCCCTAACATGTAAACAAGGAGAAGACCTTAAGTTCCCTTGAATGACCTCCAAACATGCTCATAATCAGCCAAAAAATTACAGAATCAAGACATTCTTAAGGGCCTAGAAACTTGGTCAATGTGCTCTTAACCCATCTTGGATTCATGGAGCAAGTGTTCCCTCAATTTTTTCACCGTGGGGATACTATGCTCAATGTGGAAAAATAGGGGGAAGTTAATTTTGACATGTTTTGACACTCAAAATCAATTAAAACTACCTCAAAGGGATGCATAACTTTTAGATCTAGGTTCCAGCTACTAGTTTAACCTTGTTTGATCCTATTTTGGCTAAGGTTTTTTTTTTTCACACTAAGCCTCATTTCTTCCATGTTGGCCAATGTGGAAATGGGGGAAGAACCTACTTTTTAGCCTTTACATACCTCCAAAGTGCCCAATTTTGATGGATTTAACCTTGTGTTGCCTTGGGAACATCCTAGAATCTTAATTTTGGACCCTTGAGCATTCCAAAACCTATTTTCCTTAGTTTTCACACTTAGGATCCCTATTTCCATGTTGAGCCTAGTGTGGAAGTTTCCAAACCCTCAATTTCTAGGTCCAAATAGATGAGAAACAACCTTGATTAATGCCCAAACTTTTCTAATAGCCTTTTAACCCTAATTATGGTCCACTAAGGCCTAAAAATGGCACAAAAAAATATTTTTTGATCTATATTAGCCAAATTTTACCATATATAGCCTATTTTGATTGATTTTTTACCTTATTACATATGTTTGGCTTGTTTTGGGACTTGTGTTGCATTGTTGACTTTTTTGACCTTCTATAGCCTTTATACAGCCTCATATGTTATTTATTTTCCTTATTATAGCCTTATTTACCTTTTTTTGGCCTTTTAATGGTATCAGATAGTGGGGTTTGACCTTCCTTGACTACCATTTAACACCATGTGATCATGGCCTACTAACGTATTAAACTGGCATCATAGTCCACCAAGATTCTAAATTGGCACCACAACACTAAGGCCTAAAACTACCAAAATTGTGGCCTTTTTTTATCATTTCTAGCCTTATTTCTTATATTTTCCCTTGCTTAACCTTCATTTAATCCATGTTGGCCTCTATTTCACTTTTTCGAATTGTCCTTACCTTATTGATGATCTTGGATGACCTTTTTTGCATTAAATTTGCATGTGTTTGGATAATTTTATAGAAATTTAGCATTATTTATTCACTTTTAGCCAAGTTCCATCTAATATGCTTTTGGTTGACATGTAAGATCAAAGTATGTGTACTTGGAAGCAAATCTGCTTACCTTTGTATCTACATGAACATCACAATGATGTGGAATGGTGTATTGACTCTGATTGCCTAGATCTTAAGCCTAAGAGTCTGGTAGATCAAATAGCCTTAATAGAGAAACCTCTAGAATGGCTTGAAGATCTAGTCAAAACCCTT
This sequence comes from Gnetum montanum, assembly GCA_015680685.1. NCBI lineage: Eukaryota > Viridiplantae > Streptophyta > Gnetopsida > Gnetales > Gnetaceae > Gnetum > Gnetum montanum. The sequence continues at coordinate 132,052 of MNCI01007259.1, forward strand.
GACTTAGAGATAGGAAACATAGCCAAAGACTCTAGTTAAGGTTCCTATCGCAACACATAGTGGTGGGGAGAGAACCCTTAAACTAAGTTCCTTACCGGAACCTCAATATGCTCAAGACATTAACAAGGTCATACAAAACAACATTAAGAATTTCTTATAGTCATATGAAGATATGCTAGGCCTAGACCCACATTTATTCTAGCACAACATCATACTAGGTCCTAGCATTAGACTAGTTAAGTAAAAAATGTGCAAAATTAGACCTAATTTGGCCTTGGTATTTTATGTTAAGATCTCAAAGCTCTAGCAAGCTAGTTTCATTAGGGCTATCAATTCCATAGAATGGGTGTTCAAAATAGCAATAGTCCCTAAGAAAAATGGGAGTATCCATATTTACATTACTTTTTAAGACCTAATTAAAGCAATGATCAATGATGACTTTCATTTGCCTAGTATTGGTCAACTTATCTATACTATGGCTAGGCATGCCTTATTATCATTTATGGATGCATTCTTGGGATATAACCAAATTAGGATCAACCTAGAGCACAAACTTAGCATAACCTTTATGATCCCATGGGAGACCTTTTACTATACTATGATGCCATTTGTCCTTAAGAATGTCAAAGCAACTTATTAAAGAGCCATGACCTATATATTCAACAATTACATGTTAGGATTACTTAAGGATTACATAGATGATATAGCTGTTAAGTCCAAAGTGGCTAATGACCATGCTAATGTCCTAGACCTTGTGCTTAAATGATTTCTGAAATACGAGTTAAGGCTCAATCCTAAGAAGTGTGTCTTCAGTGTTAAGACCAGTAAGATGCTTGGCTTTGTGGTATTTGAAGTAAGGATTCTTGTTGATCCTAATAAGGTTAAGGCCATATCCAAATTAGTAGCACCTACCAACCTTAAAGAGCTTTGAGGATTACAAGGAAGATTACAATTTATTCATAGGTTTATCACTAGGCTTAAAGATAAGTTGTAGCCCATGCAACATTTTCTTAAGAAAGGAGTTCACTATGAGTGGATGGCTCAATGCCAATAGGCCTTTGAAAACCTTAAGCAAGAATTGACACAACCATCGATAGTCTATCCTCTACAAGAGGGTAAATCATTTTACATCTACCTTGCCATCTCTAATACATCCATTACCTTTCTACTTTGTTAGGAACATGATGATGGAGTAGAAATGCTAATATACTACCTTAGCCACATGTTAGTTGCTCATGATACCTGATACACTAAAGTGAAGAAGTATTGTCTAGCACTAATCTTCTCATTCAAGAAGTGAAGACACTACCTTTTCAGAAGCTAAGTCAATGTCATTTGCAAAGATAACATACTTAGAGACATAATGACCAACATATATGAAAGTAGTTGTATAGCCCAATGGAAAGCCATAATTGCAGAGTTTAACCTTCATTACATCTCTCAATACTCAATGAAAGGTCAAGCTATAGTTGTACAACTTACAGTTTTTCCTGTTGATGACCAAGTAGCCATAGATTCTAAATTCCCTAATGAGCATGTTAACACTATTAGCCAAGTGCCTGAGGGTTATGAGATGGTCATTCACTTTAATAAAGCTTTAGCTACTATTATCATAACATCCCCATCTATTGATATTCAATCCTTCGCCTATCATTTTGGGTTTCCATGAACCAACAACATAGCAGAGTACAAGGGTTTGATTATAGGGATGATGGTAGCTCATCACCTAGGAATTAGATGCTTATCAAAGGAAATTCATAACTCATGGTTAACCAAGTAACTGAAGTCTATGCATGTAAAGCCAAACACTTACAATCATACTATGACCCAGGAAAGCAATTATTACAACAATTTAAAAACATTGATATCTAGCACATACCCCAAAATGGAAAAATCATAGTCAACACAATCACAACATTAGCCCTTAGTGTGATGCTAGATGTTTTTAGCAGGCTATCCACCTTAATTTTGGACTGTACTACTTTCATCACATAGAACACTAAAGATACCTCTGTGGTCGTCATTCATACTGCTTCTACCAGGGAGTGGTATGATGATATCAAAATTTACCTTATGCATGGTGAATCCTTAGAAGGCCTAAATACTGCTTAAAAGGACACTATACACAAGCAATCAAAGCAGTATGTCATCATGGGTGATAACATATTCTGTTGACAATCCTATGATGACATACTCCTAAAGTGCTTAGGTAGAATCAAAGCTAGAATAGTCCTAGAGAAGGTTCATGAGGGTGTTTGTGGAGGGCATATAGGATCGAGAGCTATGGCCACTAAGATTAGATGATTAGGCTACTATTGATCTCATATGGAAAATGACTACCTATAGAAGGTTAAGCAATGTGACACATGCGAATGATATAGCAACCTTATACATGTGCCACCAAATGACTTGCATACCACTCAAATAACATGGTCATTTCAATGATGGGGGTTGGATATCATTGAATCCATAATGCCTAAGTCTTCCACAGGGCATAGCTTCATCATCACTATAACCTAATACTTTACAAAGTGGTTTGAGGCTATTCTCCTAAGGAAGACTACATCAAAAAAAGTCTACAAATTCATCCTAGATAATGTTGTAGCCTATTTTGGCATACCCATGACCATAGTCATAGATAACAGACCATAATCTAGTAGTCAGGAAACAAAATATTTCTATCATAACCTAGGAATTAAGCATTTTTTTATCATCACCTTATTACCCTCAAGCCAATGGACAAGTAGAAGCAAGCAACAAGGCCATCATCAACTTGCTCAAAAAGATGCTTAACGACAACAAGCACAAATGGCATGAGCAGTTTGTCTATGCACTATGGGCATATAGAACAGCCTATCACATGGAAGTCTATTTTATGGTTGTAAGGCTATTTTACCTTTTGAATTGCTCTAAGTGACCTTGACTAACTTCATTAACAACAAGTAGAATAAGAAGTTTTGGACAACGACCTTAGACTTATTGGAGGAGCAACATATGTAGGCACTTGCTCACATTGAGTATTATCAAGAGAGGTAGAAGTGATAGCATTAGCATAACTTGACCATGCACAAGATCAAGGAGGGTGACCTAGTCCTCAAAGCTATCCATGAGCACACAGACAAATTCTTAGCCAACTGGGAAGGGTCCTTCCTTGTCACTAGAGTCTATAACAATGAAGCATTTAGGATAGCTGACATAGAAGGAAATGAGCTAACTAATCTGATCAATCATTCCTATCTAAAGCCATACTACATGTAGCTAATAAATCATTAACAAGAAAGCCTTCTTTCAATGGTCCACTATGACCTTAAAACTAGCAACATAGCCTACCAAGGCCTTAAACTGGTACCATGGCCTATCATGATCTTAAACTAGCAACTTTGGTAACCTGGATGGCCTAATTCTCATGTGGATTATATGCATTGTAGCACTATAATATGCAATGGTGTTTTATATTCTTTGTTGATACCTCTCAAATCAATCCTCTAAACTTCAACAAAGAGGGGCCATTGAAACAACACAAAAATTTGCATTTTATAGGAAATATTCATCATGTAGCTTTCACCCCATGAAACCCAAGGTAAAACTTCATTATAAATGTGAATATTGTAACCCACAGTTGGCAAATACATATAATTTATACTTTTGGGACTGAAAAATGCCTAATAAGTGGTCAAATCCTCATTCCCCAAGTAAAAACAAAGTCATCTAGTGTTTATATTTGGGCTTGGGGAGTCAAAAATGTCTTTTGGAATGCGAAAAATGGTAATTTAATGGGTTATATGGAAGGCATACATTTTTCTATGCTAGAAACCCCTCCAGGGAGGTAAATCTCACCTACCCCCAACTTGGGGAGGAGGGGGGTTTTCCCTTAGCTTGGAAACTCCCATCCTCCTCTGCCCCCATCCCACCACCACCCCTCCCCTCAACAACATGGAAACTACATGATTAGCTTGAAAACCTTTCCCCTTTAGTGTGGAAGTTTTCCCCTAGCATGGAGGCTCCACCCCCAATGTCGAAATTGCATCCCCCCCCCCCCCCCCCCCCCCCCNTGGCTCAAAACCTATAAAAACTAGCCTCAAACAACATTTACAAATTCCACCTCTTTTGACACTTGAATACATTGAGCATACATACATTTTTCCAAGCAATAATTCCACACTTGGGACATTCTTAAGCACTCTAGGGCTCTTGAAATCTCCCACATTTGCATTCCCTTGAACCCTAGCATGGAAGCATTATCATCCTAATACTTGTGAACTTTTGGTACCCACACTACACTTTTGTAATTCCCAAACTCAAGCATGGAGTAATTTGGCATTCAAATGTTTTGCTTTCTCACCCCCCAGTAGTGACCAATGTTGTAGATCTAGAGCAGTAACATAGGAGGTTCAATAACATCAAGAGTGGTAGGACATTTAACTTGTGGAGTTAACTACATCAACTTTAATGGACCTTGAATCCCTATCCAAGTGAACGCCCTACTACTCACTCAAGTATCATTTGTATACATTTCTCTAACTTATTCTTTATTCTTTTTTAATAAAGTTTTAAGTTCTAAGTTTTGTGTGCAAAATATATTTATTTATTTTCTATGCATTATTTAGATCTGTTATTAGTTTCAACATTTTATTTTTCTTATTATCACATTTTTCACTTCTCATTTTTCATGGAGGCCCTAGGGATTGGCCAAGGTAGATCTACTGGATTGGCCAGGATAGGCCAAATCTCATTTTTCATGGAGGCCCTAGGGATTTGTGGGTTGAGGACTGCTATGCACTGGATCTATTGATCTTTATTTTAATGATCAATTTTTCTATTCATAATAGTTATCATATGTTCCCAACTAAGAGGCTTACTAGGATATCAACTTATGCAACTAGAGCAAGCACCATTTTGATGGAAAAATTTAGTGCCAAAATCATCCACATCTACTTCCTTAAAACTTAAAAGTGATTTGAAGAGAAGAAGGCAGGGAAACCAATAGTGTTATTACCCTACCTAATCAAGAATATATGCAAATGGACAAACATATTAGGTTACATAAATGACATTTTGAGAAAAGCTTAAAATACTCCATACGTAGATATGTCAAAACTAATGCCTCCAAAAATGGATTAGCTAAAAAATCAAGTAGGTACTAAGGGAGCTACAGGCTCAACTCTTACTAATACTATCTAAGCTACTAGTCAACAATAGCAAGTAGGACCTAGTATCCAAGCACTAGCTGACTAGCAACAAGTTCCATTACCACTATTGCAGGACTATAGATCTTCAATGAGCCATTTGCAATAGATTGCAGACACAATAAAATGGAGAACAAGATAGGGAACCAATCTTTATAAGGTTTGCAAAAATGTAGTCGGACCCTCAATTTCAACAAACCCTACAAGTGGGAAAATTTCATTGAAGTCAAGAGGAGGGAATAATTGGTTACAATAGATCTCAGATAATTTTGCATCATTCGAAGTGATGTTGAAAATAAGAGAAGGAGCCACAATGGTGGTTATGTAGCATTAAGATGTAGAAGAAGCCACTAAAGTAATCATAGATCACATCAAAGAGTCCTTCAATGTCCTTGTTATGCTACCAACTCTGATATTTCTAGAGTGAGAGGCCTAAATGCTTGTCAGTACCTTGATGAATCATACTGAACATGAGCATATATTAGATAGAATGCTATAGATGTGACAAGTCATGTAGAATCTCTTTAATATCCCTAGTGATATGACTATAGTACAGTCTAAACTAATCACCACCAAGGAGAAGTTGATAATGGCTGAGACTAGGGGAAGCATGCTAAAAATAAAGTTCAAAAGCTACAAGAAGAGCTAGCAACCCTGAGAGTAGAAAGATGAGATCCAATGTAATTCATTGCACCATATTAACTTGACCAATTTTGAACAGACCATGTGAGATGACTCATTGATCATAACATGAAGATGGAAAAAGAGAAGGAGAAGGAGATTTGGAATGCATCAATGGAAAAAGCACAAACGTATGCACATGTCAAAGTGCTTACCACCCTATAGGAGAAAAATAAATAATTAGCTACTGATAATGCTCGGTTGATCAACATTGAGTGGAAAAAGAATATTCTAGAGGAAAGCATCCAACAACTTTGAGAATAGTTAGTTCATGTTAACTAGGACATGAGTCACTTGGCCCATGAAAACAAAACTCTATAAATGAAAGAAGTCCATGCAATCAAACAAAATTTAGTAATTGAAATCAGCACATGGAAAAATAAGGCTAAGAAGCATGAATGACTTAAAGAACATTTCAGAGATCAGGTGGGCATGTATAAGCAAATCAATGAAAAATAAATCCAAATGACCAAAGATAAAATTAGTTCCATTTCTGTGTAGAATCCTAATTGGCAGCTAATCTTGGATAGTTTAGCGCATGTCCACCAAGCAGAAGTGAAAAACAAAGACCTGCAGTTTGAAGATCTCACAAAATACATGGGGTTAGCAACTCTCCACTACACTAACTTGGCCATGTTGATAGTAGGAAAGACTAGGAATGAACTTGAATAATAGGTAGTAGTAGTATATGCCTTTTGTGAGAAAGAATTTGCAAACAAAAGGATGCTTCACAGAAATTGCATGTAGCAAATTCTAAACTTGAAATTGTGAAAGCTAGCTACTAGGCCAAAAATATTTGGTAGCTAACCTAGCTCATAGAATGTTTGATTATCAAGAATTAAAAAAAAAATAGCCAAGGCCTTTGAGGATGAAAGGTGGTAGTTTGTAGCATGGTACTTGAAAGCCAATCATATGTTCTTGCAACTGGCATGCCCATGGGATGTACCTACTTCATCACACATTTCTCAATAAGCATGGATGATAGATGATCTCAGAATAGAAGAGGAGAAGCTTTAGGCATTGCTAAATAGGTATTAATTTAAGAAGCCTAATGATAAGGGGAACACTCATGAATTGTATGGTTGAGTGTTGGATGCTCCACCATCATTACTATCCATTAATGAAAAAACTTTAAAAGCATAAGATTATAATGCTTTCATTGCTAGCACATCAACCCTTAATAAGGGTAAGCAAGTTAAAGAAGAAGAAGTAACCTATTCAACCTTCATGTATAACAAGGATCTTTCATCATCAACATGGATTCTTGATAGCAATTTCTTTAATCACATAACATTTGATCTCTCAAAAATTTTCAAGCTAAGGAAAGAAAAATTTGGAAGCATAACAGTTGGAGATAAATATTTATTTAGATTAAAGGAGTTGAAGATTACAATCTCACTCTCCATGATGGAGACACCATACAAGAAAGTGGTGTTTTTTATATATTCTTACTTTTAATCTCATTACTTTCCATAGGAAAAATGATGTTAAAGGGTGTAAAAGTAGTATTTGATGGTAGATGTTGCACATTCAACAACCATAATGGAGTCATTTTTTCTACTCCAAAGTTAGAAAATTAGAGTTATGCTCTATCCATTATGAATTTTTCCGAGAATAGTTTATCAATCCAAAAAGTAAAAATTCCCTTCATCTTCCTTACAAGATTATGGTACAAAATATTGAAGCATGTAAATTATCAATACATCCTTAGCATGGTCAAGAAATAAGTAGCAGTTAGAGTGAAGTGTCATCTCATCCCAAATAAAATGTGTGAAGCATGTGCTTATGGAAAGCACACATCCTCTTCTCATAAAACACACATATAAAGGAAGAAGAAACTATTGGAGCTTCTTCACATGGACTTGATAGATTCAATGTAATTAGCCTCTATCACAAATGTAAGATATTTTTTCATCGTTGTTGATGATGCATCTATATATACTTGGTGTTATTTATTGCAGTGTAAAGGTAAATATTTCTTCACTTTTAAATATTTCAAGAATCTTATGGAGAATAAATTAAATCTAAAAAATAGGGTCATTAGAAGTGATACAGGAGAATAGTTTTTTAATGATGCATTTGATGAATTTTATAGTGAAAATCACATTGAAAAACAACCAACATGTGACTACTCTCCATAAACTATTATAGTTGTTGAAATAAGATATGGAATCTTACAAAACATGGTGATGAACTAACTAAAATTTAGTGCTAAATTACTTTCATTATAGTAATGTCTCCTCATTTGTGACAAACCCATGAGTTGTTTCTATGAAGATATGCTTGAAAGTCAAAGAGATATCAAGACAACATAAAAGATTAGAACTTAATTCCAATTGGATTTCACACTCATGATTATCATTCATATGTCAAATCACAAATTATTATTCTAGCTTCTAACATAAACTCAAAATGATATCTAATGATTAAGTCATAGTAAAGTACATAAATGCAAATATACAAAGAGCACAATGGAGATATCACCCAATTTGAGATCATGACTTGTTGTCTTCTCAATGTAGTAATCTCAACAACCCACTTATGTACTCGAATGGCTAATAAATCACTATAGGATTCAACTAGCTCTTGAAAATTCTTTAGGAAGTTTAGGATTACTTCAATATGACTTGGAATCTTCTGAGGGTTATGACTTGTTATCCTTCCCTAGAGCCTAAGGGCTTTTTTTATATTAAGAAAGGAACAAAATTGGAATGATTAATTTGGGAGAGATAAGGAAAATAAAATTATAATATCATATCAAAGAGCATCAAAGTAAGTAGTGAAGATTGATATCCTTATTCTCTTGAACATCTCAAACTTCTTATAAGTGCTACTTCCTTCAAGATAAGATGGCCTATATCGAAGATTATTGGAGTTGTTGCAGCCATTGATATCTAGGCTATGAACATTGTATTTCTAGAATATTAAATTCTATTGTGACCATGATATCCTACTATATATCATTTTATTCTTAAAGTACATTGCATCAAATTGGTATTAGGATATCAAATATTATGTTAAACATCTTGCCAAGAATATTGAACTTAGTGGAATCTTTAATTAAGATTGATAAGTTTGGAATGTAGTTCTTATTGATTCATGCCACAAAATGTTATTGCTCCTACAACATGCTGTAAGATTGTCATTACACATACTAATAAAATTTTATCCTAGTGGCTATGATCTACAGAAAAATAGCTCAAAATATTAGTCAAAAGTTATCATGTGTCACCACAATTATCAGTGTTCTTTGATAATACCATATAACAAAAAACTAAAAAATTCAAAACATTTAATTAAAAATTAATGATAATTAGAGGACATATTGTAGCCTTTGACTAGCCCTTGGTTAGTGCCTATCTAACAAAGTAAAATGATATTATAAATTAAAACATATTAAATAAAACTAAACTAGTCACACTATTTTTGCTAAGCTTGACATCAAAAAATAACACAATGATATAGTGCAAACAATATTTTAGTTTTATAAATGATACCTACTTGAGAAATAATTTATGGATCAATGTAAAACAACATTAGAATAAGGAAACATGTGAAACTGATGAACAATATAGTCTTCAAAATTAATCCAAACCAACCTTATCATTGCATAATTCAATAACTTACAAAAAAAAAATGACTATCAACTATGTAAGATCCAAAAAACTCTCTTAGCATTAAAGTTCATATGTGAGTCATAACAAAAATTAATTTCCAATATGCTTTAATGAAAAGAAACATTTTCATTGTATTACAAATAGGAAACTATAGGAATAATAATAGGGAATAATAATTAGCAATTCTTCCCTTAATTCAACATAGACATCTCAAACATTAATCAATTATAATAAAAGCTAAGTAGTAAAAGAAATAATGCAATAGGCACTCAAGCCTTCATGCCTACATAATTTTATGGCTTTCAAACATCAAAATTTTCCATAATTACATATATCAAAATTTCACTATTATAACTAAGCATCAAATGACCTCCTAAAAAAGAAAATAATACAACCCAACATACTTAATCTTCTAAACCATTTTTAACCTTCATGTTGTCCTCCTCATCAAAGGAAGAAGGTTTGGTTCCCTTGTTTTCATCATATATTTGAGGATGAATATTTCTATTAATACATGTAATTCTTTTATCTAAGGCAGCTAGGGTAGAACTCACCTTTTAAAAATAGATTGCATGACTTATTGATTAGCCATGAATTCTTTCATCTAGGTTTGTATTTCTTTGCAAATATCCTTCAACTCATTAGTTTGAGATACCAACATTAAAATTGATTCCTTACAATTCTTTATGAAGGGCCAATGCTTGGTGTATATCTTCAGGTATTTTGCAAAGTTATTCTTTTTTTTTTAAGATAGTCAAGTTTATTTTTGTACCTATTATGCATTCCAGAAGCTCCAACTTCCATAGAATTGCAAAAATTAAAAAAGGAAAAGACAAGTTTAAGGTCTCATCATCATAATGGTAGATGATATACCTAATCGAAAGGTATGTGAAGTTTGCCTCTTCACCATATTCTAGCACCCTCATCATCCAATGTACGAGACTAAGGATGTACATCATGTGGATGAATGATAGTACATTCATAACAATCATCTATGTCATGACTTTGTGCTCTAGGGTAAGCTTCACAAATTAGACTTCCTGGGGTTGGACCATTGACAAATCATATTCACTGATAACTTGATGGAAGAGATTGTATTTCTCTCTTTTATTATTTTTAGGTTAAATATATATTCATTTTTTTTTAGTAAATTAAACCACTCATGTAGTTTCTTCACCATGACCTTATCCCTTATTCCCTCATGGTAAAGACTAGGTATCACTTTTGAGGCTTTGTCTTTATTAGGTGAAGTTTTAGATTCCTATAAAATTATATGATCCCTTTCTAGTAGGATCAATTGATTAGAGGATTTATAAAAATCATATAGCCTAGTGTCTCAATTTTCTAGCAAATTCTCACATCAATATGGTCAACCCACTTTGTATATTTGGCCTTTGGATGAACATGGGTGATTTTTAGCCTCTTATTATAAGGCACTTGGACATAAATTAAAAGGTTTGGAAGGTGAATTATATGAAATTTTCTTATAAATGAAACCCATTATTACCTTTTTCTATGTAGTTGTTGATGATTTAACCATCTATATACACTAGCTAAATGCAACAAAGATGTTGTAGAAAAAACAAGGGCTTATCTCTCCAAACTAAGAAAACAACAAATTATTACTCATCTCTATTAGCAATGAGACTTACTTGATATGAGATGGATCAATTAAGAGTTACATGGACTACTAGTCCTACTCCTATACTTAGGTCTAGGACTATGTACTATGGTCCCATGGCTTAGTTCCAATAGAAGGATGCACCTTTGCAAAGGCAACAACCCAGATAAGATAACACTTACATCGGTTATGACACTATTGAATTTTCATGGTTTTTTGAAAACTATTGGCTTTGGTGGAGGCTTCTTAATTTATAAAATTAGAGATGCTTTCATATTTTTACTATATTTTTTCTTTATTTTTATCCATCATTCCTTGTCATTACATTAAGAAAGTTTAATATTTAATGGGTTGATTTCTATCATAGCATGATAAATTATCAATTCTTTTTCTTTAATACTATGCTTATATTGATACTTATCACTTGCATAATAAAAATTGACATCATTGTATAATTTTTTCAATTTTTATTGTGGACGTCAAGTTAAAATGCTAGGATCTTAGAATAATTTTCAACCTATTATAAATATTGATACATGCGATAAACTTCTATATATGTTATGTCAAATTTTATCAATTATGCAATATCTTCATTAATGAGATGTGATGTCGATATCTTCCATGGTATCAATTGATATCACAACATTGAAGCACATTGATATCCTTTAACCCTAAGAATTTTTTAAAATTCCACTTATCGATTGACCTTGAAATAACGATATGATATAGTTATATAGAATGCTTTATCATAGGTTATATCATTCATTGATGAACATCAATATATTTTTTATTTAAATTTTATTAATAAAAAGAATAAAATGATTAACTAATTTTATTATTATTTATTCATACCTTCATCAATAATTTATTAGAACACATTCATCACCTAGGAGATTTGATTATTAGGTAAGAGTTAACATATAACTTAATTAGGAAGGTCCATCTCTAGGATTTCTTTGGCTAAACTTTCCCTCACAATGTTTTCTTCATTCGTTGGAAGAATGAATTACAACCTTAAGCTTTCTACCTTTCCTATGTTCTAAGGATTCAACATGCATTTATTCTAAGAAATTCATTCGCTAACTTGATCTTGGATTAGCTACTAGGTTGGTTGTATCCTACTTTCTTATATTCATTTTACTTAATTATTCCTCCATCCATAATTTATCTAGGTTATATCTTTAACGTAGGTTAATTAGATTAATTTTATTATTTATTTAGACTAAGAATAGCTATGAAGGTAGACCACTAGCCTATGTGCTAAGGAGTTTATATACTCTCATATTGTAAATACCAACAAGCAAGCTCTAAACTTCCAAAAGCTTGTATTCTCAATGCTCTTACCATAGTAGGAATCTCAACCACTAACTCTTATGGGAGGCATATTGGGAAGCCACATGAAATTTCAAATGGTTTTAATTACTTATGACAATTATAGGTGCTAGACCTTAGGTCTTTGTGATGAACTATGTGTGGTGTTTTAGTATAAGGTTTATGGTTTATTTATTGAAAATACAAATAATGTAAAAATATTGAATTGAAATATTAAGAAAAAGAAAGAGATAGAAGAAATCCAAATCCAATTGATTATTCCAGAAGTTTCTTAAGTGAAGAGGTATATATAGGTAAAGTAAGAATAATGTCATCTAATCATAAGGCTTTTGATTATGCTACTTACCTAAGTTACTTAATCTGCTCCTTAACTAGTGTTATATCCTAGTAATTAAAGGTAGTTGCATCTTGAATACATCATTCGATTTAATAAATACTACTCCACCCATAATAGATTTCCTCATAGAATGGGGTTTGTGTGGGATGCTTAATAATATAAGCCTTTAGCATTACTCCAACTGTAAGGTTCTTGTGGAAGCTATTATCTTCTCATAATTGAAGGTTCTTATGTGGCATTTTATTTAGGTTTTTAAGCTTAATGTCTGCTTCAATCATAAGGTTATTATAGAATCATTTTTTTTATTTATTTTTATTTTTTTAAAATTCATTGCTCACATGGATGTTGGTTGAATGTCATTAATTTGGATGCATTTACTACTATTAGATTCTAGATCCCATATAATACACTCATTTCATCTCATTGACTAATTAATGTAAGTAGCTAATATTGACCTTACAATTATAGATATTGACCTTCACTTAGTTAATGAAACTTTTATCCAAAGGAATATTATCTTTATGAAACAATAAAGTTTATTATGGTAATTAGCAGAATAACATAGTTTATTTATAAAGTTTGGTGTCTTTTTTATTATCCTAATGTTCACCCCTATGTGGATTTTTGGTTTAACCTATGTATCTCAAGATAGTAGGAGTTTCCCTTCTCCCTTACATTCTTGACATGATGCTACTAAATTCTTTATAGTCCCAAATAACAATAGAATTTTCTATTACCGTATACATTTTTCAAGATACAAGTTGTAGAATTTTTGGCTCTTTATTAACTATTTTTAAATTATTAAATAAGGTATTTGATGATTTAAACTATTATCATGATTTACCATTTTACCTCTAATTAACCATGATCATTATTCATTTTTTCACTTAGGTAAGTGGGATTACTTAATTTTATTAACTCATTCTCTCTTGTCTCTTCTATTTGATGTTGATGACAATGTTTTAGTCTTTGGAGATTAACTAAGAATGGATTAGATAATTCTTCAAAATATGTGATTAGGACACTTCCATTAGTATGGAATTGTAATACTAAATAAGGATTTTCTCACCTAGTTGTTACTTTACCCAAAAATTTTGGTAGTCTCATGTTGTAGAGTAAGAATTTATCTCCTCTAGAAAATCTCTTATGAGCATACTCTTATTATGCATAAGCTTCATTTTTTCCTTGACTATTCATTTCTTATCAAGTCCATGCATGTGTAATTCATTAAGTTCATGTATTTGGGTCATCCTAAGATTTGGATTAATTTCCTCCTCAAAAGTTAATTGATGTGCTAGTATTAAGATTGGTACTTACTCTTTATGGGAAAATGATATTGTTTATCATAGACTAACTGATAGGATGGGCAACCTAATTATGGTTTATATGTGATCCTATAAGTTCATAGTGCATCTTGTAATTTTTTAGATGAATCTTTATTTTTAACACAAATTGTTTTAGTTTAAGGATGATAGGTAGTTACTATTTTATGTTGAATTCTACAATTCTTAAGAAAAATTTCCATCAATTTATTTACAAAGTAACTTTCTTGATTACTAATAAGTGCACATGGGATTCCAAATCATGTTAAAACATGTTGCCTTCAAAATGTTACAACCAACTCAACATCATTTTTTGGAGTTGCCTTTCCTTCTAACCATTTAGTCATATAATCTATACAGACTAGGATATATTGACATTCATTTGAAGGTGTAAATGGTCCTAAAAAATCTATACCCCAAACATCAAAAGGTTTTGTTATTAAGATGGGGTTAAGAGGTTTTTCTTCTCTTTTTTTTTATTTCCCCTACTCATTAATCCCCATCACATCCCTAGATGTATGTGTGAGCATCTTTAAAGATAGTTGGCTAATAGAACTCAATTTTTAATATCTTTATATTTGTTCTATGACTATCAAAGTGTCCTTATTCAATTCATCATGACACATATAGAGGATTTCTTATTATGCCTCTTCTGTAACACACCTTCAAGGCACTTCATCCCTACATATGCAATAGAGGTGGGGTTTACTCCAAACACATCTTGATAATCCGTTCAAGAAAGGCTTCTTTTCTTCTTGAATCCATTGATTTGGGGTTTTTATTGTAACTAGGTAGTTTAATATATTAGCAAAGAATGGATCCTATTTGACTAGAAAACATTGTTCATCAAGGAATTTATCACTAAATGATCCCTTGGTTCTATTTTTTCTAAATTTTCTAGTTTAGAAAGATTATTTGCCACAAAATTATTCCTACTCCTTTTATCAAGAATTTTAATATTAAATTATTGAAGTAGAATACACACCTTAGAATCCTAGCATTTTCTGTATTCTTGTTGGCTAGGAACTTAATGGTTGAATGATTTATGTAAACCCTATTTTTGTAACCTATAAGGTAATGC
Organism: Gnetum montanum; assembly: GCA_015680685.1. Lineage (NCBI taxonomy): Eukaryota > Viridiplantae > Streptophyta > Gnetopsida > Gnetales > Gnetaceae > Gnetum > Gnetum montanum. The sequence continues at coordinate 147,229 of MNCI01007259.1, forward strand.
CTAAATTTCTCTAAGACATAAAAAATTACTAAAAATTATTTTTCCATAGTTGTGTACTTTATCTAAGCTTGATCTAAACTTTTGGAAACATAGTAAATTACTCTACATTTATTTTCGATATATTGACCTAGGAATACTTCTATAGTTGTATCACTAGCATCACATATCAAATTGAAAGGAAAGTTCTAATGAGGTAAATTAATTACTGGGGCTGATGTTATTTTTTCTTTAAGCTCAATAAAAGTATATTTACATTCATCAATCCATGTGAAAGATACATCTTTTTCTAGGATTTTGCAAAGTGGTTTTGTAATTTTTAAAAAGTCTTTAATAAATCTTCTATTGTACCTAGCATGATCAAAAAAGGATCTAAGTGTTCTTAAGTTAGTTGGGGATGGAAATGTAAAAATTACCTTATCTTTTTCTATGTCCATTTTAATTCCTTATTTTTAGACTATGTCCTAAAACTAGCTACATTTTACTGTTAAATGACTATTTTTCCAACTAAGTTTTAAGTCTGTTTCTATACATATACCCAAGACATATTCTAATCATTCTAACATTTATTCATAAGTACTTACATCTAATGAAAAATCATCCCTAAATATTGTAATATATTCCTCTAACATATCGATGAAAATGGATGTCATAGCTCTTTAGAAGGTAACGAGTGCATTACAAAGAAAAAACATTCTTTGACAAGAAAAGGTACCATGCAGGTAGCTAAATATTGTTTTATGTTTATATTTCAAGGTAATGGCCACTTGATTATAGTCACTGAATCCATTCAAAAAGAAACAGCATTTGTGTCTGATGGGACGCGATATCGCATGGGCCGCAATATCGCGTCATCCCCCACAATATCGCGTACGCGATATTGCGGTGTGCCATCAAGTCTATAAATAAGAGGCGGCTCTCCATTATTCCAAGGGCTAGGCCTAGACCATAGCAAAACTCTGGCAGTTTTACCTCTCCAGAGATAGAATAATTTCCATGTGCCTGCAGTAGGAACTCCAAAGTGAACGGATCTTTATTCGAGCAAATATTGTACCTAAACACAAGTTTGTGTACAGCAATAAAGACGAACTTCTTGGATAAACCTTGCAGTGCATGGAATAGGCTAATTAGGACTTTATTTACTATTATTTATTTTTTACCATTTAATATCTTTATTAGTTAATTAAATATCTTCAACCCTTCTCTTCTAGTTAAGTGCCTCAGTACGACCGCTTCGAGCACATGCGTTACGCTTGGTGATCCCAGTAACGACTAGTGTCTGGTAACCAAGGTTGCATTGGTTCAGGGTGTGAATGGTAAGTGGGAACGGATGCTGATGCTAGGTTAATTAAGGCTTAGTTAGTTAGTTAAAGTTATTCAGTTAGTCTCTTCACCCTTCACCTCACTAGCATAGGAGATAAAACATAAAAGACATAAAAATCACATACCTCAAACTTACTTAACCATATGACCATGAAAACTACAAGTAAGTCTAGGAAGACAAAGAATGATTAACCTTAAGTGTTCCATAAGGCGTGTAGGCACTTAATCTACGGAGTTCGATCGGATCACGTGTGTAACGCTCATATTCGTATGGTTGAGTGTAGGGATACCTCTCCACTCATCAGTGTCCTTCCAACCTTTAATATCTAGTCTATATAGGATAAATGAAAATGATCCTTTTTAGTACTTTGGTTAATTTTTATATAATCAATACAAATCATCCATTTAACTCCCTTTTTTTGGTTCTACTATGGTAGAACTAACCCATTTGCTATCAACTATTAGATTGATAATATCTTCTTTCCAAAATTCAGATCATCTTTGAAAATTTGATTAAGGGCTAGGTTAATTCTACTAAAGAGAATTCTAACTAGTTTGAGATTATCTTCTAGGTATATGTGATGTTGACATATATTAGTGGAAATGTCTTGGATTTTATTTATAATATTTTAATTTATTTATTTTCTTATATAATTATTGATGAATCACTATTTGATGTCAACTACGACGTCGTGTACACAACGTTGGGGCCTTGGTTTGATGTCACATATCTGATGTTGGGGTATATTCCCCAAGTCTATAAATAACATGCACAAGCTCTAGTTTTGAGAAGTTTTTCATTAGTCAATTTTCAGTTTTTAAGCAAGGTAGTGAAGCTCTTGCTATTTCTTCTCCCTAGAATTAGAATATTTTTTGAGTGCCCACAGAATGAGTCCAAAGTGTGTATGATTCTTTATTCGAGCACTAATTTACCTGAGCACAGTAGTGTGATGGGAATAAAATGAACTCTTTTGACAATCCTTGCAGCACTAAGAATAGCTTAATATTTTCTTTAATGCATTTTACTTTCTTGTTCTTTACTTTAATGCATTTGTTTAAGCAATTTATTTCTAGCAATTAATGAACACAAGCATGACCACTTCGAGCATTCATATAGTACTTGGTAACCCAAAAACACTTAATGTTTGGTAGTCCAATAGTGCTATATGTGTTTAGGATGTATTCAAAAAAGTGAAATCATTACTTGTGTTAGGCTAGCTAGGCAATAAACATTAGTTTTCAATATACACTACCCTTATTCTTGTTGTAGGCAATTACATCCATAAAATATAAAACAAAAAAAATTCATATACCCTAATTACACTTAAACCATACCCTTGAGCCTTACAAGTGTAGTTGGGAAGACAACGAATGTTCTCAAGATTGTTTCACTTCCTAGAGAAACTAGTGTTCAAGATAACTATAGGTCCACAAAATTTTACTGGATTGTGTGTAATGCCTTAGTGATTCGTATGATTGGTGTAGGGGTACCTCGTTGCTCATCATTGGAATCATTACTAGGGAATTTTTTATTGTTTTGTGCATTCTCTAGGACCTAATGAAAGTATTTAAATCATTAGAATGAACCTGAGAGTCATATCTTATTTCATAATTACTACAACAAATTCTCAGAGCACACTATAATTTTTATTTCGCTAACTAAAAATGTCTTCTTTTCACAAGAGTGCTTCTCCTTTCAAGGCTGATAATCTTCATTTGACAAAGCCTTAAAAATACTGAATCATATATACTCACCCCAATGAGTATGTGCCAAACTTCACCTTCATCCTACACTAGGATGAACAACTGTGGTGGCATGACATGAAGGGCAACATTGTGTTGCTACTCAATCATGCTACTCCTACAATGCTCTATCAAATGCTTGCATGATGTGGTCTTTAATACTGCCATGGGGATTATAATGTGGAAGATGTTAATGCTAGGGATTATCATCCCACTGAAGCACAACACCTGTAGGACTGGCAGTTAGACCAATGCTATGAGTTTTCAAAGGGAAAAAGGCTTAATGATCCTTCATTCTTGTTGTACCAACAAGCTAGTGGAGAGCCCTTCTCTAGGGATTTTCCATACAATGATGCTCCTCTCTTTGACCTTAGCAATGGAGGTCAAAACCAAAATCTACACTCCATAGTTTACAATCCTAATTCTGGTAACAAGGGATCCAATGATAAAGAAGGATCTGGAGGGGTAAGTTAAGATAGGGATGCTAACAAGAAGCATGATCATGATCACAAATCATGATCACCGAAGAGATGATAGTAGGCATCGTGATGGTGTTGATTCTCCTTCCTGTTTCCCTTCATCATCATCTTCTTCTTTTAGCTCCAATCATAAATGTAGAAGGAAAGATCATGATGGAGGTGATGAAAATGAGCGCAATGACTAATAGGACCACAATAATCAGGGGGACCATCAAAATAGGCAAGATCAAGGATGTAGACATTCAAGAGATGCACATTGCCATGAATGAAGGGGTAGTAGAGGGCATTGTAGGCACCATGATTAAGGCCTTAATGAGCCTCTATTTGCTACCCAAAGTATGCTTAACATTGCAGAGGTAGTCAGAATCCCAAAAAGACATGTGAAAGATAATTGAATGAAACAGTTAGACATGAATAATATTCCTCGATTTGAAGGAGTATATAACTCTGATCCTCATAATCATCTTCAAGCTTTCCAAGATGCATGTGCCTTGCAAAACATAAAAAATGAGTGGAAGAAATTAAAGTTGTTCCTTAGGACACTCATTAAAGAAGTAGATAATTGGTACTGGTCTTTAGAGTTGGAATCTATCAGATGATGAACTACCATGCTTAAGTTGTTCAATGATAAGTATCAAATGTACTCTAGGGTGTCCAAATT
>MNCI01007259.1:151557-182979 GCA_015680685.1 Gnetum montanum
CAAGGAAAACCCTTGGTGTCTATGCCCAACGGTGATTGTCAAAACTAACTACCCATTAGGTACAAGGGTTAATAGAGTAGGTTGCCAAAGAGGAGGACAAACTAAGAAAAAGAGAAAGTGTAGAGCAGTACAACCATGATCCTTACATCTGCAAGATGGAGGTTTGATTTTGTGACAATGAGGATGAATCCATATTTGATGAGGGGATGCATAAGAAAGCCTTACCACTTAAAAAATTCCAATCTAAACTTATGGCTAAGGTTAATCAGTTAAGGGACTCCATGGATAGTAGATTTCAAGCTATCCTCAAAATCATCAAAGAGTCGAGAGAACAAGGTAGTGACCATGAGCATAGGAGGCACAAGGAAGCTGAATATATTATTACAAAGGTAAGGGCAAAATTTTTGCAATAGAAGAGGTTGTAGATAGAAAATTAGATGATGATCGTGTGTATGATGTCTATTAGTATGAACATTCTAAGAGATGTTACCTCATTGTGTCACATATTTAGGAGCCTAGGATGCATGCCTTACATCCATGACTTACACAAAGGAAAACATCTAGAAGATTGCCTTATCCTCAAGGTAATATTAGGTAGTTTTACTAGCAACAACCGTATTATCCAAGTGGAGCTCCACCACAAATGTACAACTAGTACCAACAATGGTAGCAACCACAATCATGGGTGTTTGCATTGCCAAGGCAAAAATACCCTTACTAGTAGCCTAATCCATATGGTTACCATGTGCAACAACCCATGTCTCCACATGACTCTTCTAGTCATGTTTCTAATATTCAATCTTACTACCACCCTTCTTATTACTATCGAACTCCTTCTCCACATGAAGGAAGGGATGCTACCTCCTATCCTTATCCTCCTCTTGTCCTTGCATACACTCCTCTAGTTGCACAACCACCACTTACTCAACCAATTCAAGGTAAACTACCTACTCAACCATAGCAACATAATGCTATGAGGGTTGTTAATCTACAACCAAATCATCAATCGGAGGGGTCAAATGCCCAATCAAAGAAAAGACCTTTATTTTGACCTTATAGTCCACCTAAGCCTTCACATATACCTATGGTTGACAACCTTGCTCCTACCTCTTCCTCCATATAAAATTTCTTTGAGCCTCCTTCAAATCAAACTCTACCAAAGATCCATACTATAATGCTTACTCACACTATGTCTAATTGGATCTGTGCAAGAAACCTTCCTGGGAAATTAGCCAATCCTAAAAGTCCTTTGATTTATTTTTAAATTACTAGGAACAAACCATGCAAGGCTCTTTTTGAATCAAGTTCTAGTGTTAACTTGATTTCTCATGAGATGTACACTACCTAGAACCTACCTCCTCTCAAGAAGAGCAACATCAAATTGAAATTGGTAGACCAATCCATCACTATTTCATTGGAACTAGTAGAAGACATTGTAACCACTATCTATGAGTGGTCTTATCCTATCAACTTCCTAGTAATCAAAGTGGAGAATTTTAATGGGGATTTCCCAATCATCATGGAAAGAGCATGGCTAAGCACCATCGATGCAAGAATGGGCATAAGAGATATTTTAATGGAGATATCTAAAGAAAATGCATTTGGAAAGATAAAAAAGAAGAGATTTCCATGCATCATGCATAGTAATAGTGCATACAATTGTGTGCAAAAAATTTCAACCATCAAGCAAGCATCCATCTTTGTAGGCCAACAATGTGCACCAGAAGTAGAAATTCACAGGTGTTTATACATAGCAACCACAAAATAGGAGGTCACCTAGTGGCTAACTATTGATTCAGAAAGTAGCACACTTTGCATGAAACCAGCTAAGAGCCTGACATATGAATATGTCACGAGCATGGATGAACTCTCCAATGATACAAATGATGATACCTATTGGGAAGAGTTGGAAATTCCTAAGAACTTCAAGCAACAGGCCCTTGAATTGAAAATGTTACCAACTAGAATGGAATATGTGTTTTTGAAAAATAAGAAGCTAGTTATAATCAATGCAAGACTTGCTCTAGAATAGAAAGAGATGTTGTTGAAAGTAGTTGAAAGATGGTCAGTAGCTGTTGCTTGATCATATCTTAAACTCATAGGGATTGATCATAGGATATGCTAGCATCACATTTACATCAACCTAGCCATGAAGCCAAAACAACATCCATATAGGTGGTTGAACCCCAACTTGAAGCAAATCATCAAGGAGGAAATCGAGCAACTCCTCAAGGCAAGGTTCATTGATCCCATTGCAAATAGTGAGTGGGTTAGTACACTCATAATTGTACTAAAGAAAGGTGGTAAGTGGTAGGTCTACATCGATTTTAGGTTGTTGAATATGGCAACATTCAAGGATCATTTTCTATTGCCATTTGTCACAATATCAGGGCATTGCTACTACATCTTCCTAGATGGTTATAGTGGCTATAACCAAATCCAAATTGCATTAGAGAACCAAGAAAAGATAACATTCACAAGTCCATGGGGGACTTTTTCATATTGTAATATGTCATTTGGTCTATGCAATGCTCCTACCACATTTCAATGTCTAGTCCTAAGCATCTTTCAACAATAGATCAATAATGGTGTAGAAGTTTTCATGGATGAATTTTCCACCTATGGAGCTACATTTAAGCAAGCCTTAGACTACCTTGAGAAAGTGCTAAAATGATGTGTCAAAACTAACTTATGGCTCAATTGGTCAAAAATTCATCTCTTGGTCTAGGAGGGCATTGTATTACGGCACAAATCTCACAAGTAGGAATTGAGGTGGACCCTTAAAAAATAAGGGTCATCCAAGGACTAACCCACTAGCCAAAAATAGTTAAAGATGTTTGGTCATTCCTTGGACACACTGGCTACTACTAGAAATTCATAGAGAATTTTTCTAAGATCAAAAAACTATTGGTCAAGCTAATAAAGAAAGATGCTCCCTTCATCTGGACCGTAGAATGTGAGAAAGCATTCTAGCAATTGAAAGAAAGACTCATGGAAATTCCAATTCTACAAGCACATAATTGGTCTAGACCATTTCATATCATGATAGATACATTGAATTATGCCTTGGGAGCTATGCTAATGCAGTTAGATGATAAAAAAAATTTCCATACTACATCCACTGTGCTAGACGAAGCATTGTGGCTACACAATTAAACTACACCATCACGTAGAAAGAATTGCTGATAGTGGTATTTGCTCTACAAACGTTTAAGCATTATGTGCTTATATATAAGGTGTTTGTGCACACAAACCATAGTGACATCTACTTCCTAATGAATAAGCCAACGGTGAGCCCCTATGTCATACGATGGATGGTGATCTTGCAAGAATTTGATTTTACAATGGTAGATCAAAAGGGCACTAAGAATGTGATTACTTATGACTTGTCTTAGTTGTGATGGGATGACAAAAAGGACAAAATCCCATTATCTGATACATTTCCTAATGAACTCCTCTTTCCTGGAGTAATAACTAAATAAATACCCAATGAGTCAAAATGGTATGATAACATTCTCACCTATCTTCTCTCTCAGGATATGCCACAAGGGTTGGACCATTGAAATAAATAGTAGTTTCTTCACTAGGTAAGGAACTTCATGGAAATCAATAAACACCTCTACAAGGTGTGTACTGATGGCTTAGTTTACTGGTGTGTTCCTAATGCTGATCAATTGCATGTTCTCCAAGACGTTCATGAAGGTCCTTGTGGAGGACACTATGCTAGGAGATGCATGACCATTAAAATCCTAATGGCAAAGTACTATTGGCCAATACTCTTTAGGGATGCTCACCATTTCATTCACTCTTGTGAATGATGCCAACAAGATGATGAAATGACTACTCGAATGGAGGGACCTCAACAATGGATTCAACCATTAGAACCATTTGACATTTGGGGCATTGATTTCATGGGTCCCATCATGTCCATGTCAAATGGAAAGGCGTACATCATAGTCGTTGTTGAATATTGTAGAAAATGGGTAGAAACAATAGCCTTCACTGACTCTACATCCTCTACTACTACTCGATTTGTACAAAAAAATTTTGTAAATAGATTTGGTGTGCCCCATGCATTAATTTTTAAAAATGGAACTCATTTTACAAGCACTACTTTTTGGAAACTCATGCAACACTTGGGGGTTGAATACAAACTCACAACACCTTACCATCCCCAAGCTAATGGTCAAGCTAAGGTTACCAATAGGGAAATTACAAGAATACTAACAAGAACTATTAGTAAGTACAAGAACAACTAGAGCACAAAACTCAACGATGTTCTTTGGGCCTACCACTCAACTTGGAAACTTCCTATAGGCTACTCTCCCTATGATCTTGTGTACAACACACTACCAACACTTCTTATTCAATCTGAACTCTACACTTTTAACAGCTTGTGACCTTGACCTTGACTTAAGTCTAGCCAAAAATGAAAGACTAATGAATCTCAACCTACTAGACAAAAACTGAAGAGTAGCCTTATCATCCAACGAGTTGCACAAGGCTTATAACAAAAAGCTTCATGGCTTGAAAATTAGAAAAATCAAATTTCAACTAGGAGATAAGGTTCTCTACTAGAACCCCACACATGTACCTCAATGAACTAAGTTCTAAACATTTTGGAAAGGACCTTATATTATTTATAAAACTTTTCTTTCAGAGGCCATGATGATCTATAAGCCTGAGAGCCCAAATAAGAAAGAGTTGGTGAACATTCAACAAATCAAATGTTTCCATGAGCATATGCTAGCCAACACAATAAGCACCTTATTAGATGGACAACCACACACCATATTTTAGATCTTCTCTTCTCAACTTAGTTGTGGGGGAAGTGGCCACCCATGCTAATCATTTAAGTGGTTTCTTAGTTTTTCAACCTTTTTCTTTTACACATTTCTTGTTTTATAATTTTTTGTTTTACACATTCTTTATTTTACATATTTTTGTTTCATGTTATTAATCTTTTCTAATTTTTTTTTTTTTGCACCATCGTTAATACATTTGCTATTTCTTGAATATTTTACACCTTCTTTTATATATTTCCTTTAACTAAGGCCCTTCCTCACTTCCTACTTCTTCTCCAATAAGGAACGGTGGTTGTTCTATGGAAGCACTCTTGTGTCTCAGGGGGTGGATTAATCTTAGAATGTTGATTCGAAGTCACTGAAAGTGGTTAGTTTTGGTCTAGACTAAGGATGGATCCTATCAAGTCATTTAACCACAAAATCCACAAGGGACTTCATGTAACCATAATTAGGAACTCCATTCCACTCTCTCTCACATATATCTATGCTTTTCATGTTCCACCTCATTGTTGATTTCATGTTTTAGTTCAATGTCCTGGCTTGATGTGTTGGAATTCTTAGCTAGTTTCTTCTAGGTTTTTGTACTTAACCATCTGTAACCATTACTCATCCATGGAGCCCACAGAAACCTTGGTTTGAAGTTATGCAAGAACATAAAAGGCCTGTGCCTACTTTGGGGAGGACCCACTTGCATATCTTTTGGTTGGATTAGTTAAGTTCTTTAGCCTTATACATTTTTACAATCAAATTCGTTTTTTTTACTCCATCAATGACATCCAATTGTACACATCCCCACAGTAGTTTTTAATGAGCTTTTCTTTTTATTGTTGTGAATTCTTATACCCTCTTCAATTATTTCCTTATGTTGAACTTTTTTAAAAAAAATTTGCTGAACCACTTATCTACTTTACCCTATTTATTAGCCTCCCTACTAACACTATCAAAGAAACCAATCTACCACAATCACAACTTAGCTGAGTGTAATCACCAATGAGACAAGGCATTTAACCACTATGTGTTACACATTACATACTAATTCATGATCCTATTGTGATTGCAGTGAGAAGCATGGATTGGATGCAGGACTATCTTCACCAAGGATGATGTAGCAGTATCACAAAATGAGGATCATTTATGCTCATTGGATCTTTTCTCTCTCTTTCATTTCTTCTACTACCAAGAGGTGTTGGATGTTAATATTCTCTAGGGTGTTCACTCCTCTTCTCATGAACACCCAATGTTGTAAAAATTGTAATTCCATACACTTGCACACTTACAATCTATATGTCTATTTCATCTAAGTCAGTTTTTCATATCAATCAATAATCCATACCTACCCAATATGTTATGTTGTAAAGAACTTATTCCTCCTCTTCTTCACTCGAGGACAAGTTTTCATTTAGGAGGTATAATGAATCACCATTTGATGTCAGCTACGATGTTGGGTACATGACATCAAGACCACGACATCACGTATGCGACGTCAAGGCCTTGGTCTGATGTTGCATATTCAATGTCGGAGTATATTCCCCAAGTCTATAGATACCATGCCCAAGCTCTAATTTTGAGAAGTTTTTCATTAGTTAGTTTTTAGTTTTCAAGCAAGGTAGTAAAGCTCTTGCTATTTCTTCTTCCTAGAGTTAAAATATATTCTAAGTGCTCATAGAAGGAGTCCAAAGTGTGTACGGTTCTTTGTTCAAGCACTAATGTACCTGAGCACAGTAGTGTGATAGGAATAAAATGAACTGTTTTGACAATCTTTGCAGCACTAAAAATAGCTTAATATTTTCTTTAATGTAATTTCCTTTTTTGTTCTTTACTTTAATGCATTTGATTAAGCAATTTATTTTCAGCAATCAATGAACACAAGCATGCCCACTTCAAGCATTCATATAGTACTCGGTAACCTAGCAACACTTAACATTTGGTAGCCTAGAAATGTTATATGTGTTTAGGAAAGTGGGGTAGTTACTTGTGTTAGGCTAGCTAGGCAATAGACATTAGTTTGCAATCTACTCTACCCTTATTCTTGTTGTAGGTGATTACATCCATAAAATATAAAATGAAAAAAATTCATATACCTCAATTACACTTAAACCATACCCTTGAGCCTCACAAATGTAGTCGGGAAGATAACAAACGTTCTCAAGGTCATTTCACTTCCTAGAGAAACTAGTATATGAGATGACTATAGGTCCATGGAATTTGACTAGATCACGTGTAACACCTTAGTGATTCATATGGTTGGGCGTAGGAATACCTCATCGCTCATCAATTATTAATTAATATTTTAATATTAATGATTTATTCTCATCGAGGAAAATGTGCTTAAGAGTGTTTGGTAATTCTTTGAACTACAAAGAGTTATTACTTGGTTAGTCTATATTGTCTTCTATAATTCCTAATTCTAAGTTCAAGATTTAGTCTAAGAGATTTTATTATTCTTTATTAGAAGAATCTAGAGGTTCCTCCTCAAAATTATTATGTGCCAAAGTTTTCCTATTCTTAGCCATAGCAAAAGTTGGGATTGAATAGAGCATTTTGTCTTCTTTAATATCTTGATTTATCCTATCCTCCTTCTCTTTATCAAATACATTTAGTGTAAATGTGAGATTAACAAAGGTTATTTGAAGTTATTCTAACCTACAATGGATAATTTCATTTATCATTGCAAGTGAAGGTCTACCTAAGATAATAGGAAAAAAATTTGAATCCTTAACCTCTAGTACAAAAAATTCTACTAGATATCTTCCTTTTTCTACTTTCATCATCAAGTCTTCAACTATGCCTATTGGTTTGAGAGTTGAATCATCAACTAAGAAAATATACATATTTACTTTTCTAATGTTCTCCAAGTTTAATTCCTTAGCTATTGCATGTGGCATAATATTGATGTTGGCATTTAGATCTAAGAGGGTATTTCTAATTTGTGCCATTAATTTTTATAGAAATTTTTGGTACTCGTGGGTCTTGGTATTTTGGAATCTCATAGCTTTGTATTAGTTATGATAAGTTGTCTACTGATTATACTTTTCTAGGGATTTTCTCTTTTCTTCATTTTGTGCATAACTTCCTTAAGTATTTTTCATAAAGAGATGTATCTTTTATGGCTTTCTCAAGTGGAATATGCAAGAAGAATTCTCTAAACATTTTCTTAATATGTTTCTTGGTTGAGGAAATCTTCCTTTAACCTTTTAGGAAATATTGGTGGATATATTTTCCTAGTTGTAGGTGATGTTGTTGAGATGTTAATGGTTGATTTCCTAATTTATCTTTCACTTGTTTTCTAATTAACTTCTCTTCTTTAGGTATTTCATCTTTCCTAGGCAACTTCTCTTCTAGGTGTACCTCCTCAATTTGATCTTTAAAGCTAATCTTTTTATTAGGTTTGAGTTCTATATTCTTATCACTTCTTATAGCTATGAAATTTAATTGTTATTTGCCTTTGATTTTTGGGATTGTGTTCAAGTTGGGAGGGTCACTTTTAGTAAAGTCCTAACATCACCTTCTAGTTTCAGCTACAAATTGCTTATTTTCTTTAATGAAGATTGTGAGACTTTGAGTTAAGTGAACCAATTGCTCATTTTTTTGGTTTCTAAATGGTCTAAAACTATTTTGAGACATTAGTACTAGTTGTTGGTAGAATGTTCTTCGTAGAAATGAAGAAGTCTGATTTTTAAGTTTTTGAAAAGCCATTACCGATTATTAGATTTTTTCATTATAGTAAACTAAGTTTGGATAAGTTGTGACGTCATGTTGTTTGTTTCTGCAAAGACTACAAAACTCTTCTTGGGTAATGTGGACTTGTTTCTTAATTAATTTGGTTAACTCATTTACTTTTTTATTTAGTCATTTAGTTTGATTGGTTACCTCTTACATGACATCAAGTTTGGGCCAACACTTTGATCTACCAATGAATCTGTAATCCTCCAACCTTGTTTTTGTATGACATTTAAAATATTTCCCTTACAAGAATAGTCTACATTTTGTCTATAGTATGGTAACAATCCTTCTATGAAAATTTGTATTAATTGATGGGTTGGAAATTCATAATTAATGTTTTTAAGACATGATGGCTTGAACCTATTGAAGGTACTTTCATAGCCCCCATCTACTTTTTGTGTGAAGCTCATTAATTATTTCCTAAGGGTATACAATTTATCATTAGAGAGAAAGTAATGAATAAATGCTTCCTTAAATTTGTTCCAAGAGCCTATCTATGTTCTCAATGTTTGAAGCCAAAAATCAGGTTATCTTTAAGGTTGATTTACAAGCTAACATCTTTGCTCTATATTTTCATTGAGGGCTAGCATAACTATCATAGTTTCAAATTTTCTAATGTTTGTTACTAGGTCTTTTTCATTAGTTTATCTAAAGATGGATAATAAATGCAAATGTTTAAACTTTACAATTCTTCATGGGGAAAATACTAATGGTCCTAGGGGAATAATGGTGTTCACTAGTTTAATAAATCTCCTAAGGTTTGACCTTGGTGAGCTTGCCCTATAGGAATATTGGAGCCTATACGACCAAAAGAAAGAGAAACTATGGATTAAATATTGTGAGAGGTACATGATATGATGGAGATTCTAATGTGAATGATGATGTACATTGTTAGCAATCATTTGGGAATGTCAACATTTTCCTTCGGGTTTTGCAATTAGGATCACGGGAAACAAAGGTGTTCCTTCTTGAGTTTAGATGCTTGCTGGTCTTTGGCAACATCAAGGCCCAGATACCTCCAAAAAAACTCAGTGGTAATAGAGTGAACTAATCATAAATATGTGTTTGTTATAAATATTGAAATGATTGGGTTTGTGTATGAAACTGTAATTGCCTATTATAAAAGAAATTTAGCTAACCTTGTTGAATACTATGAGTCATTAAAGATTCTTGTTTTCTCAAGTCACTTAGTTTATATAGTTCCTATAATATGTTACTTAAAATAAATAAAATTTCACAAAACTGCTTAAGCACAATCTTGCAGAAATCTACTCGTAATTTCCCCCAAAGAGAAAGATCCACATGAAAACTAGAAATAGAGCAAGATTCAATGGATTTTAGAAAAAGAGAAAATAAAAGCAAATTTGTGTGAAATCTTAAACATTTAAGTGAGATCAATTGAACATGAAGAAACACTTCGCAATAAAGCTATTCTAATTCAAGCTAAGTATCACAAATTGCATAAACCCTTTGAGCTCAACAAGCAATTTCATAAAAGACACTCTTATTAAACTCTCAAAATGCTTTGTAAACAACAAAGTACAAACTTTTATTTGGCTAGTTAATAGTTGTTAAGAATTGCAAAAAATAAAAATATACAAGTTCAAAATTAAACTATAGAGGTAATAAACTTTAAAAAAATGAAGCTATTTCAAGTTAGCTCAAAGTATCAAAGGTTTTCTAGACTCTTTAAACTCCAATAGGCAATTTCATAAAGACATTAATATTAAATTGCTCAAGAAGCTTTTCAAAGACAACATAAACTCTTATATGGCAAACAAACAAGTATTAAAGTGCATGAAAATAGGGTTATAAAAGCAATAAAAAAAATCTCAAAATTAAATGTCAAGCACATAACTATCTAAACCATTAGCTAAGCAGCTAGGACAAAATGAGAAGAAAAGAACTCACAAGATTTTTTAAAAAGAAAACAGCTAAATTGATGCAATGAGCAAGCCATGCTTTACAAAAAATCTTCAATAATTCTTCCAAGTTTTTTCCAGAATTCCTCCCTTTGAATTCTCCCTTTAAGCTCTTTTTATAGTAGCTTCTAGGTAATTACAAACATCATGAAAAATTAGGATGAATTACAAACATTATAAGGTTTGGTTATAACCACCAAAGAAAGTTATAACTTTTAGCAATAAAAGGTGCAATAGCCAAATGTCCCGTTTACATGGGATGTTACATAATTATCTCATCAACGTACACTTGTTTTTTTAAAACAAACCAAATTCTTGCATGAAATATTTATCAATGCTCAGCAACGTCTTCCTACAAATCCTCACCAGCGAGAAACATGCTGGAGCAGGGCGGTGGCCTTGGCGTAATTCATGTAAAATCTCCGACTTTGGTGGCTTGCTCTCCGGCCATGGGCCACGGAATGACGGGCACACGGCAGCAGATACTCTCCAAAGTGAAGTTCCATGTGCAGTGGCTCACCAACCCGGCAGTGGACGCATGCTGCAGAATTGCCAATTGCAGCACCGATGTCTATGTAACTAAGCGGAAGCGAGCGTCTCTCGAGAGATCCTGTTACAGCGACGCGGAGGGTAGCTTGTATCAATTTTAACCAATAGATCCTCCATGAGAGAGAATGGAAAGGAATGGACAGCGTGGCTCAGAGACTGCAGAGAGGGGTTGCTCAAAGAAGCACTCAAAATCTGCCAAACATTTCCAGTCCAGGATGATTTTTCATGGACTGTTCTCATCTCTGCATTCTCCAACAAAGGGCCTGCTGAGAAAACCAAGGCTATGCAATTCTTCTCCGCCATGTGGGCCGATTCCTTCATGAAACCCTCCAAATTCACATTCGTTACTGCAATTTTGGCCTGTTTGGATGTGGGTTCCTTAACAAACGTGCACAGCGAGGTTAAAAACGTGGGTTTTTTCAGGATATGCGGGTTCTGGGTATCAGAGCTGACCATTATACTTTTACTGGTGTGATGCAGGGGTGCGGACACAAAGGGGATCTGGGTTTGGCAAAATGGGTTCATAAGGAGCTCCAGAGGAACAGTAGGATTCTCCTTGATTCTTACATGGGAAGCATGCTGATTAATAAGTATATCAAATGTGATAGTTTGCAGGATGGGCAGAAGGTGTTTGATGAATTGGTTCTCAGGGATATTGTGCCCTGGAATTGCATGATTGTAGGATATGTCTCTTGTGGATGCCCTCAGCAGGCTCTGGATCTGCATTGAAGAATGCAGCAACTGGGAATCAAATTGAATGCTCATACGTTTACCAGTGTGATTCCTGCCTGCTCTCATCTGGCTGCTCTAGAACAGGCCTTTGAGATTCATGAGCAGATCCTGAGACACTGTTTCAAGGATGATGTTGTGGGTTAAAACCGAACTTGCTCTGTCATGAACTTCTGTAGAAGAATTTGATATCTTTTGTCTAACTCTCCTGACAGGGGCACCGTTTTGGATAGCAAAAGCTTTTCTTCCAAGAAACTGTTCATCCTCTTTGGCATCTGATTATGTACAGGTAGCCACACTTGATGCTTGAATTGATTTTTTCTGTCAAACACGTTTCCCTGTTTCAGACTACCTGATTTAGCAAATTTGCTCTGCTTCCAGTTCCAAGAGAGCCTCTATTGATGACGGTTGCGAACGGGAATTTTCGGTGCTGCGGATGATCTGTTATGCATGTAAGCCCTGGCGATTGCAGCCGGCGAGGATTTTGATTTTCCCTGTAATTTCACAGCGTAGCTTTATCAGGACCAGCAATTACTCTTCCTTTGTTCGGATTTGAAGCTTCTTCCGTTGCTTCTATCTTCAGGCTTGATCCGCAAGCATTTTCTTCGAACAAAGTTCTGCGTTCTTATAAATAAGTAATTGGCTTCCCAAATCTTAACAAATAAAGAAATCGTATACCATGCAATTCCCACCAATTCGTTTTGACTAAGCCCACTAAGGAGCAAGCAAAGCAAGGCAGAGCAAAACTCGACTTTGTGATAAATAGCGAGGCATCCTGTGTGTGTTTTGAGATTCGGATACACAATGCCTTACAAGTTCAAGCTTCTTTGTTTTGCTACATAGTTGCGCATTGCTTTCCTGGGCTTTCATCATTGTTCCTTCTTCCACAGCCTCTTCCATGTGAATATTCTCTCTGTGATCCTCCATTCTGCACATAATGTTGTTGATCTCTTTTGACGTTGTTACGGTAGTGAACTTCAGGATCCAAATCTACCTGTTGGTGACTCTGATGTGCATGATGCTCTTTGAGGTGTAACTGAGGATTAAACTCATCCTATAGAGATTTTTGATCCAACACAAGGTCTGAATCCAATTGACTTTGTTCAGCATCATTTATATCACTTGTATCTTCTTTTGATTCACTGTTTGTCATAACCTTAAGGTGCATATTTGTTTCTAAATTTTCCACCATATTTGTTTCTAAATTTTCCACCATATGTTGTTTTAAAAATTCAATGTAAAATTTTGGATATTATAGGTAGATCATCTCTCTCTTAAATCAACATATCAACATAGAACCTAGGATAAACAGAATCCCCTTTTAATCATAAAGCCTGCTCCATTAAATAGTCTAAATGTGTCAACATACATATAGTTGGAATAGGACTTGGATTAGGTATTGATATAGATATAGCTACTACAGTAAGTGGGGTTTGAAAATTGAAGGCGCTTATTAGTTAAGTGGCACTTTAACATTGCAATGTAACTTAGTATTAGGTTAATAGCTGGATTTTGTTCTATTTGGATAATAGCTGGATTTTGTTCTTGGGAAATGACTAACATAATGTGATTTGTTGAATCCATTCTTATATTTACAGTATCTAGGAGAGGGTTAAATGCTAATAAAAATAAGAATTAGATTAGTGATTCTCTTAGTTCAAAGATTTCCCTAGGTGTTTCAAATTCAACTTCCTCTTCTATAGGTTCTTCTATGATAAGAGATCGAAGAATTTGTTCTAAGGCTTCAACCCTTTTGGGTTAAATTCTTGTGTTGGTTAGCTAGAATTTTCTTAATTCTCCTAGTGTTATTTTGGATTAATTCTTGTCTTTCCCTAGCTAATTGGATTAATTGAAATTCTAGTTTTTCTTCATTATCAATTGAAATTCTTTGAGTTATAGGGGTTCTTACAGAAGTTTTTTCCTTGGCTTTCTAATTCATCTAGTTCAAGACTAAGCCTCTCTTGTTTAGGTTCTTTTGGAATATTTTCTAAGTCAATTGCTAAAACATGTTTATAATAACTCTTAGTATTTTTAGGTGGTTGAATTCAAGGTGGATTGTAGGTTGATTATTAGATGTCATTAAGAATTCCTAACAAGCACAACTCTCCTTAATGCAATCATGGGCAACTAGTCTTAGGAATTTACAAATAGTTTTTACTACACCTATAAGAATGAATTTAAAGGCATTTTTCTTGCAACTTTCTTTAGTCTTAGAAACTAATATAACATACTCTTGCAACTTTTCCTATACTTTTTCTTCAATTTTAATTTTCTTTATTTTCTTTTTACAAGAAAAATAGTTAAAACAAACCATTGTTGAAAACAAGAAAATGCAAAAAAAAAAAAAAAAAAAAAAAAAAAAAAAAAAANCTCTATGTTTGTGAAGGTTAACTATTAAAACAAAAGAGAAAAGAAAACTAACCAAGAAAACAAGAAAAAGAAAACAAGAAAAAGCATTTTAAACCCTTGATGAAAGTTGAAGTTTTCGACCTTCCTAGCAATGGCACCAAATTAACGAGATAGCCAAAATTTGGTGCTAAATTACTTTTTTTGTAGCAAAGTTACTTTCTCTTTGACCAACCTACAAGTCATAACCATGAAGAAATGGTTGAAAGTTAAAGAGACATCAAGATAAAATAAAAGATCAAAACTCAATTCTAATTTGATTTCACACTTATGTCTATCACTCATAAGTTATATCACAAATTCTCATTCTAGCTTCTAACATAAACTCAAAATGAAATTTAATGATTAAGTCATATTAAAATACATAAATGCAAAATACAAAGAGCACAAGCAAGATATCATCTAATATGTGATCCTACCTTTCTATCTTCATAATGCAGTAACCTTAAGTCACCACATGATTCAACAAGCTCTTGAAAATTCTTTAGAAAGTTGAAGATTACTTCAATATGACTTGGAATCTCCTTAGGGGTATGACTTGTCACCCTTCCCTAGAGCCTAAGGACTTTTTTATACTAAGGAAGGAACAAAATTGGAATGATTAATTTGGAAGAGGTAAGAAAAATCAAATTACAATATGATATCATGGAGCATCGAAGTAAGTAGTGAAGATTGATATCCGTATTTTCTTGAACATCTTAAACTTCTCATGAGCCCAGCTTCCTAGATAAGATGGACTATATCAAAAATTACAAAAGTTACTACAACCATCAATATCTAGGTTGTGGATGTTATATTTTTGGAATATCAAATTTCATTATGGTTGTGATATCCTACTACAAATCCTTTCATTCTTGAAGTATATCATGTCTTCTATGCAACTCAGTCTTAGGATACCAAATATTGCATTGAACATCTTGGTGCGAATATCAAACCAGGTAGCATCTTTGATCAAGATCAATAAGTTTCGAACATGGCTCTTATCAATTCATGCTGATCTCATGGTCTGAACTCATATTTGAAACTCAACTTTAGCTTCTCCATGCCATTGAACTTTATTGCTTCTACAACATGTTATAAGATCATCATTGTACACACTTATCAAATTTTATCATGTTAGATGTGATCTATGGTAACATAACTCAAAATGATAGTTAGTAGTTATTACATGTCACTACAACCATCGATGTTCTTTGATAACACCATATAATAAAAAATAAAAAATTCAAGAAATTTAATTAAAAATTTATGACAATTAGGGGACCTATCACATGTCAAGATGCATGTTAAGCCAACTTAGCTAACTTATTTTGAAGAGAAGCTATTCACACATTCTCCTATCTCTTGAATATGTTGTATTCTTAATTAAAAATAGACATTACTTCATACTAGACTTTGTATGATAAGGTATCCAACCTTTCTCATCTTAAAATCTTTGGTTGTATTTATTGATGATGACTCATCTAGTGATATTTTGTAAGTTAATTATAAGCCTTGGACTTGGGAAGTGTCAAGTACATCCTATGTTTGTACTCCTAGCATGTGCAGTTAAGGTTCGTGTCTTTTAGGGATACATCCTTACTTTTAGTATCATACCTTTAGGTTGTATGCATGTTTTAAGTCCCTTAGGATGTTTTTGAGCTCATTTGGGTGTCCTAATGGCCTTGTGATATATCTCTTTGGATTTTGACTTTTACCCAAACTTGGTGGCATGGTGCTAGTAGAAGGGAGGGTGTGCTAATATCACTACATTAGTGTAGAGGTGTTGATGCATCTCCTTCCTAGGCCCAATTAAATTTTATAGTCTGAAGTATGATCTAGAGCTATGAGATTGCATTGACAGACCTTCATTAACCCTCTAGGTGTTGACAAACCTAAAATATTGCATGGAAAAAACTATAAATACTTGGCTTGAGTTCTCATTTGATATCTTTGGTCATTTTGTATTTTCTTGAACTTTTGGCATCTGGTTTTGGATGAAGAGCTCATATTTCCATAGATAAGTTGAATTTCTTCTTGTTTTATGTGTGCTTTGAATTATTACTTTCATAAATATGGCTAGACTCTATTAGAATGCTACCTTCCTATGTAATACAAAACTATTTGGTTGATGTGGAGACTAGTATTATGAATTGTGAATAAAGCTTATAATAATTTTGTCATGATTTATACCATATATGTATTAAAATATAAAAACATAAAAAATATGAACCTCATGATTATCATACACTTTTATTAATTAATTAATTAATTCATATACATGTTCGTTAAGTTGCATTAATTCATCCTTATCCAAGAAGATCATAACTATATGGTATTTATGATTTTCATGTGAAATGTTGCACCTATCCCTTAAGGGATTACAATCCATTAGTATGTGCATGTGTGAGCATTGCTACTTATCTCGAAAGGGATTGTAATGCATGCTTTTTGTTTATTGCTTTATTACTATATTGATAAAATACATAAAAAATTATAAAATATAAAATTATAGATCTTTTATTTTGTTCTCCAATTGTGGCAACATGGGTTTCTTGTGTATCATATATATTATACCATATTTTATGTTCATTAAACACAATGACATACATGAGTGTTCTTGGTAATCCATTCAACATTGTTTTTAAAGTTAACAACCAGGTCACACTATGTTCTATATGATATAATCCCATTAGTCATGAATAATGGTGTCATTGGTGGGAAGGATATTGGTAAATTTCTTGGAAATACTTGTACATTTTTTATTTAATATTTGATTAATTATATTATGTATTTCCTTTAGCATTATGTGCATGTTGCTATCACAAGTGAAATAGTGGATATCAATTAAAGCCCATTGATAATCTCTAGTAGAGGAAATGTGACAAAGTGAAGAAGGGTCCAAGTTACATTTCAATCTTCTGATGATGCCTCTTTACCACAAGTTATCTTGACATTTCATCAAGATAAGTAAGGGAGGTGCCATGATGCTTATGGGTGATTCTCAAGGGAACAGATTAAAGCTACACAACATGATCTTAATGAGGTCTTAATCAATATTGGCCTAGAAGATGATTGAGCATATTATATGGTATCAGAGCCAATCTATAGTGAATACAAATTCCATCAATGACAAGAGCTCTAAGATCAATTGGTTAAGAAGGAAGCACATGCTAGCATTCTATCTGAACATTTAGAGAAGATGGATGACAAAGCTAACAAGAAAAGAAAAAAGCCAATTCAACATGAAGGTTCATGTTTAGGTACAACCTACCAAATTTCAATTAAGAGCCATGATTCAGATCTACTCTTCAAGTTTCAATATTTGCATTTTTCTAGATATCTAGTGATGAGAATGCCCCACTATTTAACTTTAGTAATTATCATGAACTTAAGAAAGCTATTTACATTACACGAGAACATGTTCATGATAGCTGCATTAAATGTGTCAACATGGCTAATGTTCAAACTTATAGAGTGATTAATAGTGATGATCTCTAGTTGTACATGCAAGCATTCGATAATGCTTGCTATCTTTAAGGGATCGTTAGAAACTCGTAGAAGTTGTAGTTGTTTCCTCGTATCTTCATTAGTTATGTGAAAACTTGGTACAAATCCTTTCCATTCAAATTAATTTAGTGTTGGGTAGACATGATCAACTTCTTCTATCATAAATTTCATACTTATAATTGTCTAACATGTAGAAGGAGATGGCCAAATGGAGATAAGAAGCTTGGAAACCCTTGAACATTACCATGAGATGACATATAAAAGTTGCTTACTACTATTTGCATCATGGCTTCAACCAAATAGAATAATTGATGCATATTGATAAAATCAATTTTTGTCATGCATGATATCGTATCTACGATATCGTAGGTATGATATCATACCTCTACCTACATCATCATTGATATGATGTATTGGGAGTTATGTAGCCTTATAAATACCAATTCTTGGTCACATCAATAGATAATCATTTCATTACAATCTTAGGGAAACTCTTGCAGTTTGTTTTTTGTATTTTACACTCAGTGATAGAGTGAATGCCCACAGCGTGGTGTTTAACAGTTGCATGGAATCTTTATTCAAGTGGATTGTACTTGGGCATAATTCATTAATGGAAATAAAGATCAAGATTTTTTTCCACCATTGCAGCATTACACTTAGTTCTTTATTTTTTACTTAGTCATTTCCTTTACTTAGCCTAATTTTCATTCTTTTAATATGTTTACTTTAGTTAGTCCTTACATTTATCAAGTACTTTACTTTTCCATGTCCATTAGTAAGGTAGAATGAGTATGACTTGTTTCATGCATGTAAGTATAATCGTTTGGTAATCCTAGTAGTATTATTGCCTAGTTCGCCTAGTAAGCTAAGAATGGTTGCTCATTACTATAGGATAGAGTAGATTTATATTTCTGTCATCTTTTAGACTTAGACTTTAATTTTATCTCTCATTTTTAACATGCATAAAAGTAACATGAGCCCACAACATCAAGATATCATATGCCTCAATTAGAGTTAAACTATACACTTACACTTAACTAACTTGAAGTGGGAAGACAATGATCACGAATCGATTATCAACTTAGCATAATTACATTGTTGTTCCATGGATTATGATCTGGTTGCATGCATGCACTTGTGACTTATATGGTGGAGTGTTAGGATACCCTATTGCTGATCATTGATACTATTGCTAGGGGATGTGTTAATGTTTGCTTAGTAGTTGATCTTATAGAGTTCACTGTATCAAAAATCATAAAGCTTATCTCTCATATTTTTAATCAATCATTTAACACACATACATACCAAAGAACGTCAAACATATAACATGGCTTCAACACTTAAGGAAATGTCACCACCTACCAAAGAAACTCAAAGGAGTCATGACAAAAGACATGATGAAGAAGATTGGAGTGTGCCCATGCAAACCAGAGTTTCATGTGCTCATATAGATTCATATCATCCTAACTTCACATTTATCTTCCATCAAGATGAACATCTACAGTGGAGATATTTTTAGGGTAACATAGTTTTACCTCCTAAACGTTTGACACCATTCATGCTGCAAGAAAGCTTAATGAGGTTGAACCTTGACCATGCACAAGAAGGATATCATGTTACTAAACACATGACTAGGCCATATCAACCCATGAAAGTACAAGTAATAAGGGATGTTTCCATGGAGAAAAAACATGAGAACAACAATGGAAAGAAAGTAAACCATAATGTTATCCTAGAAGAAATCAATGATAATGCATTCATAATGGAAAAACTCCACCAAAACCATGAATACCATTCACAAGCATTTATCATTCATCTAGAGGAACTTGTCAAAATATAATTACATTTAGCTCTTATGGAAAAACCTAGGAGAGATGTAGAAGACTCCAAACATAGGCAAAGCTCAAGGCCTAGAGCTTTCGTGGAACCACAACAGAATGAATCATAGAGTTATAGAAGGAGAACTAACTGGCACCATTCTTCACTACTTCCTCTTCTTCCTCACAATCATCAATAGAATTTGACAAGAGGGAATGAAGATCAAGAGACTATGATAGGGAAAGATGAAGGAATCATAAGAAACAAGAGTACTAAATAAGGTATCCTAATGAATAAGAAGATGATTATGAACGACAAAGAAACAGAGTCAAGTATGCAGAATGAGAGCAACACTATAAGCACTAAAGGAATCACAAATACAACAAAGCCTATGAACTTGATGATCATGAAGAACCCCTACTAGCCACTTGTAGCATGATTAACATTAAATAAGTAGTGTATATCCCTACATGGCATATAAAAGATAGTCACATAAAGTAACTAGACATGAACAATATTCCGAAATTTGAAGGTGGATATAATGTGGATCCACAACACCATCTTCAAGCATTTCATGATGCTTTTGTTATTTATAATATTGAGAATGATTGACAAAAATTAAAGTTTTCTTCTAGGATACTCATCAAGGTAGAGAGCTAGTATAGATCCTTAGAACTGAAATCAATCTAAAGATGGAATACCATGCTAGAGCTCTTGAATGATAAGTATTAAACCTATTTAAGAGTGTTCAATATAAAGAAAAAAATCCAAGGATAGAAGCAAGGGACACATAAATCTCTTGACGTGGCAATGGATAGATTATCAGAAATGACAACCCATCAAATTCAAAGACTGGTAGACCAAGTGGCCAAAGAAGAAGTAGAATTGAAGAAAAGGGAACCAGTTAAGGAATACAATTGAGATATTGCAATAAGAAAAAGAGATGTTAGAATGTGCGATAGAAAAGAAGATGAAACTTTAGAAGATGTCATTCAAGAAAAATTTATCCATTTAGAAATTAGTCAATGAAATAGCAATAAAGGTAGAGAAAATATGGGGCTCAATAGATGAGAAATTTGCTACGACTCTTAATATAGTAAAGGAAAAGACTAAAAAAGCACTAAACTAGAATAAAGATAGGAAGAAAAGAAGAGATAATGGATGAGAAAATTACAAACATAAAGGAAAAGTTGTTGCAATTGAAGAATTTATAGAATCTAGTTCAAAAGATGAAGAAGGATGCAAAGTGTGCCAATATGAGCATCCTAAGGGATGTTGTCCTATCATGGTCCACTTGCAAGAGTCTAGAGCATATGTACTTAATCCAAGATTTTTTCAAAAGTAGATGCCAAAACAACTACCTTATCCCTAGGATAATCTAAGAAAACCCTTCCCACTATCATACTATCCAAGTGGAGCCTATGATTAGCCATAACAGCAATACCAATAGTAGTGGCAACAACCACAAGCATGGGGAATGTCATCATTAAGGCAAAAATATCCATATAGGTAACCCAATCATTATGGGTATTATGTTCAACATTTAATCTCTCCTAGAAATGCTTCATTCCATACTTCCTCTCACTACTATTCACTAGAGTAGTACATGCTCACTACTCTATGAATGGATTCTAATTCTTATACACATTAACTAATAGTTGGTTCATCAGTTCCAACTGCTAATTCTCTACTAGCAGTACCACCACCAGTTATGCAAGGAGAACTACCATCACAACCTTAGCAAAAAAGCACCACAAGGGTAGTAAATATACAGAGAGAGGATCATACCAATGATACTAAAGGTAAATCTCAAAATTTTCCTTTCTTCAAAATAAGTCTAGAAAAGATTGGTAGAGTTAGGACTTCATTGAATCATGTTCCTTCTATGAAAAATCCTTTTACAAGCACCATGCTTCCACAACAACCAACTCAAAAACTTATAACTTTCATGCTAACTAAAATTGTGTTAGATTTGATAAAAGCAAGAACTCTTCCTAAGAAAAGAATAGATCCTTAAAATCCTTTGATTTATTTGCCAATCATTGGAAATTCACCATGCAAGGCTCTACTAGACTTAGGTTTTAAAGCTAACTTGATATCTCAAGAAACATATAAGGCATGGAACCTACCGAACTTAAAGAAGTGCAACATAAGACTGGAGCTTGTAGATCAATCAATCACCATTCCTTTAGGACAAATAGAAGATGTAGTAACCACTATCAATAGGTGGTCTTATCTAGCAAATTTTCTTGTGATCAACGTGAAGAATGATGGCAAGGAATTTCCTATCATTATGGGGAGAGCATGGCTTAGCACAACTAATGCTAAGTTAGGAATAAGAGAATTATCCTTGGAAATTTCCAAGGAAGATGAGAAAGAAGCCATACATACACAAAGAATTCCATGCATTACTAATGATAAATAAGGATGTAGTTGTGGACCAAAACTTTAGAATGTCAACATGATCTTTACATTAGTCCACAACAAATATGAGAAACAAGTGTGTGTACAAGAAGAGGCAATAACCACTAAATCAAAAGACACCTAGTGATTAAGAGATAAGAGCATAAAATCATCCAAAATATGGATTAAAACACCTTATTAACTTATTAACTCCTACCCCAAGAAAATGACCCAAACTACGAACTTACAAAAGCATATCCAAAATCATGATCATACACCAACAACACGTGGGAGACATGGAGACCTAAAACCGAATAGTAAGGATAAAAAAGACAACATAATTGGACCTTCCAAAATGGAAAGACTATATAGTCAAATATATATATATATATATATCTCCAAAAGACCAAAACTTGATTATCATCAATGTTATATGGGATAATAAATGAAAATCTAGATAACTAAGGATGATAAGTAAGAAACCTAGAGTGCATGATTTAGGGGATCTAGGATCAATTTTCCAAACACTCGTCCATGAGTTTAGTTGTGGGGAAGATGCCCTATCTTGACTTAGGAATTAATAAGTACTTTTCAACTTTTTTGTTTTCTAATTTTTTGGTTTATAATTTTTGTATTATACTTTTTCACATTTCTTGCTAATTTTTCACATTCTTGATATCTTTTCTATTCTTTCTTACTTTTCATATTTCTTAATCATTTTTTATTCTTTAATATCTTTTAAATTCTTTCTACATTTTTACATTCTTGCCATCTTTTACTATTTTTTTATAATTTTTCTATAATTTTCATCATGAAAGATTANCCATCTTTTACTATTTTTTTATAATTTTTCTATAATTTTCATCATGAAAGATTAATTCTATATACAATGAAATCACATCATCCATCCACTCATTTCCAATAATAAGAGATTCTTTCCATGGCCATAATGATATTATTTTCACAATAAAACCAAAATAAACTAGTGATCATTATGCTTGGATAGAAAAGTGAAGAACCAAGTGGAAATGAAAAGGGTGTGACATTAAGGGGATTTGTGGATTCTCTAAGACTACTATTATGAGTTTTATCCTATTATTCAGATTGTATTATTTTCTAGAGTTCTAACAAAAAATGGAAGTATGAGTATAATAAGTGTTTCCTTACCATGTCATTGGAATGACATGTTATCCATGTCTAAAGTAGTCCTCTAGTAAGGTCAACACGGTAAAAATATAATAATAGCATAGAATAACATTTCTAGGGGTCCCACTAAAAAAACATGTTACCCATGCCTAAAGGTAGGGTGGGTTCTCAGAAATCTTAAAAATAAAGTATGCTATTAATAAGCTCCTTCCTTAAACTACATTGTCAAGTGATAATGCTTCTTACAATAGTGGTAGTCTTATGGTTGCTAGTTTTGGGATGATACAATGTGATGTCACTAGTAAGTGGTATGGACTTGGTTTGGATCTTAGACAGAAAGGCTAATGATCACTTTAATCATATGTCACACACAAGAGTTCATTAAGCCTATGGTAAGACACATCATGTTCCAATTTCTACAATCCTTTCTAATTCCATTCCACCTCATGGGTATAGATAGTCATAATTCTATGGTTTTGTATAATATAGTGTCATTTATCCATTTTGGAAATACTAACATGTATGTTTTGAAAGATAGGTATGTTCTACATTTAACTCCTTTAGTACCTATAGACACTTATAGGTGTGGTTATACAAGGGTACTAAGGGTTGAAGCTTGCTTTGGGGAGGATCCACTTCTATAACTTTTATACTTGATATCTAACAACCAATTTCACATCATCTTGTGCCTCCAAGACACTTTAACAATCAATGTTTACTTTCCTAAATTCTCATATCTAACCATACTTTTGACAATTCTCACTACCATCTCGTATACATCTAATTGATCTTCTTTGCCAAAGATTCCTTCTTTATGACCTTTGATAGTTAAATTTTCATAATCTAAGCATCATCTATGATCAAAGATCCTTTAGACAACTCCTACATCTTTCAAACTATCCAACTGACTCAAAATTTTCACCAAAAATTCTTTAAAAATTAAAATTGTTCAGTGATGATGTCACATCTATGATATCGTATGCCCTACAACATTGCAGCTACAATGTCGTTGTTATAAAAATCTATATATACATGCAAGGATTAGAAATTTTTTCATTCTCACATTTTAGACCAAGGGGAGTTCATGCTATTTTTCTATGCTCTACCACCCAAACTTCCAAGCTTCATAACTTCCTAATCGTTGCTTTGATTTACGTGATTTTTGAATCCTCTTGATCCCAAAGTGCTCAACTTAGTTTTGGCCGAGAGTATTATGCATAGAAGAGCTAGGTTGAGCCAAATTTTTCTAACACCAGAAGAGAGTATTAAGTGTAAGAATAAGATTAAATAATAATATTTTAATCAAATTAATGAAATAAAAACTAATGAGCTTAATTGATTCTCCTAGCCAACCATCTAATGGTACAAGAAACAAGAAAAGGATGAATTTGAGAAGTCTTAATAATTAAGAGAACAAGAAACTCCTATTTCTTTTTAAAATTTTTCTAATTGTGCAATCATAATAAGAACCATAAGTAATAATAAGGATAAAAATTAGATCAAACCAAGGATCTGGAAAAGAATATGAACTATCATAAGCCTATTTGAAAAAATTGAATACACTAAAATGAATCTCTAATGATTGTAGATGCTTCCAAAAGACTTGCAGCAAAAGGACCCTCATAGCCTAGAAGCAAAAGACCATGAGGCCAAGGTAGAGGACAAGTTAGAGAACACAAGCAAAGTAGGAGGCCCAATATCTTAGTATTCATTAACAAAATTCTATCACAAAATAATTTGCACAACCCGAGGCCAAGGCACCACTAGCTCTAGAACAAGTACAGTGCCCCACACTATCAACAGAATGCCTCCAAGCCATTCAAGAGAAGTCCATCATGTCCATAGTAATTGTGAAATTAAACTTTGGATCCTTCATGAATTTTTCTCTTGAGAGTGTGAAAATTCAACTCCAAGCCTCTCTTTTATGGCCCACTCTCTCATGTAATGGTGAATGGTACCTAGGAGAAGTGTATCAATTTTGGAGGAATAAACAAGATGATGCAACTATCAAGATCAAGGAAGTCTTAGTGCCTTATTATTTCGAAGCCATTGCAAAGGTACTTAACATTCAAAATGCCAAAGAAAATGTAGCATAAATATCAACCAAATCCAACACATATGTAAAGAAGTTATGACTATAAAGAGCCTACAAAAAAGAGCGCAATGAACATAGTGAATTGACTACTAAGGAGAAGATCTACTTTAAGATTAGAAATTATCACTTGCTTTGAACCAAGAGACTCAACAAGATCTCCACTTATGCAGCTAGAGGAAGGGAAATCCTTATTGGAAAATTCAATGGTAACATAGCACATTTTCTCTTCTTGGATATCCAAAGGAGGTTTGAAGAAAAGAAGGTAGGGAAACTCACACTACCCATCCTTTTCCAAATTACAAAGTTGTACAAGCAAGTAGGGATTCTAGGATACAATAATGATGTTCTGAGGAAAGCCTAGGATGCATCCTACATGGAGATATCTAAACCATTACCATCAAAGAAGGATCAACTAGAGACACCAACAGGTACTAAGGAAATAGCAGGTTCTACACCAACAAATAATCTTCTAGTAACTGGACAACAATAATAAGTAGGACCCAGTGGATCAAAACCTACTAGTGATAAACCTAAATAGAGAGCTCCACTAGCACAAAAAAATTATAGACCTTTCATGAGTCACTTGCAATAGATTGTAGAAACTATAAGTTGGGTAACAAGGGAAGGTTTTTCACTGTACCAAGTAAGGGGTAAATTTGTAAGGTCTATAATATCCATAGGACTTGCTAGTGGGTAGGCATCTCTATAGGCAAGAGGGGATAAAAACTAGGTACAAAAAATTTGAAGGAATGCTACATCTTTTCAAGTTGTGCTAGAACCTGAGGAACGAACCATAGTAGTGGCAATGCACCATCAAGACACAGTAAGAGCAACAAAAGTTATCATTGATCATATTAAAGAATCCTTTAATGTTTCAATTATGTTATTGGTGAATATTGTTGGAACCAAAGATGTTTAACTGCTAGCTAGAATGTCCATGACCCCAGTAGATCATGAAGATATCCTTGATTAACTGCTATAGATAGGGCAAGTTATGCAAAATCTCTTTGATATATCTAGCAATATCATTGCAGTTCAGTTTTATCTCATTGCAACAAACAGAAAGCTAGTCATGGTAGAGACAAGTGCAAAACACATAGAAAATGAATTGCAAAGTTTACAAGCTAATTTAGTAGCTTTGAAAGTAGAAAAGAGAGATCCTGCATACTACATAGCCCTAAACTAGCTAGATGCCTTCAAGATGGAACAAGTGAGGCATCTTATAACAAGAAACATTCAAGTTGAGATGGAAAAGGAGAAGGCTATGTGAAACACATTAGTGGTAGAAGCACAAATGTATGCACATGCCAAGGCCATCACTACCTTAAAGGAAGAAAATAAGAAGATTGCTACTAACAATATAAGGTTGATGGACATTGAAAAGTAGAAAAATGTTCTCAAAGAAAGCATTCATCAATTACCAAAACAAGTCATTAGAGTCAACCAAGACATGAAAAAATTGACTAGGAAGAACTAGATCCTATCAATGAAAGAAGTCTACGTCATTAGAAAAAAGTTAGCAATTGAAATTAGCACATAGCAAAATGAGGCCAAAAAGCACAAAAGGCTCAAGGAACACTTTAGGGATCAAGTGGAAATGTATAAGTAGATTAATGAGAAAGAGATCCAAATGGCCAAGGCCAAAATCAATTTAATTACAACACAAATACTAGACTGGCAACCAATTTTGGATAGCCTTTCCCATGTCCATCATGCTGAAGTGAAAAGTAAGGACCTAAAGATAGAAGATCTCACCAAGCACATGCTAATTTGGCTATGTTAGTAGTAGGTAGGCTGAGAAATGAGCTTGAGCAAAAAGTAGCTACATTTTATGCTATGAATGAGAAAGATTTTGTAGATAGGAAGGATGCACAATAGAAATTAAATTTGAAAAACTCTATACTAAAAATTGTAAAAGCTAGCTACCAAGGAAAAAAGGATGTAGCAAAAAACTTGGTCCATTAAATGACTAATTATCATGAATTAAGAAAGGTAGCCAAAGCATTTAAGGAAGAAAGAAGGTAGTTTGTGGCTTGATATATGAAGGCCAATAAGATGTTTCTACAACTACCATGCCCATGGGATGTACCAACATCATCAAACATCATAGAATTTTGATGGATGATACACTATCCTAGGTTAGAAGAAGAGAAGATTCATGCACCCCTCAACTGATATCAATTTCAAAATCCTAATGACAAAGGAAAGAATCTGATGGAGAAGCCTCCACCACTAGAAACATAAAGGCTACCTCAAGCTACTTCAATTTTTATTTTATTTTTTTGTCAAATGTGTCCATCATGATATGCATGATAATTTTGTAAAAACACTACTCAAATCACAATGCAACATTCAAAGTCATGTATATAGTCAATCATGTCAAATTTGAGGATACCTCCAAATTTTATATGGAGCTCTATCCTCATTTTGTTTTAACTTGAGGATGAGTTTCTAGTCAGTCATGGAGGTATGATAAAACTAATTTTTGTCATGCATGATATCATATCTATGATATTGTAGCTACAATATTATGGCTCTACATATGTCATCGTTGATACGATGTATTGGGAGCTATGTGGCCCTATAGATGCCAACAATTGGTCACATCAATGGATAATCATATTAATATAGTCTTAGGGAAACTCTTATAGCTTTTTTTTGTAGTTTACACTTAGTGATAAAGTGAATCCATGTAGTGTGGTATTGAATAGTTGTCTAGAATCTTTATTCGAGTGGATTCTACTTAGGAATAGTTCATGAATAGAAATAAGGATCGAGATTGTTTCCCACCATTGCAGCATTACATTTAGTTCTTTATTTTTTGCTTAGTCATTTCCTTTACTTAGCTGAACTTTCATTCCTTTAGTATGTTTACTTTAGTTAGTCCTTACATTTCTCAAGTACTTTACTTTTCCATGTTCATTAGTAAGGTGGAATAAGTGCAACTAGTTTTAAGCATGTAAGTGTAATCATTTGGCAATCCCAATAGTGTTATTGCTTGGTTTTCCTAGTAGCATAATGCTTGATAATCCAACGATGGTTACATGAGTCTAAGATGTGTACGACAAGCTAGGAATGACTACTCATCGGTATAGGATAGAGTATATTTACATTTCTGTCATCATTTAGACTTAGACTTTAGTTTCATCTCTCATTTTCAACATGCATAGGAGTAACATGATCCCACAACATCAAGATGTCATATTCCTTACTTAGAGTTAAACCATACACTTACACTTCACTAACTCAAAATGGGAAGATAACAATCATGAACTTATTATCAACTTCTAGCATAATTACATTGTGCATTCATGAATTATGATTTGGTCGTGTGCATGCACTCATGACTTGTATGGTGGAGTGTTGGGATATCCTACCACTCATCACATATCATTGAAGGTCTTTTCTAAGAGATAAGGGTGTGTAGACATATCTGTGATGATTAGGTACACAAAAAGTTTGTGGCCTAAATCAAAGTACTCTTGGACATCATTGTAAGAATGGAAAGTGAATTGTAGAAATGATAATTAACTAAGATGTTTAATCATGATCCCACACATTAGAAGGATATTAAAAACATCAAAGGTACAATTGAACCTCCCACTATAGTTGAGGCCTCGATAAAAATCATGTTTGAACTAAGAAGGTCTTGATAATATTAGCCCATAAGATGGGCTTCTTTTTTAACATGATGGATGAAAAGATGAATACTACCCTCAACAACATTAATGGAAATGTGGTTAAAGTTGCAGTCAAGGAAATTACACCACCTAAATATAGAAAGAAGCATGAAGAAAAGTGCAATGGAAATCTCCCATATTCCAAGAGCATCAAAGAAGATCTATATGAAACTTCTTTATTCTCTAGTAATGATTGTCCTTACAATCATTGCATAAACTTTCATAACTCACATCGTTGCCTAGTGATGGCTCATATGATTGATAAAATAGGGTGAGCTAGGATGCCTCCAAGTCCCAATATCATTAAGAGGTAAATAAGGAGGACTTCTTACCCTAGTAAATCATTCTATACTAGAGGTATGTATCCATAGCTCATGCAACAACATTTATAATGGAAAACTTTAAATTCTTAGGGTGATAATCCATGGAATATCTTTGGTCTAATGTAATAAAAAATGGTGATTCTCATCAATCCCTACCTTTATGATGCCCAAGGAGGTACCTATCAAATGTCTCAAATAACACCTTAATAGTACCAGCATACATCAAGTATTCCTATCTAGCAAGCTTCTCAATAGCAACAGCCTTAATAGCTTCTACTTCTTTGTCCCATGTAGGGTGGATTTCCTAGTCAATCACAATTAAGGAAAGCTAAATTTTTTGATATTATCTATTGTGATTATTCTTCTTTCATGGATGTTATTGTAAAATACTATTAAAAAATTGTTAATTTAGTTATAAGGGTAACTTCACTGTCCCATGATAAAAAATTCTACTAGAAATGTAGATGCAAACATCATGGGATATGAACCATACCATCCTCTTCATTTTGAAGAGGATAACACCACAAGAAAGGAAAGGATTTACATTGAAGAAATCTTGGTATCTTTTCCTAAATTTCTTCAAAGAAAATCATTTACTTTAGGAATTAATTCTTCAACAATGTTTGGTGAGTTAAATAAGATGGTAACTGATGGTAGTCATCTTAGACTTTCATGTCCAAAGTAGCTATGCTAGTATTCAAAAAAGGGCATTTTCCTAAAAAGTGATTTGATCATGAGTATTCCATGGCTGAAATTCAAATTAGTGAAAAGAATATTTGCTTAGCTCTTTATGACTTTGGATCATAAGTCAATATCATTTCAATGCAGTAGTACCTTAAGTAGGGATTTCCTTCTCTCAAAAGTACCAACATCTTCTTAGAGCTTGTAAATCAATCCTACACATACCCTATGTAATAGGTGAATAATGTTATGAAAACCTTAGTAGGTTGGTTGTATCAAGCTAATTTCTTGGTGATCAAACTAGAAAAAATATGTGGGATAGAACTTTAATATCACTATGGGAAGAGCCTAGTTAAGCATCATTGATGCTAAGCTACTCTTCCAGGGTCCTTACCTTGAAATCAGTTAGAAAGCTAAGATTGAAAAGATACATTACAAGTGGATATCTTGTGATCTTTCCTAGTCATGTGGCAAACATATATATAACTATTGTGTTCTTGAAGGTCTCTATGCAATCAAAGATATCAATTACCTTAAATAATGTCTAGTTCATGAATCCATCAATAAAATCTTAAATGCTACAATCAACTCTCATACTTTATCTAATGTTGAATAATCTAATTTGGAAAAGGGAAACATATTGGATATTACTATGATGATGCAATATGCTCTCAAATTTTAGGGCACTCTCAACTTATTACAAAATATTCCTATTGCATTGCTAGAGCTGAAGATATATCTAGAATACTTGGAATACATGTTCCTTACTAATGATCATCTTATTATCATTAACTCCATTTTGATAATCATCTAGAAGATTGAACTCAAAACTATGGTTTTTTAAATAGAGAAAATCCTTTTCCTAGTCCCATGATGAACCTATGAAAATCGACTCCTCTATCTGTTAGCATTGTATATATGTGGATCTAATTGTCAAGTGTAGGCGAATAGTGAAATGGAGACTTAATCCTCATATGCTGGATGTGGTAAAAAATGAGATCATTAATCTCTTGTAAGATAATTGTATTGCATCCATTTATGATAGTAAGTAGGTTAGTTCAACTATGATCACACTAAATAAAGATAATGAATGAAGAGTTTGTGTTGACTACGAGTTGCTTAATGCTACTATATTCAAGGATTAATTCCTATTTCCATTCATGGACTAGATCCTTGATGAGTGGAAAGGTACCCCTACACTCAACCATACGAATACGAGCGTTTCACATGCGATCCAGTCGAACTCCGCAGATGGGCTAGTTGTGGTATCAAGACAGTTATCCTTAGGTCGCAGTTCGTTGTCTTCCCATCTAGACTAGTGTTAACCTTGTCACATATGGTTTAGTCCAGAATGAGGTGTATGATGTGTTCCTATACTAATGCTACTCCTGAGTGTAATGGAAAGTGATATTAACTAAGCTAAGAGGGAGAGGGTGATAACGAATCTAAGCTAGCCTAAGTGCAATGAGCATCCGTTCGTCAATCATCCGTACACATCTTGGACCTTGCGCACGACTACCACTGGGATTACCAAGCATAGATCCTAGGTACGCTACTAGGTTACCAAGAAGTCACACTTAAATTCTTGTAATAAAGTCGTACTCATTTCACGTTTAACAAGAGTTTAGGGTGAAGAGATATTAACTAAGAAAG
>MNCI01007259.1:189791-216250 GCA_015680685.1 Gnetum montanum
TAGTATTTGCTTTGTCACATATGGTTTAGTCCAGAGTGAGGCATATGATGTGATCCTAATTTAGTGCTACTCCTAGAAACAATAGAAAATAACTTTGTTTAAACTAATAAGCAATAAGAATTAGAATCTAAGCTAGCCTAAGTGTGATGAGCATCTGTTCCTTGATCATCTGTACACATCTTGGACCTTGTGCATGACTACCACTGGGATTACCAAGCGTAGATCCTAGGTACGCTACTGGGTTACCAAGTAGTCACACTTAAATGCTCATAATCAAGTCGTCCTCATTCCGGGTTTAACAAGAGTTTAGGGTGAAGATATATTAACTAAGAAATAAGTAAATAAAAATTAAGTAAATAATTAAGCTAAGTGAATGCTCCAATGATGAAGTAATCTCGATCTTTATTTTCGGTCATGTGCATGTCCAAGTACATCACACTCGAATAAGGATATCATACAATTACAATCACCACACTACAGGCATGCACTAGGAGAGAAGGTTTGAGAGGAAAAAAAAACTAAAATCAAAACTTAACTCTAAAAACTGCCTTCTAAGTTTTCCTACCTCTTATTTATAGATGAGGAGGCAGACTGCGATATCACATACGCGATATCGTGGTTAACTAAAATGGCGATTCATCAATCCTGAATAACATATTTGGTCAACAGTACTACAACTTCCTTGATGGGTAATCTAGTTACAATCAAATTAACATTATACCATAGGATTAGGCTAATACTACCTTCATCTACATACAAAGAATATTTTCCTTCAAGCACATGTCCTTTGAGTTGTGCAATGTACTAGCTATATTTTAATAGTTGGTAATGTCTATATTTTAAGATCACATAGGTAATAGTATAGAAGTCTTCATGAATGAATTTTCCACATATGAAAAAAATTCAAGAAATTTTTGGACTAGCTTGAGTTTTTCTACACCATTATTGCTAGTTGAACTTAAAGCTAAATTGGAAGAAAATATAGCTTATGATGATTGAGGACATTATCCTTGACCACAAAGTCTCTAAAAGGAGAATCAAAGTTTATCCTAAAAATATTTTCACCATTGAGAACATGACATAGATTCCTATGATACTCAAATAGGTGCAATGTTTCCTTAGCCATATAGGATATTATCATAGATTCATTAAAGACTATTCTAGAATAGCTTGATCATCATTTAGGTTGACAAAGAAATATGTTCTATTTCTATGGAAAAATGAATGTAAAAATACCTTTCAATATCTAAAGGAAAGATTAACACAAACCCCAATGTTGTAGACTCCTAACTAGATTTAGTCATT
The DNA here is from genome assembly GCA_015680685.1 of Gnetum montanum. NCBI lineage: Eukaryota > Viridiplantae > Streptophyta > Gnetopsida > Gnetales > Gnetaceae > Gnetum > Gnetum montanum. Next base: position 191,097 of record MNCI01007259.1, read on the forward strand.
TTACATAATGATAGATGCTTCTAAATTTTCATTCGGTGTAGTCTTGATGTAATTCAATGAGAAGAAAATATCCAAATTCATTCACTATGCTATCCAAAGCATAGTGGGATCATAGCTAAATTACATCATCACCAAAAAGAATGTTATGACCATAATTTTTACCCTTCCAAAATTCAAGTATTATGTTTTGGGATGCAAGATCTTTATCCACGATAATCATAGAACCATTTAGTTCCTCATGAGCAAACTAGATGTTAATCCATGTATGATCTGATGGCTACTTCTTTTGTAGGAGTTTTATTTGCAAATGATCAATCATAGAGTAAAGAACATGATGGCAAATCATCTTTCTAGGTGAATTAGCAACAAAGAAAAGAGTGTTCTCCTTGATGACTTTCTTAATGATCATATTTTCAATGCCATATTTCATAGTAGGAAGGGATAAGACTACCAATGATAAGTAGACATCTTTAATTACCTAGTAGCCTAGAAGACTCCTTATTGATGGGACAAAAAAATCCAATGATTCTAACACTAGGTGAGGCCTTACTTTGTTTTCAAAGAGAATATTTACAAAATATGTGCTTATGGCCTTGTAAGATGGTGTATTCTTAAAGAGAGTCAAAAAATCATATTGGCTCACATCCACCATGATGTGTGTGATGGATACTATGCTAGAAATAGGATGGTGACAAAGTTCCTGCTTGTAGGATATTTTTATTCCACCATGTCTTGTGATGTTCAATACTTCATGTGCTATTATGATAAGTGCAAAAGTGAGGGATGTATGTCCTCACACATGGAGGGATCTCAATAATGGATCCAAGTACTTAATCCCTTCAATGTGTGGGGGAATTACTTTATCAATCCCATTTCTCCAACATCTAATAGAAAAGCATATATTATTGTATCCATGGAGTATTACATGAAGTGGATAGAAGTAGCTACTATTAAATACTATTCATCATCCACCATAGCAAGCTTCTTTTATGACAATGTACTCCATAGGTGTGATATTCATAAAATTTTAATCTTTAATAATGGTACATATTTTACTAGTAAGATTTTTAAGAATTTATTGATATCTTATGGAGTAAATCACAAATTAATCTTCACATAACAATTGTAAGCCAATAATCAAGAAAAGGTTACTAACCATGAGCATATTAGAATACTTAGAAAAATGATTAGCAAATATAGAAGAGACTAGGCCAACAAGCTTAATGATACTCTTAGGACTTATCAAACAACATGAAAAAAAATGGTTGGCTACACACCATTCAAGTTGATTTATTAACAAGTGTCACAATTTCCTATTGATCCTGAAATGAAAACCTTGGATGATATGGCCGATTCTGGTATGATCTTGGATTCTACACAAAAACAGAGGTTGAGAATCATAGAATAACCTTGATGCATAATGAACTAGAACATTCTTACATTAAGGCTAGCCATAATGTATGTGCAAGAGAATTTAATTGTAAATTTTGTGACCAAGTCCTCAATTTAAATATATCATACTTATCCCATTTGGATAAATTTTAATTTAAATGAAAATAATCTTACATTGTCCATACTAGTCACTAGTTTGGTGCTATGAACATATATTACCTTGATGAGCTAGAAAAAATGTTTCTAGTGAATGGGTAACACCTGAAACATTACAAAGAATATCATTCACCTTTGAGAGTATCTAATTCTTAATCTCATTATTTTCACTTAGAGGTCTATTAGATGATAAACATTGATTATTCATGAAAGAGTAATTCTTCACACTATGTCAAAATTTTTCATTTTTACTATTTTATTTATATGATTTAATAAAGTTCATGTACTTAGTTAGAGTTTCTACTTTTTTCTGAGCTTAACAAGTAATCATTTATGATCTTTTCTTTTCTTTAAATATGATCTTTTTGGGTGATAACATTAATTACTATGCTTTATGAATGTTCAATAAATAAGCCAATGGTGGATGGATGAGTTACAGATGTGATTATGATGCAAAAGTGCTAAATGCATTCAAAGTATAGCCTTTATTGATGGAATGCCCATACAATAGAGTTTTTCATCCACTTTAATCTATTCATTGTTAATGTACTAAGCTCAAATTTAGAAGGGAGCTTGAACTCATGTAATGAGTTATTGAAGCTACTACCATTGCAACCGTGAGTAGGTGATGGATCCATACCTTTGAGTATGAGCTTCAAAATCCTAGACAAGTGCTTGGTTGCTAGTGAGATCCTTAGTACTACTATGAAGGATATAATCTATGTGATCAAATAAAGGTGCACATGCTTGCCATTCCTTATCATCTTGATTAGAAGAGGTTTATGATTCCCATGAACTTATGCATGTCATGTGGCGAGGGATGAATTTTCATGATTATGCAAGGAAAAGACTTTAGGTGATGATTTGACACTCAATCATTCCCACAACTCTATTTTCATAAATGAAACAAAGAAGAGAATAGAAAATAAAATATGAAGAAAAAGAAACGAAAAGAAAAAATTTTAAAATCAATTAAAGAAAAATCGGTAATGGAAAGAGATACTATTCTAAATTCTTCGATCCACATAAATTAGTATGTTTAGCCTATTACCTATATCACTTAATTCTCAAATATGATGGTCCAAGACAATCCCTTATCTCCTTGCTACCCCATAACCAAGAAAACCTAGAAGTCTCTCTTTTAGTGAGCTCTAGTATGTTTCTTCCATCCAAATCCTAAAATCAATTCATCTCAAAGGATCAAGATCACAACTCTTGATCATACCTATCATGAGGATCTCTTTATCTTGGTCATGAAAATATAATCATTATTGGGATTGGTATCTATTACTTTAGCTAGGAGAATTGATGAGAGATTTCCTAATAAAGCCAAACTTGAGGAACCTATTGTACATACGTGCATGGATGAAGGACAACCAAACTAGAATCTTAGCTTTTAGATGATCTCTAACATATTTCCTGGGTTCAATTATACCAAGGATTAGACCACAAAACTATTAAGGCTAGATGAAATTGCTAGTGGTAGGTACAACCTTATGCTTGAAAAGGAAACTTGGAGGTCTATCCCTATTATGTGAATGAGTAGTAGTGATAGGATGTAGTAGTGGATTTTTCACAATGTGTAGGAAATGCTTATGTACTCCCATGAACTAACTGAATGGTTGGATATAGATTTGGTGATGTTGCACTTTTACCTTCTCTCTCTTATCCATTAATTTATTTTTCTAGTGTAGGAACACCTCTTTTGATTTCCTTGTTCTTTCCTACAAGTTTTTTTTGCATGTCTTTAGCTCTGGAATGATGTCTTGGATGTTCAGAAGATTTCTTGGCAAAGACTTAAGCCTAACAAGAGATGCCTTGGATGTAGAGGAGATGTCTTATTTGAAGAAAAATATTCTCTATGGAGACTTCCTTTTGAGGAAGAGATATTTTTGAGGAGACATCTCCCAAATATAGGAGACATCTTAGAGAAGATGTCTTCTACTAGGAGGGGATGTCTTTTTCATGAAGGAGACGTCTCCCACACTTAGGATACATCACTTTTGAAAGTTAAATTTTAATAGAAGATGACTCAAGAAGGTTAGAGATGACTCGTATGGTCAAGAAAATTGCAAAATTGGCCGTTCCAGGTTGGAAAATAGCCAGGAGAAGATGGAAAAGGATAGAAACAATGTGGAAACTAAAAGTTGAGCTTTCAAAGGTTTCCCTAGGTTTTTATCCTATTTTCTAAATAAATATGTTGGTGTTTTATGCTTGTGCATGGATATAGTGAGAAGAAGTCTTCATGAGAACTCTAGAGTTGAGAAAAACTTAGCAAAAGTGTGATAGAGTACATTAAGTGAGTGTAGGTGTAGTGTTAGCCTTAGGATCAATGTATGTGTATTGGCCTATGTGTTCTTATATTTTTTACTTCTCTAATTTGAATCTTAATTCTAGGTTGTGGAAGATATTCTCTATTGATTATGTCTTTCATTAAGAAAAACCATTGTATGGTTGTAGAGCTACATGCTCTACAACATCATTTGAGTATTTTGAGAGGTTTTAGATCTTTTGTAAGTTTTGGGAATCATTTTGTAATCTTCTAATCAAATAATTAAAGATAGCTAATTTTGTTGTTTTCTAGAAAATAATTTATCTTTTCATAATATTTGGATTTAGTATTTGAAGATGACTTAATATTGGAGTAAACCTTCTCTAGCTTTATTAGTATCATAGCTTTGTATTGATTATGGTTGCTCAGTTGGATTTAGTCTACCTTTGATGAGCAGCGAGGTACCCTTATGTCCAACCATACGAATCACAAAGTGTTCATGTGTAACATAGTCGAATTCTATGGACTTTATTGTTTCCAATGCACTAGCCCTTTAGGAAGTGAATCTAACCTTAAGGTCAATTATTATCTTCCCAATTACACTTATGACATTCATTGGTATGGTTAAGTGTAATTGCGGTATCTAATTTTCATCATTTTATGTTTTATAAGTTGGTGCTCAAATGTAGATAAAAGTAATTTGATTAACTAATCTAATTAACTAATTTACTAACATTTAATTAATCCTAACATAAGTATCCATTCCCACTTTTTGTGCATGTCTTGAACTTACGTATCCACTGTTGGATGACCAAGTGCTATGCTACTAGGCATACTAAGCAATAATGTTGCTAGTATTACTAAGCGAATACGTGTTACGCTCGAAGCGGTCATACTTTTGTGCATAATCTATCTCACTTAATTATCTCATTAATGTAATAATTAGAAAATATTTAATAACTAATTGAAAATCATTTAATAAATAATTGAAAATAACAAATGCATGAATAAAATAGCCAATCTATTCAAAGTGCTGCAAGGTTTATCAAAAAGCTCATCTTTATTGCTGCACACACTGCCATGCTCAAGTATAAAAATGCTCAAATAAAGATTCATACACTCAATGACTCCTACTGTGAGCACTCAGGGAAAAAATTCTAACTTTTGAATGAAAAAAATGCAAGAGCTTCGCTGCTACTAAAATCTATATTGCCATAAATGCAACTATTAGGTGCATATTTATAGGCAATGGATAGACATTGTGTCGATGGGGCCTCATCAACATAGGACAAGATGCGTCAACGTGTCGATGAGGCCTCGTTGACATAGCCAACCAACAACTCATCATACCCCCACAACTAAATGAAAACTCTTCCTCATGTTCTTTTACAAAATTGGAAAGGTATGGGATTATTGACTTAATTTTCTTTAACAAAACAACTGACTAACTTGATAAAAAATGAAATGTCTGGGTGTATAGATCAACACATTACAAAAATGGTGGTGTTCAGGACACAAAATTGAACACCATGACATAATTCTTCAAAAATTGAACAACACATTCCTTGATGGTGTGAAGCTTGTTGGAGAAGATCAAATAGTCCTAGGTGGTGATGGTTTCTAAGGTTCCAAGGGACCTTCATTGGCTTCATGCACTGGTAGTGGTTGAGGTGGCTGCGATTGTCCTACTGCTATTACAACTTTAGGTAGGAGTTGGAAAGCATCCAAAAGTGCTTTCATTTTCTCCTCCTTAGTCCTAAGATCATGCACCATCCACACATCTTCCCCAATGTGGGTTGGAATAGGTACATCCCAAGGACACGGGATCACTGGAAACAACTATTTACATTCAATGTCGAATGCTCTCACTGTGCTCTTCAACTCCTAGTAGTCATTCATCTATCTGGCTAGGTCCTTAATGATGGATCATTGATTTTTGAATCACCCTTTAAGAACTTTTAGTTTGTTGTTAGCAGTCTCAAGCTTTTGCTTGATGTCCTTGTGGTGTTTGAACTTGGCCTTGTATAGTAGCTAGTAGATACATGCTAGAGACTTTTTTCTCCAATTCCAACCATGGTCGTTTAGCTATCAACATTGCCAACTTTACATAACAGAGATTGGCCAACTCCATATACTCTATCATTTCCTCAATCTACAACTTCTTCAAGTAGATCTCTGCTTTGTTGTAGGAGTTATTCCCAGCAAGAATGGGCTACCACATCTCTCTTCCATGCTGGAGTTGCTAGAGGGATTCATTTACTTTTTTCTTTACCATCTAGATTTTTTTTAATCAATTTCCTTTTGTAAACCAACTAGTCCCTGTAGTTATTTTTCACTCTCTTAAATTTAAGAGCTTCACTCTTCTAGGTGGCAATCTCGATGGCAAACTTTTGTTGCAAGGTGTGTACCTTCTCCATTGATAGATTATAGTTCTTTATGGCCAATTTCCTTAATTCAATATTCACCCTAGCAAGTTACTCCTATTTTTGATGGATGAACTCTTGCATTTGATCTCTCTGAGCATTAAGATTTTGTAGGTGATTATTTTGCATAGTCAATGCTTCATTCTCTTGGTGCATCTAATTCAAGTCCTTTTTGATTGAGTGTGTTTTAGCTTCTGCCATGAACTGTTTGAAGATGGCCATTACTACTTCTTTCTCAGCCTTTTGAAATCATTCTTGAAGCTATTTGAAAACTTCATCTCTTATCATTGCTAGGCTAAGGATTACTTATTCTAGAAGTCAAGCATGAAGTTTAGTAACCTTTGTGATCAAGCATTGATTTTTCTCTTGAGTTGTTTCTAGTTGTCCCTCCAAAATGATGCATCTGCCCCTTGCATTCAGTAGCTCTAACTAAGTTGCAGTGATGTTCTCTGGGAGATCAAATATGTCTAGAGTCAATTGTCTAGTTCCTACCAATCATTCCAACAACTATTCATGTTGGGATGCATTCAAATTTTCATTGACCATGCCTACAAACATTTGCACATTTTAGAGTGCAGATACATCTAGTACAAACACTGTGGGTGCATTCAGTGCTTCAACTACATGATTAGCTACCACTTCTACCACTATCTCCTACCCTTGGTGCTGCATCACCAAGATAGTTACCTCTTCACGTTCCTCCAACCTCACTAAGAAAGTGGTAGCATTCCAAAATATTTCTAAGAATAGATGGTGTGTTGCTAGTAACATTTTCACCTCTTAAGCATTGGGATCTAACCTTGAAGGTAGTTGCATTCTTTAGGTAAATAAAATGGGACCACCTCTCTCCATCTGGCTAACTATTTAGGCCACATCATTAAGGTGACTCATCACTTGTCAATACATAGATGGATCCATCTCACTTATTCCTTCTTGTTGCTCTTGTTCACTCAAGAGCTATTCTTGGATTTTTTGCCAACACTCAAGGATTTCACGTGCCTCCAATGTTATCTCTTAAGTGGGTGGTGGTGTCGGCAACTCCTCTTCTTAAGTGGTTGTTGGCATCTTATCCTTTATGATTTTCACCTATGAGGCCAAAGGAGCATGCCTGAGAGTGTTATTAGAATAAGGAAAAATGCCTATCATTCTGTAAACTTTCTTGATAAGGCATGGAAAGGGTAGGGTCTTCCTTCCACATTTGTTCTCCTTGAAGCATTTCTAGATCTCCAAATAAATCAGCTATGGAAGGTTAACAGGAAATTTTTTTCTAAAGCAGTGCATGCTTGGGCGAAGAAAGTAGTCACCTTACTTGGCCTCAATATTGGATTGAGTTGATAGGCCATAATCTTGAAACAAATCTGCTCCTCTAGTGTGAGTGCACCATACTCCTTACAGTCCACCTTATAGCATGGTTGGGTCCATTCCCTTTTGCCTCAGCATCACCTTTTGTTGATATTTCTGCCACTATGTTTCATTGTCTAGAAATCCTAGTGCTTGTGCAATAGCCTCCACCAATTAGGACACTTGAATTTCCTTGATTTTACAATGGACCCTAGCCTTCAACTATTCCAAAAGAGATAGGTCTCTCCCATGTATCATTCCCCACTGGATGTGATGACTGGCCACATGGGAGAGGTTTGCAATTATGTCTTGACATCCTCTAGAGCTTTTTCCAAAAATGGCCCAAAGTTTATCTCTTGAAGAACTAATCTTTGAATTTCTCAAGACTTGATGATGTCTAGGCAGGCTTGAGTCAGAGTAACCTCAAGCCTTGGCATAGGTCCAGGTGCTTCTCCTCATTGGGATTGTTCGGTATGCACTTCTTTCTCTGGAATCTATCAAAAAAAATTCTACTTCGAGTTCCTCACAAAGAGGTCTGATTACATGGGTCGCCTCTTATTGTTCTTGGCCTTGTTCCTACTGGCCCCTTCCAACTCTAGGTTGTTTCTCCCATGGTTGTGAGGGTTCTCTTTCCTATAGATGCTTTTGTTTGGGTACCATCTATAATCACAATAAGACCATGGATTAGTGATCACTGTGTAACTTAAAAAAATTGGGATATCCTAACTCTTGAGGGTAGTTACTTGGCTAAGTTGTTATTATAGCTAATTTAATGAATTTAATTACTATTTATTTTATGTTTTATTATTATGAATAATTCATCCTGGAGGTTGTTGGAAGGGTTAACATAGAAAAAGTTGATGTTTATATATGCTTAAGGTTATTAACCCTTTGGGGGAGTTAGGAAAATTTCCAAAAAATTCCATCAATTTTTCATCAAAGACCTTAAGGTTTTTGGCCCCCATAATAAAGGTCTTACCCCTAGTATATGCAAGATTAAAAAACGAAGTGATTTGGACAAATGGTTTGAAATTTATGGGCTCTGGAATGTTTCGAGCTCTAAAAAATTGCAAAAATTCCCTGTGTGTTATGAGCAAATTGAAAAAAATTTCAAAGTGTCCAGTGGCATATATAATATTTTTGCACTATGTCGATGGGGCCTCATTGATGTGGTCAACTATGTTGATGAGGGCTCGTCAATGTAGCTATTGACCACCATTGACTTCCATTGACTTTAGTTAAACTTTCAAAATACAAGGAATTTTTCAATAAAATTAGGGTCAAATGAAAGCTTAGAAGATCAAGAATAGTATGAAATCATGAGAAGAGTGCATTGAAGTTTATAAATTTGAGAAAATGGAGAAAAATTCATTTAATGGATGAATGCAATGAGAGATTAAGGAGTACTGAGTAGTTTACATAATGGAAAATACGAAAGATAGGATTGTAGCAATGTAAAAGGTAAGGAACCTTAACCAATCAAGCCAAGAGCTATGCAAGTGGGTCCTCCCCATAGTAGACTCATGCCCTTTTTGCCCTTGCATAACCTCAACTAAGGACTATGTGGGCTGCATAGTCGATTTAATGATCATGACAAGTTAAAGACCAACCTAAAATATTCCACACAAGAATCCCAACACATGAGACTAAGACATATAGCATAACATAGAACTTGGCAATGAGGTGAGCTACGACAGCATGGATGGATGATAGAGAGGGTGGAATGGAGTTCCAAATTGAGGTCATAAGAAGTCCTTTGTGGAATTTGTGGTTAAAATGACCTAAGAAGTTCCATCCTTAGTCCAGACCAAAACCCTCCACTTTTAGTGACTTTGCATCGCCACTCTAAGAATGATCCCACTCACTCAAGACACAAGAGTGCTTCCACAAAATAACAATCATTCCACAAAGAGAAGAAACGAGAAGTAGGAAGTAAGAGAGAGAGAGCCTTAGAGGGGACCATCAAGCATAGGTGCATGTCATTCAAGTTCCATAACCAGTGCTTGTAGCCCTTTTGTTTGCCCAGGGGATGTGCTTTGAGTTTCCATTGTTTTTTTTGAATGATGGGAACCACACCATGCAACAATGTTATTTGTCTTCCTATCATTGGGTGGTATGGAATGGTAAGAAGTCCACAAAAAACACTCAAGAACTCAAGCAAGAAGAGAAAAGTACAAAGAGTATTAATTCCCCTTGAACTCACACCCTTTACATAACCTTTGAATCTGTCCTAATTCCAGAACTACCCAGGTCACTGATCGATTAAAAGTTTCTTTTAATGGAAGGAACTTCAAGTTCCTAGAACAAGAAAAATAATAGAGTTCATTGGATGGGTAGATGACATGGACTCACCACCTATTCCATGAAAAATAAACCATGTCTAAGTCATCAGACATTAGAATTCAAAAATAGAAACCAAAAATTGACAATCACACATTAAGCACAAACCATCATTAGTAAACAGCAACAGTAGCATTGTGTCCTATGATAATAAAGTAGATTTATTAGCAAAAATGAGAAAATACCACACTTAAACAAAAAGAAATAAAATAAATTAAAATATATAAGAAAATATAAAATAATCAAGAAAGTTCAAATGTACTAAAGATGGTGTAAAATTAGAAAAATTCAAAAATCAAAACTTTGTAAAATCAAAAATGTAAGAAACAAAAAGGTAGAAAAATTGAGAGGCCATGGTAATGGTCAGCATAGCTGGCNATGTTTGGAATTTTGTCTTTTAGGGTACATGTGTGCGGTTCCAGTAAAGAACCTTATCTCTGAGTTGAAGTTTTACTTTTCTAATTCTAAAGTCATGATGCTACTTGTTGAATGCTTTGCTCACCTCATTCAAAGATAGGGTCGCTAAGTGATTTTCATCTAGCATGTTCAAATTGATCAATCTTTCCTTCTATGCTAAACTTAGGTCAAGGTTTAGATCATAGGCCATTGAGAGTGTATGGAGCTCAAATTGAATTAGAAGTGTTGGAAGTTTCTTGTACACTAACTCATAGGGAGAATATCAAGTAGGAAGTTTCCAAGTTAAATGATAAGCCCAGAGAGCATTGTTAAGTTTTGTACTCCAATCCTTCCTATATTTTCTAATGGTTCGCATTAGTATTTTTGTAATCTCTTAGTTGGTTATCTCTACTTGACCATTGGCTTGGGGGTGGTAAGGTGTTGTTAATTTATGTTCTACCCCAAAGCATTGCATTAATTTCCTAAATGTGGCACCTATGAAATGAGTTTCATTATTAGAAATTAGTGAACAAGGCACCCCAAACCTATTCACAATATTTTGTTGTAAAAATTTGGCAGCAATGGATGATGTACAATTAGCAACAGCTATTGCTTCTGTCAATTTTGTGCAATAGTCAATTGCTACTATAATATATGCCTTCCCATTAAACATGGGTGTGGTGGAACCCATGAAGTCAATGCCCATATGTCGAAAGGTTCTAATGGTTGAATCCACTATTGATGACCTTCCATGCAAGCGATCATCCCCCTGTCACGTTGACAATGTTCACAAGACTTGACAAACTAGTGGGCATCCCTAAAGACTATGGGCCAATAGTATCTTGCCATCATAATTTTTATGATAATGCATCTTCCTACACAGTGGCCTCCACAAGGCCCTTCATGAGCATCCTCAAGAATGCACAGTTGATATTCGTCAAGGATACATCAATGAACCAGGCCATTAGCACACACCTTGTAAAGGTGTCTATTGATTTCCATGAAGTATTTGACTTGGTGAAGAAATTATTGCTTCTTCCTAAAATCCAAGTCTTTTGGCATCTCTTGAGTAAGAAGATATGTGAGGATGCCATTATACCATGTTGCTTTTTAGGTGTTTATTTATTTATTGCTCCAGTAAAGAAAAGTTCATCTAGAAATTGATCAGAGAGTGGACTCTCGTCCTCTTTGTTATCCCATCTTAAGCGAAAAAGATGGTCAACAAGCACATTCTTGGTCCCTTTTTGATCTACCGTAGTAAGATTGAATTCCTACAAGATCACAATCCACCATATAACACAAGGGCTCACCTTCAGCTTATTCATAAGGAAGTGAATTACGCTATGGTCCATATGTACGAATACCTTATAACCTAGCACATAACATCTAAACTTTTCTAGCATGTACACCATTATCATTAATTTTTTCTCCATGGTGGTGTAATTCAACTGTGCTCCCACAATTCTTCTACTCATGCAGTGGATATAATATGGATGTTTCTTATCATCTAGTTGTGTGAGCATTACTCCCAAAGCATAGTTAGATGTGTTTATCATGATATGGAATGGTTTGAATCAATCTGGTGCCCATAGGATTGGTGTTTCTATGAGGTTTTCCTTTAATTGTTGGAATGCATGTTCACATTTCTTAGTCTAAATGAAAGGTACATCCTTCATTGTAAGTCCTACCAATGGCTTTACAATCCTAGAGAAATTCTCAATAAATTGTCATTAGTAACTAGTGTGTCCAAGGAATGACCGGACATCTTTAATGGTCTCTCATTAGTGAGTTATTCCTTGGATGACCCTTATCTTTTCTGGGTCTACCTCAATCCCTTTCTACAAAATTCAATGCCCTAGTACAATGCCTTCTTGGACCATGAGATGGCTCTTTTTCTAGTTGAGCCATAGGTTTGTCTCTACACATCTCTTTAATACTTGCTCAAGTCAGTCCAAGGCTTGCTCAAATGTAGCTCTATAGGTGGAGAAGTCATCCATGAAAACTTCAACACCACTACCAATTTGTTGTTAAAAGATACTTATGACCAAGAACTGAAATTTTGTAGGGGCATTACATAGGCCAAATGGCATCTTACAGTATGTAAAAGCTCCCCAGGGACTTGTGAATGTTTTCTTGGCCTGGTCTTCTGGCACGATTTGAATTTGGTTATAGCCACTATAACCATCCAAGAAATTATAATAACAATGCTCAGATATGGTATCTAACATTTGATCTACAAATGAAAAAGGAAAATGAACCTTAAATGTTGCCATATTTAACAGCCTAAAGTCGATGCAAACCCACCATTTTCCACTCTTCTTCAGTACTACTACGAGTGGGCTAACCCACTCACTATCCGTAATTGGATAGATGAACCCTACCTTGAGGATTTATTTTATCTCCTCCTTGATGATTTATTTTAATTTGGGATTCAACCACCTCTACGAATACCTTCTAGGCTTCATGGTTGGGTCAGTGTAGATGTGATGCTGGCATATCCTTGGATCGATTCCTGTTAGCTCTAGATATGACCAAATAAAGGATATTAACCATTTATTCATTACTTTTAACAAATTTTATTTTTTTTAGGAGTAAGTTTGGCATTAATGATGATCAATTTATCATTCTTCATAAAAGCATACTCCATACCAGCTAGTAAAGCTTTTAGTTCTAAGGGATCCTGCTTAAAGTGATCATGGATCTCCAACTCTCCCCAACAAGTATCATCATCTTCATTAGAGAGTTGGGAATGAACCTATTTAATTTTGTCCATGCCTTCACCATATGCACATGTTAGACTCTCAGTTGGCTCCATGCATATTGTGCTACTATCTGAATCAGCTATTAGCCACTGGGTGCCCTCCTGCTTTGTGGCTATAGCATACAAACACCATTAAATATTAATTTCTTATGCACACTAATTACTTGCTTTAATATATGTGCTCTTGATGGACCAAATATTTTGCATGTAATTTCACCCATTATAATTGTACGCAATGCATAGAATACACTTCTTCTCAATTTTTCCTAGCTCATTTTCCTTGGATATTTCTAAGGATGGGTCCCTTATTCCCATTCACTTATCAACCATGCTTAACCAAGCCCTTCCCATAATGATGGCTAAGTCAATTTTGTAATTTTCCACCTTGATTACCAAAAAATTAGTAGGATAGGACCACCCATAGATTGTGGTCACAATGTCCTCTACTAATTCCAAAGGGATAGTAATCAACTAATTTTCCAATTCTACATGGATGTTTCTTTTCTTGAGAGGTAGTAGGTTCTAGGCCTTAAACATATCATGGGAGATGAGGTTAACTCTAGAACCAAAGTCAAGAAGAGCTTTAAATGGCTCTTTTCTAGCAATATGTAGATAGATGAGTGGACTTCCTAGATCAGATCATTTTGTAGGAAGGTTACTAGCCTTAATCCAATCAGAAATAGCATGGGTTAACATTACAGTGTGGATCCTAGGTATTTGATGCAGAGGATGAGAATGCTAAAGATGCAAGGTGATCAGTCATAGTAGGTTGTGAGGATTGGAGAGGACTACTAGCCTAGAAGAAAGGTCATTTCCTTGATTGATTATCCAGACCACTTGTTTGAAACATTGGTTATGAGTGTACAACCCTTGTAGTATTTTGTTGTTGTGGCTATGGATTAATTTCACCCTACATGGATGGAGTAGGAAGTAACTAAGTTGAAGATGGAGGTGTAGGTGCAAAGCAATGTAGAGGATGATGAGGATACGAATATGGGTTTTCCCCTTGAGTAGATGGTGAATGTGTTTAGTGGTACTCTGGAGGATAATAGTGATGCTAGAATGATGCATGACTTGCAAAACATTTAGGGAAGATGGGCTACTAAACATAGTACCCATATGGATTTGGTTGCCTATAAGGGTGCTTCTACCTTCATAGTGGCATTCCCCATGATTATGATTGATACCATTGTTGGTGTTATTTGTAAGGTTGTGGAGGAGCTCAACTTGGGTAGTAAGCTTGTTGTTGCTGGTGGAACTATCTTGGAATGCCTTGAGGATAAGGCAATCATCTTGGAGCTCGTCTACCTACTAGATGAGGATTTAATACATACACTCCAGACTCTTGTAAGTGTGACACTATAGGGAAATATCCCTTTAGATGTTCATATTGACATATCTCACATTTGCTTTTATCAACAAAGTAAAACTTCACAACTTCCTCTACGATACCATCTTTGACCTTACCTCCTTGGTAGGCACGTTCAGCTTCTTTTTGCCTCCTATGATGATGATCACTATTTTGCTCTTTGGATTCTTTAGTAATCTTTAAAGTAGTTTAAAAAATTTCATCCAAAGAGTCCCATAACTTAACAACCTTAGCCGAAATATCATAAATAAATTTTTGGATGGGCAAGGTCTTTTTGTTCACCACTTCATCAAGTGGTGACTACTCCTTGTCATAAAATTAGACCTCTCATTTTCTAATGGAAGGGTCCCTATTATATTCTTCAGCACTTTCCCTCTTTTGGAGCTCACCTTCTTCTTTTGCTACCTACTCAATTAAACTTTGGATCTAAGCTCTCATTTCAAACAACCCTCATTGGGCATACACCCCAAGGGCTCTTCTTGTTTCTACTTTAAGCCCATCTATGATGTGGCAAAGTTTTTTTCTCTGAGAGTAACCATGGCCAAGGCATCCATGTAGGAGTGAATAGTATCAACCCATGGTAGCATCCAAGGTTTCATGTGCTCCTTGTTTCTAGCCTTGGATTTTCCTTCTCAAATTAAACACTCTAGAGTACATCTAGTATTTTTTATTGAATAGTTCTAACATGGTACTCCATTTGTAGATAGATTCCAGCTCTAAGGACCAATACCAACTTTCAGCTTCCTTAATGAGTATTCTTGGAAAAACCTTGAGTTTTTTCCACTCATTCTCTATGTTTTGTAAAGCATAGGCATCTTGAAAAGCTTGTAGATGTGTCTGCAAATTAGAATTATATTGCCCCTCAAATCTTGGGATATTGTTCATATCTAAGCACTTGATCCGACTATCCTTCATATGTCTAGTTGGGATTTTCACTACCATTGCAATGTTAAGCATACTGCAAGTCATAAATAAAGGTTCATCATCATCATTGCGTTGATGATGTCGATGATGGTTTTAGCCATACCTTCAATTTTGATGGCCTTCACAGTCATTGTTATTTCATCAATCACCTTCATCATAGTTGTTTCAACAGTGACTTCCATGAGAACTATCAGATAAAGAGGAATGTTTAGAATTAAATGAAGAGGATGAAGAGAAAGATGGATTGCCATTGCCACTGTGGTGTTTGCCACCACTCTTATGCTTATTATGATTACCATCCTTAGATCCATTATTGCTGCGATGTTTACCTGAGTCCCTACCTTGGCTATCACTCTTTCCTAACCTCAGTTTATGAATAGTTGATCATAGGGTCAGGTTCACACCCTCACCATTAGTAGCAAGGCTGGAGAATCTTCATGTTGAGAACCTTCAAAGGAAGGATCCTCATTGTCTTGTTGATCTAGTAGGAACAAGGGGTTAGTGTAATGTTTTTCCTTTCTAGCTTCATGGAGTTTCTCCTGATGTTTATCTCACTTTTGTGTTTTAGTGGAATAGTAGTTCCAAGTGTCATATCCATTCACAATGTATTCTTCATGAAGATCTACGATGCCCAACTTCTTAAAGGTTTTAAATAGCATTCCAAGCATAGATCTATCGGGGGGTAAGACAACGTTGCCCTCCATATTATGCCATTGCATTTGTTCATCCTGATGTAGGATGAAGATGAAATTTGGCACAAACTCATCTGGATGAGTGTATACCACCTTGCATTCTTATGGGACCAATGGTTTAGTATCTTCAGTCTTGTGAGAAGAAGAAGACATCTTGCAAAACAAAATGAAATTGTCAATGTGCTCTTATAATTTATATGTATAGTGGGAATGATATTGACCTTTAGGTTTATACAATGATATTACTAATATTCACTTAGACCTAGATAACACATGTTCCACAAACAAAGGTCCCTGACAACAATGCCAATGATGAGTAGTGAGGTACCTCTATGCCTAACCATACGAATCACAAAGTGTTCATGCATGATCCAATTGAATTCTATGGACTTTATTATTTCTAGTGCACTAGCCCTTTAGGAAGTGAATCTAACCTTAAGGTCAATTGTTTTCTTCCCAATTACATTTATGACATTCATTGGTATGGTTAAGTGTAACTGAGGCATTTGATTTTTGTCATTTTTTTTCTAAGTTGGTGCTCAAATGTAGATAAAAGTAATTTGATTAACTAATTTACTAACATTTAATTAATCCTAAAATAAGTATCCATTCCCACTTTTTATGCACGTCTTGAACCCACATATCCACTGTTGGGCAACCAAGCGCTATGCCATTGGGTGTACCAAGCAATAATGTTGTTAAGATTACCAAGCGAATACATGTTACACTCAAAGCAATCATACTTATGTGTGTAATCTATCTTGCTTAATTATCTCATTAATGTAATGATTGAAAAATATTTAATAACTAATTGAAAATCATTTAATAAATAATTAAAAACAACAAATGCATGAATGAAATAGCTAACATATCCAAAGTGGTACAAGGTTTATTAGAAATCTTATCTTTATTGCTACACACACTACTATGCTCAAGTACAACAATGCTCGAATAAAGATCCATACACTCAATGAATCCTACTATGAGCACTCAGGGGAAAAATTCTAACTTTCGAATGGAAAAAATGCAGGAGCTTTGCTACTATTCAAATCTAGATTGCCATAAATGTGGCTCATAGGTGTGTATTTATAGGTGACAGATATACACTGCATCGATGGGGCCTTATCAATGCATGGCAAGATGTGTCAACAAGGCCTCGTCGACACACCTAACCAACGATGACTCATTAACCTTCTAGATGATGGATTCTTGGTTGGATGAAATCAAAGTAAAGGAAGATAGAAATATCAATGCTAGCCATATCTAGACTCATGAAGGTGATAATCATGCACATTAAGATGAATAAGTCTTAGAACTAGGAAAAAACAAAGTGGATGATGAGAAAGGACAATCCAGCTATGGGAGTGTAGGAACCCATCAACCAAGAATTTCAATAAAAGGAAATCCTATTCCTCATATGAGAATTTTTAGGGTTTCAATGATGGTAACTAATTCTTTTCTAGGCAAGCTTGATGATGAAGTTGATAACTTTATATGATGTAGATGGCACCAATGTCTTTTTTAAGTTATTTGAAGATACTTGAGAAGCACTTTGAGTTCGAAGAGGTACCAAATAAGCTAAAAGTACCTATTGTTGAATCCAGATTAGAAGGTATGTCTTCTACTTGGTGGAAAATGGGATCCCAAGATTATTAAAGGAAAAATTCTCAACCCATTAAAGATTGGATTCTAATGAAATATAAGTTGAGAAGAAAATTGGAACAGTCTCATCATAGGTGAGAGACCATAATGACATTTAATTTTCTAGGGCAAGGTAATAGGGAAGTCAAAGAATTCTACATCAAATTTTATGATCTATTCCATCAAGCTAAGGTAAACTGGAAAGAGTATAAACATGCTTCAATCTTTTTAGGAGATCTCAAAATAACATATTAGCAAGAGTTATCTTTCTATGAGCCAAAAATTCTTGATGAGGCTTATGATTTGGCACTCAAGGTTGAAAAGAAAAAAAGTGTGTTTGGAAACAAGAGCAAATAAACTTCTAAGGGGATGAAGAAGGGATTCAAATCTAAAAATGGATCCAAGTTTAGATCTAAAGAGAAGGATGGCAACCATGACAAGAAGATAGAAAAGGATGATGAGAAGGACAAAGCCAAGAAGAACCAAGGTAAAGGATGTAAGGATCAAGGCAACAGCTCATCCAAAATTTAATGCTTCAAATGTGGAGAAAGGGAACACAAGCAACAAGAAGTTTCATTTTATAAGGCAACCAAGGGTAAATATGTGCAAACAATGGAAGTAGAGAAGACATCAAGACAAATTCTTTAGAGAGATAATCCAAATGCTCCAAAAATTGAGGAAGTTTTTAAATTAAATTCTTGTGCATTCATGAAAAATGTAAATAAAGGAAATCATCTTGATAGAAAACTATTATTTTGAATTTGAGCTAGATGTTTGATTAGTGAGGTGTGGATTCATGTTTTGATTGATGAGGGAGCCCAACAAAATGTTACTTCTTCTTTGTCAATTGCTAGGTTCGGTTTGACAACTAATCCTCATCCTAGATCCTATAAAGTGCATTGGTTACCTAGAGATTTTTCCCAAGAGGTAAAGGAACAATGTACTTTAAGATTTAAAATTTGAGGTTTTCATAATGTGATAAGACATTATGTATTTCCAATAGATTGTGCTAATGTAATTATTGATAGACCTTAGAATTTTGATAATGGCACTTTGTTTGATAAAGCAAGAAACATGTGAATTCTAGCTATATTTAATGGAATCCATGAGTTGATTCTCATGACAGCTAAATAAGTAAGGTAGCAAACCTTACTTAATGCTTTCTTAATTCTTCTAGGAGAGAGGTAATATATTAAGGAACATGATGAAACTAATTTTGGTTTTTTTGTTGTAACAACAATTTCTTCTAATCATGATGATGCATAAGTCAAGCTTTCTATAGGTGCGCTAGGCTTCAAGAAAGCATTTTTCAAGGTGTTCAAGGAGGAATTGGATGGATTGCCATCAATGAGGAATGTGCAACATTAGATTGATTTTATTCCTAGTGTTATCATTCCAAATGAGAGGGCTTACCAAATGGCACCAAATCAATAGGCTGAATCGTAAAGACAAGTAGAGAAGTTACTTGCAAATGGTTTCATGAGGGAATTCATTTCATTTTGTGTAGTTCCAATGATGGTGGTGTCAAAGAAGAACAACGATGAATGAAGGATGTGCATTGATTCCAAGGTAGTGAATAGGATAATAGTGAGGTACAAAATTCCTATTTTAAGAATAGATGACATCCTTGATATCCTTACCAATGCTAAAATTAATAGTAAATTTGATTTGAAGAGTGGCTACCATCAAATCAAAATCAAGCCTAGTGATGAACAAAAGATAGCTTTCAAGATACCAAATGGATTGTTTGAGTGGCCAATGATGCCATTTAGGCTTATGAATGTGCCTACAACATTCATAAGGTTGATGCATGATGTATTGAAGGACTTTATTGGTAAGTGAGATATTATCTTTTTTGACAATATTTTGGTATATAGTTCTAATGAGAAAAATCCCTTAGATTACTTAAATATGGTGTCTTAAGTTGAAGGAGGTACAATTGGTAATCAATGTAAAGAAAAATAATTTCTTCAAGATAGAAGTCATATATTTGGGACATGTGGTTTTCAAAAATTAAATTTGGATGAAAGCTACTAAGGTGAAAGCTATTAGGAATTGGCCAAATCCTAAGAATGTTGGGGAGGTAAGATCATTCCTTAGTTTAGCAAGTTTTTATAAATGGTTCATCAAAAATTTTAGTAGTATTTTTTGGCCTATGTTTTCTTTTTTGAAGAAAAATAAAGAATTTAGGTGGGATAATAAAACCCAAAGAAGCTTTGACTTATTGAAATCAAAGATTACTAGTGAACTAGTGATTGCACTTCTATTTTTTTAGAAGCTTTTTTAGGTAGAGGTGTATGCAAGTTGACTTGCCATTAGTGGGATACTTTGAAAAGATGTAGGGCCTATTGCTTTATTTCTTAAAAGTTAAATGAGTCAAGGAAAAAATAAAGCATATATGAACAATATTTTTATACTATTCTTTAAGAAATCAATCATTGAAGTCATTCTTATTACCGAAGAAATTCACTTTGATGATGGACCACAAAGCACTTCAATTTTTAAACTCTCAAAAGATGTTCAATGCAAAGCACATGAAGCATATTGTGTAGTTTCAAGAGTTCAATTTTCTATTAAAGCACAAAAGTGGAAAAGCTAATGTGATGACTAATGCTTTATCTAGGGTTCTTGTGGTGAATTTTAGCATACCTTAGGTGGAAGGTATGAGTGATTTTGCTAATTGGTATGAGCATCATATTTATTTTGGGTAGGTTTATAGGATTCTCAAAGAGTCATTGTTGACTAGTACAAACCATTGGAGGGATTACCATATTCAAGATGAACTATTATTTAAAAATGAAAATGTATGTGTTCCTAATTATGATTTAAGAAAAATGATTTTGTTTAAAAACCATTGTACTGGCATGGTAGGTCACATGGGCAAGGATAAAATATTGGAACTTCTAGGTAGGCACTATTTTTAGCTTGGTATAGTAATTGAATTTTCAAAAGTTATGAAGGAGTGTTTAACTTGTGAGAAATTCAAAGGAGGTAAATAAGTGGATGGACATTCTATGCCTTTATCAATTCCCAAGAATCCATGGGAAAGTGTGTCTATTGATTTTGTGAGTGGCATTTAAAAAATCAAAAATGAGAATGATGTAATTTTTGTTATCATGGATAGGTCCTCCAAGATGATATGCTTCATTTTATGCAAGATCATACGCTTCATTTTATGCAAGCAGATGAGTGATGCTTCTCATGTTGCAAATTTATTTTTCCAACTTGTAATAAAGTTGCATGGAATTCCTTTGAATATTATTAGTAATAGATACTCCAAATTCAGTAGTTACTTTTGGGGGTCCCATTGGATAATTTTAGAGACAAAGTTAAATTTTTCTAGTGCATATCATATAATTTTATGGCCAAAAAAAGGTGGTGAATAAATCCTTGCTAAACATATTAAGATATTTATGTGATGGACAACCAAATAGGTGGGAAAACTTGTTGTATCATGTTGGGTTTTCATATAATAATTCTTTTCATGTTGCTCTTAGGAAAAGTCCATTTGAGGTAAACTATGGGTTTTGTCCAACAATGATGGATACCTTAAAAAGCTTTAGTGATGAAGCTTAACTTAGTGCTGATGTTATGCATGAGATGAGGGATCTCCATGCACAAGTTAAATCAAATCTTGAGAAGAAGGTTGAAGAGAGAGTTCTCAAAAGGAATGAGACAAAAAAAAAGCTAAATTTTGTTGTTGGTAACTTGGTTTGGATGCATTTGAAGAAAAAGTAGTTGAGAGGTGCCAACTTCTCCAAGTTGAAAGCCAAGAAGATGGAGCCTTTCAAAATCAAGACCAAGATTAATGATAATGCTTTTGAGATTGATTTACCAAATGATGTTGATATGTATTTTTTATTTACTATCTTAGATCATGTACACTATCATGGACCAGTTGATGAGAAGATGATACAAGGAAGCATCAATGAGTTGAAGAGGGCTATTAATTAGTCCAAGCCATTAATGAAGAAGAAGGCAATTTTACTAAACAGAAGGGAAGCTTCTAGTACGTTAGAAGTCAAGATGAATGAATACTTCTTCCACTGGAAGAATCCATTTGTAGATGATGTTGTATGGATCCATGAGACCAAACTTCAAAAGTGGAGGATCACTTCAACCTTGACTTCCTTGTGATGTTTCACAAGACTTCTCCTCACTTGAAGGGTGGAAGAGTTGGTGTAGGAACACCTCTTCCGATTCTCTTTTTCTTTCCTAAAATTTATTTTTGTAAGTTTTCAACTCTAGAAGGGCATTTTGGCTAAGACTTAAGCATCACAAAAGATGTCTTGGATGAAGAGTATACACCTTATCTAAAGGTTAGTATTCTCTGGAGAGACATCTTTTTGAGGAAGAGACATCTCTATGAAGATGTCTCAAAGAAGATGTCTTTTCCCAAGAGGATACATCTCTCATGAAAGTTAAATTTTAGTAGAAGATAACTTGATGAGGTTGAAGATGACTTGAGGAGACCTAAGATGATCTGTATGACCAAGAAACTTCCAAAATTGATTGTTTCAATTTGGGAAATAGCTAAGAGAAGGTAGAAAAATATTGGAACAATGTGGAAACTCTAAGTTGAGCTTGTGGAAGCTTTCCCTAGGTTTTTATCCTATTTTCTTAATAAATATGTTGATGTTTCATGTTTGTACATGAAAAAATTAAGTCTTGGTAAGAGCTCTATAGTTAAGAAGAGCTTGGAAAGAATGTGATAGAGCACATTAAGCAAGTGCAAGTATGGTTGCAGCTCAAGGGTTAATGCATATAAATTGGTCTGTGTGTTCTTGTCTCTTGTTTACTTCTTTGATTTGAATCTCAATTCTAGGTTATGGAAGAGATTCTCTATAGATTGTCTCTTGCATTAAGAATAATCATTATATGGTTGTAGAGCCTCATGCTCAACAGCATCATTTGAATATCCTAAGAATTTTTGGATGTTTTGTGGGTTTTAAAAATCTTGTTGTAATCTTCTAATTGAATAGTTGAAGATAGCTAGTTTTCTTGTTTTCTAGCAAATAATTTATCTTTTCATAATATCCGGATTTAGTATTTGAAGGTGATTTAATATTGGAGTAAACCTACTCCATTTTCATCTCTCTCTTTCCATTATGATGCATTGTTGTCCATGAAAGGAAGTTGATTAGGTAAAGTAGAGGATGAGATTTGACCATTTAAGAGAAAGGACTAAAGTTTAATACTGCTAACTCAATGGTTGTTGGAAGTCAACAAGTATTCTATTAATATGTTTTACAAGGGTAAGAAATGAAGATGTCTACTATGAGGAGGATCCACTTATAAATCCATGGTGGTTTGGCATTATCAATAACTGAGCTCAAGTTTATCTTCTAGAGATAGTAGTGGTTGCATAGCATAAAACACTTAATTGGTCTTCCATTTATGTGGTTTTGAATCTATGAGCTTCTAGGTTTGATCATCACAAACTATTTCCACATTACCTCACTTGTGCTTGTTATTTGATTTTTTTGATGCCCTAATCATCTCTCTTTTCTTTAAACCATCTTTCCAGCCCTTGGATCATGGGAAAACATGAAATTAATAGTATGATTTAATTTCCATGATCTCAGATGTCACCCAAGGTAATATTTTAAATTTTTGATCTACTTTCTTTTCTTATGACTTGTTTAGTTCAATCCTTGGCATTTTGGTGAGTTTTATGTCTTATTTAGTCTTTTAGAAGATTGATAAGGATTAGAAAATGCATGAAAATGGTAAATTTTACAATTTTACCTTTTTCGAAGGTAAGGGGTGTTGAGACATCCCCTACCTCAACATAGGGTAATCAACATCCCTAACTTAGCAAACCTTCTTACATCACAACCCTTTATAAATGGTGAGGGGGTAAAAACCCAAGTAATTTTTATGTATCTTGCTTTTCTTCTCTCCTATTTTTTCTTACTTTTGTTTTCATAAATATACCAAACTCTACTTGATCTTTTCTAAAGTTTGGTTTTCTACAATTATCTTGTATATTTCTCTTTCTTGTTCTTTATATTAGTGTTATTTGTCTAAGGAAGAAGCATCGATATAGGCATGTACTTAATTATCTTGGTGATCATTTAAATATTTTTATCTAAATTTTTACTTACCCATACATGCCATGATTTTATAATTATGATGATGTTATTCTAGTAATCCTAAGGATTATGCTTATCATGGTTTTGTTACATATATTTTGTAATGGTAGTACAATGCTTGGGAAACTCACTTGAATATAAGTTATCTAGTAGCAATTTTTCAGTCTATTATATGTCTTAAACTCTAGAAGTATTTTACACATCTTATGTTCGTAGTTCTAGCATGTGCAATTAAGCTTTATACCTTCCAAGTTTGCATCCTTACCTCCTATGTAATACTTCTAGATTTTGTGCATGTTTTGAGTTTCTTAGGATGCCTTCAACTTTGTTCGGACATCCTAGGGCTCTATCTACATGTTTCTTAGTGTTTTGACTTTTATTTGGAACTAGCTATAAGAACTATAGTTTGGGGAAGGTGCATTGACTACCCTATGTTAGCATAGGAGCATTCACATACCCCTCTTCTAGGTCTAGTTTGGCTACTTTACCTATAGTGTGACTCGGGTTGACCTAGGATATGTTGATAAACCTCTGTTGATGCTTGGATGCTAGTGAACCTCTATTGTTATCTCAAAAAATATATAAATACTTAAGATAAGCTCTTACATATAACAATTCATACTTAAGACATTTTCATTTAGCTTTTGGTATCCAATTTGTGTGAAGAGATCTCCCTCCATTGGGTAAGTTGATTTTCTTCCTATCTTGTGTGTGTATTTTAAGTCATCACTTTTTCAAGTATGGCTAGACTTTATCAAAGTGCTACCATGCTTAGGTTGCCTAGAACTGTTTGGCTGATGCATAGTCTAGTGTTTCCATAATAAATAAAATTCATGATGTTTCCATTGTTCTATCATTGATGTTTTAAACATTAAAATACTAAAAATATTTACTTAAATTTCATTTCATTAAGTTACAATGATTCATCCTTATCTAAGAAGGTCATAATTGTATGGCATGGTGTTGGGCCACTGAGGTTGTGACTAAGAGCTATTTATTACTTTTTGTATGTGTTGTTGTACATGTCCCACAAGGGAGTGTGATACATGTGAGTGATTGTGAGCATTATGCCTATTCCTATGAGGGATTATGATGCATGTGTGTTTATTATTATTTTATGTTAATATTTATAAAATCTACAAAAATAATAAAATATAAAATTATAAATATTCTTTCTATCCCTCATTTTGGCAACATAACCTTTTCATTGTATTATATGTATGATACTCTCTTTTATATTTATTGAACAAAATAACATACATGAGTATTCTTGGCAATTCACCCACCATCATCTTCGAGGCTTATGACCAAGTTGCACTATGTTCTATATGATATAATTGAAGGAATTTTAG
>MNCI01007259.1:216488-328114 GCA_015680685.1 Gnetum montanum
TACAAAAAATATTATATTATAAATAAATATAATATCATATCAAATATTTTTGTGATAAGGGAGAAATGATCTAATCATTGGCCATCATTCATTCTAGTAAAAATTTAGGATTTAAAAAATATACCAAATTATAGAGCTAATTTCTCCTAAATCGCAATAGATATTAAACTAAAATTTTTGTTGAATGTAGCCAATTTTCTATCTTTCTAATAAATCTAGAATCACTTAAAAGTGTTGTGAAATTACTGATATATTATCAAAATAGTGAATTTTTTCAATTTTGTTTGTTCAACTTCAAAGATTGAGTATATAATGATAATGATGTTGATGAATTGATGAATTAATGAAAGATTAATAAATTGATAATGAAATAGTTAAATTTTTACTAAAATTATATTGACAATTCCATGATATAAATTTTCAAGAGATGTTAGATATATCTATATGACTTGTGGAGCAAAGTTTACTAAAAATAATACAATATAGTCCCAGTGACAAAAAAAACCTTAAAAATTATATATATATATATACGGATTGGGGCCAAAATAACATTAAAACCACCCATTAATCTAGAAATTTTCTATATTTTATTAAAATAAACTATTATTATATAATAAAAAATTATTTTCTTTTACTCTAAAAATCCAATAGTAGTCCCATTGGTTACAATTGGTGGGATCCCTATCATTGGCACCATTACTTGGAAAGGTGTAGAGCCTAAAAAATTTGGTGCTGGAACCTCAAAAAATTTCAACATGAAACAACTTTAACTTCGGATCCATGGGCCTCAAAAAAAGGATCTCCAACACCCTAGATGATCATGTCAATCACCTAGGGACTTATAAATCTATTACCAATGTATTAATAAAACTTTAGAACATATGAAAAGGTAGTTGACGCATCAAATCTAAGTGCAAGGAAATGTAAAATAGAATGTGGTAAGCAAATGAAACTACAAACTTGTATTAAAATAATAAAAAATTCATGGAACCAAAGTTTAGAGAATACAATTTTTGGAATTGTAATGCCCAAGAGCTCAAAGGAAATCCTTGAGACTCAATAGAGCCAACAAGATGTGTTCTATAGTTGGATCTATCCTCAAGTATCCCATACAGTATGCTACAAAAACTCGACTGGTCACTGGTTTTCTCCATTGCTTTTATATGCACAGGAGGAGAAAAGAGTTGTTGACTCTTGGATATCTGCACTACTATAAAAGTCTCAAGTTTGGCCCAAATGAAAATTCTCCAAAATACCTTTCAATGAGACAAATTCTAGTTTAAATAGTCTATGGGGGTCTTGATTCATTGTTGATGAGTAGCAAGGTACCCCTACACCCAACCATTCGAATCACAAAGCATTCATGTGTGATCTAGTCAAATTCTATGAACTTTATAGTTTTTGGTGCACTAGTCTTCTAGGCAATGAACCTTGTCCTAAGGTCATTCATTATCTTCCCGATTACACTTCTAAAGTACAATGGCATGGTTAAGTGAAATCAAGGCATATGATTTTTATCATTTTATATTTTATGTTCTTTGGTGCTTTGAAGAGAGAAATAAAGTAATTTAATAACTAATCTAAATTAACTAACTAATGGATCTCTACCTAGTCCTAACATAAGTATTTAGCCCCACTTTCCATACACATCCTGAACCCACATATCCACTGCTAGGTTACCAAGCACTACGCTACTAAGCATACCAAGCAATAACACTGTTGGGATTACCAAGTGAATATATGTTACATTCAAAGTGGTCATACTTATGTAATTAATCTATCTAGCTTATCTCACTTAATTTCCTCATTAGCTTAATTACTAGAAAACACTAAATAAATAATTAAAAATATTGAATGCATGAATAAATATCTAAACTATGCAAAATGCTGCAAGGTTTATCAAGAAGCTCATCTTTATTGCAACACACACTATCATGCTCAGGTACAATAGTGCTTGAATAAAGATCTGTACACTTAATGACTCCTACTACAAGCACTCAAGAGAAATATTCTAACTTCCAAATGTAAAAATTGCAAGTGTTTGGCTACTATTCTCAATCTGATGTCATAAAAGTGGCTAGTGAGCATGTACTTATAGCCCAATACAAACCCCTACGTTAACGAGGATGCATCACTATAATAGACTATGTTGATGGGGCCTAGTCGAGAGGCCAATCGATGCAACAGACTATGTCGAAGGGGCCTAGTTGATGCAACAAACCATATTTCATCATACCCCCATGACCAAATGAAAACTCATCCTCAAGTTCTTTACAAAATTGGGAAGGTATGGGATTACTAACTAAGTTTTGAAATAACAAGACAAGACAAAATAGACCAAAAAAATTGAGTGTTAAGTATACGAATCACCACATTACAAAATTGAGCATGATATAAAAATTGGATAAGCACATCCTTTAATGGCATGAAGAAAAAAGAGAAGATCACATGGTCCTAGGCAATGGAGGCTCCTGAGGCTCTGATGGATCTTCTCCAACTCCAGGCACGGCCTGTGGTTGAGGTGGTTGTGGTTGTCCTACTATTACTATGACTTCTAGTGAAAGGCTAAAAGCATACAGCAATGCTTTCATCTTCTCTTCTTTACTCCTAGGATCATTCATGGTCCACATAGCTTCCCTGATGTGGGCCAGAATTGGAATATCCCAAGGACAAGGTAATACTAGAAGCAACTCCTTTAAGTTGATGAACCAGGATGTGAATTATTTGTGCTCAATATTGAAAGCTCAAATTGTGTCTTGTAGTGTCTAGTAGTCATTCATCTTTTAGATAGGTTCTCAGTGATTGATCTTTGATCAGTGAATTTTTCTTTGAGAACCTCAAGTTGAACATTTTCCACTGCAAGCTTTTGCTTGGTGTCTTTGTCATTCTTGAACTTAGCCTTGTACAATAAGTACAAGCTAGCCACTTGTTTCTCAAGCTCAGACCATAGTCTTCTAGTAGTCAGCATTGCCAAGTTTGTATAGCAGAGATTAGATAGCTCCATGTACTCTATCATCTCTTCAATCTACAACTTCTTCATGTGGATTTTCACCTTGTTGTAGGCATCAATCCCATCGACGATGGATTGCCACATTTCTTTGCCTTGCTGAAGTTGCTAGAGGGCCTTATTAACCTTTGCCTTTGTGAATTGGATATGCTTTTCATTTACCTCCATCTATGGGCCAACCTAGTCTCTATAATGATTTTTAACTTTTTTGAATTTTAGAGCCTCATTTTTCCAAGTGGAAATATCAATTGTTGATTTTTGTTGTAAGGCATAGACCTCCTCCATGAAGAGATTATGATTCTCTATTTTCAATCTTCTCAATTTGATGTTTTCTTTGGTAAGTTGCTCCTACTATTGATGGATGAATTCTTCTAGCTGTTGTTTTTGTGCATCAACATTCCATAGGTGATGGTTCTCTACAGTCAAGGTTTCATTTTCCTAATGTGTTTGCACCAAGTCCCTCTATACTAAATGAGTTTTAACTTCTTCTACAAACTAATTGAAGACTATCATTACCATTTCTCCTTAATCCGTGTTAGTTCTTCTTGAAACTACTGAAAAGCTTTGTCTCATGTCAATACAATTCAAGCATCCAATTTGGAAACTTCTACAACCAAGCATTAATTGTGCGCTTGAGTTATTTCAAGTTGCCCTTCTAAGATGAGGCACTTGCTCTTTGACTCTAACAACTCTGATTGGGTTGCAGTGATGGTATCTAAAAAATAAAAGATATCTAGAATCAATTGCCTAGTTCCCATTAGTTGGGCCAACAATTCTTTATGCTAGGCTGCACTTAATTTTTTGTTGATTGTCTTTGTAGATGTCTACACATCTCTAAGTGTAAAAACATCTAGTACAAGTGTTGCAGGTGCATTTAATGCCTCAGGAACGATCTTCATAGTTGTCTCTTGCACTTGGTGTTGCATCACCAATACGATTGCCTCCTCACCCTCCTTCAAGTGCATCAAAAAGAAAGCGACATTCCCAAAGATTTCTAGGAATATATGATGCTGAGAGAGAAACACCATCACCTCTCAAGTACTTGGATTCGACCTTGCAGGAAACTGTGTTTGTTGGACAAATAGCATTGATCCAACTTCCTCCATCTAGCTGATTGTCTAAGCCACTTCTCTAAGGTGACTCATGACTACTCTGTATGTAGATGGATCTCCACCACTAGTTCCTACATGCTACTCCCACTACTGCAAGAGTTATTATCAAATTTTCCACATGTGCTCAACCACAGTGTGGGCCTCTAATGGTTACTCATGAGTAGGTGGTGGAGGTGGTTGTTGATAATCCTCTTTTGTGGGCATGTCAAGTATCTTATCCTTCATCATCTCAACCCACAAAACATTAGAAGCATGCCTGAGTGTTTCATTTGTGTAGCGGACTATCCCTACCCTTTTGCATAATTTTCTGATCAAGTAGGGGAAGGGTACAATTTTTCCTCCATGCTCATTCTCCTTGAAGAGCTTCTCTATCTCTAGAAATATTAGTTGTGGTAGGTTTGTTGGAAATTTTTCACTTCGAGTGGTGCATGCTCAAGTGGAGAAGGTTGTCAATTTATTATGCCTCATTGTTGGATTGAGGTGGTAGGCTACTATCTTAAAATAGACTTTCTCTACTAGTGTCAGTGTGCTGAACACCTTATGGTCAACCCCATAACACCACTAAGTCCACTCCTTCTATGCTCTAATATTGGCTTATGTGGATAGCTCTACCAACTATGTTCCTACATCAACCAGCCCAAGGACCTATGAAATGGCTTCTACAAAGCAGAACAATTGGATGTCCTTGATTTTCACAATAGCTCTTGCTCTCCTATTATTCCAAAAGAGATACATTTCTTCCATGTACCACTCCCCACTAGAAGTGATGATTTCTCTTGGAGAACTAAGCATTGGACCTCAAAGTTTCCAATTATGTCAAGGCAAGCCTGTGTGAGTGTGACTTCCATTCTAGGTATAGGGCTTGGCACTTTACCTCACTGTGAATGTTTAGATGTAGCTTCCTCTTCGAGAATCTATCAGATAGATTCCACCTCTACCTCATCTCTAAGAGGTCCTATTGCATGTGTTTCCTCAACCTATTCTTGGCCACATTCTTGTTGGCCTCTTGCTCCTCTAGGTTGTCTCTCCCGTGGTTACAATGGTCCTTCCTCCTATGGTCTTTTCAATCTTGATGCCATCTATAACCACACATAACAATAGGTTAGCAAATATTATGTAACTCAGAATGACTAGAATACCTTATCTCAGAGGGAGGTTACACTTGGCTAAGGTGTGATTATGGCTAGAAGAATTAAGTATTTAATTATTAATTTAATCTTTGGTTTACCAAAGTTGTTGGAAGGGTTAAATTCTTAAAAATTAATGATTTAATAGCATTTTATATCTTAACCCTTTGGCAAAGTTAGGAAAAATGATGAGTGGCAAGGTACCCCTATGCCCAACCATACGAATCACAAGCATTCATGCATGATCTAGTCGAATTTCCATGGATGGGACTAGTTGTGACATCTACATTGCTATGCCTTAATTGTAATTCACTATCTTCCCACTTGGACTAGTGGTAGCTTTGTCACGTATCGTTTAGTCTAGAGTGAGGCATATGATTTTTATTATTTTATATTTTATTATTCTACAATTAATAATAGGTTGAAACTCAATTTATAATCAATTCAACTAATATAATTGCTAATTAATAATCAACTACCCTAACATAAGTATCCAATCCCACTTCCTATGCACATCCTAAATACATATAATGCTACTGGGTTACCAAACATTAAGCATTGTTGGGATTACTAAGAGTCACATGCACACTTGAAGTGATCATACTTATGTACTTAATTAATTAACATGCATGAAAATGTAAATACTAACTAAGTACATGAAAAGTAAATTTCATGGAAAGTAAATCTAATCTAAGTCAAAGTGCTGCAATGAAAAACAATCAATCTCAATCTTATTGCCACTCATAGAATATGTCCAAGTACATTGGCAGTCAAATAAGGCTTTGTAAAATTGACTCAGATTCACTCTATGGGCACTCACTGACTATTCTCTAAGATCACAAAATAAAGCTACAAGAATTCAACTACTCTATTGACAAAACTATAAAAAACTATATGAAAATTGGGAGCCCAAGCGCTATATTTATAGGCTAGCAGATACCCTACGACATCATATATCTGACATCACATCTAGGCTCCAATATAAGATACCTGACATTGGGGCTTGTCAAAATGATGACTCATCATAACCCCACAACTAAATAAAAAAATTTCTTAAGTTAAACAAAATGAGAAACAAGGTTTTTACAAAATATTTGGAAGGTATGGAATTATTGACTAACATACAAACTAACGTAGATGGAACAAATAGACTTAGAGTGCCCAAGTGTACAAAGTTACAATCTTTACAAAATTGGATGTTCATGATAAGAGAAGTGAACACCCGAGATAAAATTGACATCCAATGCCTCTTGGCAACTAAAGCATGAGAGAGAAGATCCAACAACCATAAATGGGCCTCATCATGTGATATTTTCGCATCATCCTTGGTGAAGATAGTCTTGCTTTCAATCCATGCTTCCTACTACAATCACAATAGAATCATAAATTAGTATGCAATGTGTAACACATAGTTGCTAAATGTCTTGTCTTATAGATGGTTACACTTAGCTAGGTTATCATTGTGGTAGATTAATTCCTTTAGTCATGTTAGTAGGAAAGCTAACAAATAGGATAAAATAGATAAGTGGTCCATTACATTTGAAAAATTTTGACACAAGGAAATATTTGAAGAGGGTGCGAGAATTGACAACAATAAAAAGAAAAGTTTACTGAAAAATGTTGTGAAGATGAGCACAAATGGATTTCATTAATGAGGTAAATAAAATGATTTAATTGTAAGAGTGTCTAAGGGTAAATAACTTAACTAACCCAACCAAAAGATATGCAAGTGTGTCCTCCCCAAAGTAGGAATAGGCCTTTTGTGCCCTTACATAACTTCAAATCAAAGAGTCCATGGGCTCTGTGAAATGATTAATGGTTATAGAAGGTTAAGTACAAAAACCCAAAAGAAACTACCTAAGAATTCTAACACACCAAACTAGGACATTGGACAAGAACATGAAACCAATAGTGAGGTGAGACATGGAAAGCATAGATGGATGAGAGAGAGTGGAATGGAGTTCCTGATTAAGGTCACATAAACTCCCTTGTGGATATAATGGTTAAATGACTTTGATAAGTTCCATAATTAGGTCAAACCAAAACCAACCTCATTTGGTGACTTCACATCATCATTCTAAGACTAGTCCATCCCCATAAGACACAAGAATGCTCCCATAGAACAACCACCATTCCTTATTAAAGAAGAAAAGAGAAGTAGGAAGTGAGGAAGGGCCTTAGTTAGAGGGGATCTTCAAGCATGGGTAACATTTCTTTCTAGTTCCATAACCAGTGCTTGTAGCTTGTTTATTTTTTCTACGGAGTGTACTTTGAATTTTCATCATTTTTTATGAGAACCACACCATGCAAAGACTTATTCAACTTCCTTTTATTGGTCAACATAAAACAATAAGAAATCCATTAAAAAAAAACATGCACCCAAGTAGATAGAAAGGCACAAAGAATACCAAATCCCCTTGAAGTCGCATCCTATTCAAACCTTTGAATCCTTTCCAATTCTGAAAACTATGAAAGTTACAAATTTCTTAAAGTTTTGTTAATGAAAAANCCAATTCTAAAAACTATGAAAGTTACAAATTTCTTAAAGTTTTGTTAATGAAAAAGGGACTGCATGTTTCCAAAACAAGAAAACCATAAAGTTTGTGGATGGATGGATGCTATGGACTCACTGCTTGTTGCATGAAAAAAAAACCATGTCCTAATCATCCATAACAAAATTCAAATCCAAAATCCAAACACCAACCATCAAATAAAAAAATAGTACATACCACCATCAAGCAACACATTACCACTATACTTGGCACTTATTAATAAAAAGTTAGAAAATCAAATCAAAATAAAATTAAAAAAATATAAAAGAAATTGTACAATTTTCAAGAAATAGAAATGTACTAATGAGGGTGTAAAAAAATTAGAAAATATTAATAACATGAAAAAAAGAAGATGTAAAACAAGGAATGTATAAAACAAAAAGTTGTAAAACAAAAAATGTGTAAAACAAAAAGATGAAAAACACTTAAGAATCCTAAAGATTAGAATGGGGAGTGACCCCCATGACTAAACATTTTGTTGTGACAAGGATTAATAAGTGGATAAATAGGATTCATGCATGTATGAAACATTGATAATTGTGCAAGCCCCAACCACTAGGTATCAATTTGTGGTGTGGTGGCTAGGTAGAAAAATTGTTGGTCACACACTTGATGGTTAAATATATAGTGGATCAAGGTATGAGGTATGTTAACATTATGGATGGATGGCCCATAATTGCATCCTTTATCATGATATGGTATGCATGGATTTATTTCTCTTTCCATACTATTAATTCATTATTTGGATTTGGGATTCGAGTATTGATGGATGGTGGGCCATGTGTATGATCAGAGGATGTTGGTTGAGACAAGAAAGGTGGTGCACCAGATTGAACTTGTGTTGGCTCGAATAATATGGTGGGTCCATTTGTGGTTTGCTTTAGCTTACGACCTTTCCTCTAGAAGGGACATTTTCGATGTTGTGGTTGAGAGCCACTGGTGTCAACATGTTTATGCACATTTACATCACAATTGGCATTCGTTTGTTGATATTTTGGTTTCAACCCTTCTTGTGTTGCTTTTAGTGACATATAATGAGATGGATTATGAGAATATCAAGGGTAGGATGGATAGTAAGAGGCATGAGGTGGTGATCCTTCAGGTGATGTAATGGGTTGATGGTACTTAGAAGAGTGGTAGGAGTGATTTTAAGTAGAGGATGTAGAACTAGTTGGAGAAACAAGGTGTTGAACTTAATATCCATGTGGTTTCAGTGAATGGAAAGGATAGGGTCGATTTGGTGGTGGCCTCCCCCATGACTATGGTTGTAGCCACTATGGTTGATGACCATGTTGAGGTTAGTAATGAGACCCCCTAGGATGGTACAATCGATTGTGGAATTGTCTATAAGTACCTTGTGGAAGAGGAAATCTTCCAAGCATGTGCTTTTGCACAAACTTGGGATTTAAGGCACTTGTCCAATACTGCTGTAGATGCAACAAGACTAGGCAATGGCCCTTTGAATGGTCATATAGACAAATGTCACATCCATTATCTTCATCTATGGTTAAGTCTATAGCCTTACTTTCCTTAGCCATTTTTCCCATTTGCCGAAAAGTGTTCCTAGCTGTTCCTTGGTTCTATGTCCTTTGTTTAGTGTGATTGCCTAGCTTGTTTTGCATGATCCTCTCCTCAACCGTCTCAATGAGAGTTGTAAAATTTTCATATATCCATTTAGACATCCTATTAAACATTGCTTTTAGTTCATCAATAGATTCTTGTGTTAGCAAGCTTTGTTGTGGGATCACCATATTGAAAGTGATTTCATTCTCCTTAACATAGATCTGGACCTCCTTCTATTGAAGAGTTGGGTCCCACTGATGTGTTTTGAAATTCTCCCATTTGTATATCTCTCCTTATTCTTCTGCTACATGTGCTATTAGCTCTTTGATT
Organism: Gnetum montanum; assembly: GCA_015680685.1. Taxonomy (NCBI): domain Eukaryota; kingdom Viridiplantae; phylum Streptophyta; class Gnetopsida; order Gnetales; family Gnetaceae; genus Gnetum; species Gnetum montanum. The sequence goes on from MNCI01007259.1 coordinate 226,180, forward strand.
TGATGGGCTTTGAGCTCATATAATTTCCCTAGGGCATACATCCCAAGGGTCTCCCTTATTTCATTAGGAAGCCCATCTACAATGTGGAAAAGTTGCCTTTCCTTGGAGAAACCATAACCTACACATATATTTAGTAAGGCATAATATCTATCTAAGGTCATGTCCAAGGATCATGTTATTCTTGCATCCACTCTTGGATCTATCTCCTCAAATTGGACACTCTTGCATAGGTTTGGTATTTCTCGTTGAATAGCTCCAAGATTGTGGACCATTGTCAAATTGCATTTGGTCTCAAAAATCTATACCACATTTTTGCTCTATCAATTAGTGTCCTAGAAAAGAGCTTAAGCTTTTACCATCCACTTTCAATGTTGTAGAAAGTTCAAGCATCATAGAAGGCTTGTAAATGTTGTGGATCTAAATCATAGCCTCTTCCAAATTTAGGAATATTATTCATGTCAAGCATAGGTAGGTGACTCTTTTCACAATGCCTAAAAGATATCTTCACTTCCTCTATGATCTATATTAGGCGCTTAGTGGCCAACAAGGGTTCATCGTCATCAAATAGTTTGTGAGGAAAATGTCTATCTCTATTTGTTTGATCGTGATGGTGCTATCTATGTTCATAACGATGTCTTTAACTTTTCCCATGGGTTCGATTCCAATTTTTAGTTTGATCCTTTAGTGTAACTTTATCTTCATACCTATGTTCATCTTCATCAGAACTAGACATTAAAGGAAAAGAGAAAGATGAGGAATTGGAAGAATTTCCATGGCTTCTATGGTGTTCTTCGTGGTCCCTTGATTTATCATTTCTAGGTTTTGATAAGGTCTTAGGCCTTGAGGCTTTCCCTAGTTAAGGATTTACATCATCTCCTCCAAGATTTTCTACTTTCAATGAATGTAGTCTTTGAGTGTCATTAAGATGATCATAATCATAAGAAGCCCTTTCATAAGGTTGGTCACTCCAATTTTCTTCATCGTATATCTTCTTAGTTCTCCAATGAATGTGTTCGCTATACAACGCGTAGTCACTTCCATGTGGGAGAGACATTGTTGTTGGTTTATAATGTGTGATTTAATATTTTTTGAAAGATATATCATTAATACCTTTACAGCGATTGTGTATGATATAACTAATCTAGATAATTAGCACCATCCCCAGCAATGATGCCAATGATGAGTAACGAGGTACCCCTATGCCCAACCATAAAAATCAAAAGTGTTCACATACAATCTGGTTAAATTTTATGGATGGGACTAGTTGTGGCATCTAGATCACTATGCCTTGATCATAGTTTGCTATCTTCCCACTTGGACTAGTGGTAGCTATGTCACGTATCATGTAGTCCAAAGTGAGGCATATGATTTTTATTATTTTATATTTCATTGTTCTAAGATTAACAATAGGTTGAAAATAAATTTATAATTAGTTTAACTAATCTAATTTCTAATTAATAATTAACTACCCTAACATAAGTATCTAATCCCACTTCCCATGCATATCCTGAACACATAGAACATTGTTGAATTACCAAATGTTAAGCATTGTTGGGATTACCAAGAGTTATATGCATGCTCGAAGAAATCATGCTTATGTTCTTAATTAATTAACATGCATGAAAATGTAAATACTAACTAAGTACATGAAAAGTAAATTACATGGAAAGTAAATCTTATCTAAGTCAAAGTGCTGCAATGAATAAGAATCAATATTGATCTTATTACTACTCATGAAATATGTCCAGGTACATTACCAATCAAATAAGACTTCATACAACTAACTCAGATCCACTCTGTGGGCATTCATCGACTATTCTCTAAGATCACAAAATAAAACTGCAAGCATTTAGCTACTCTATCGAAAAAACTATGAAAAACTATATGAAGATCATGATCCTAAGCACTATATTTATAGGCTAGCATATACCCCACAACATCAGATATCTGACATCATATCTGGGCTCTGACATCCAATACCTAACGTCAAGGCTCTGATGTTAGGTATCTGACATCAAGGCCTACCAAAACCTTAAGGTTTACTACCCCCACGACTAAGAGCTTACCTCCAACAATTGCAAGATCAAAGAATGAGATGATTCGGATAAACAATGCAAGAGTTATAGGCTCGGGAAGGTTTTGGGCTCTGAAAATTGCACAAGCTCCTTGGGCATTATGAACCAAATGTGAAAAATTCAAAGTGTTTGAGGGTATTTATACTATTTTTGCATTGCATCAATGGGGCCTCATCAACACAGCTATTGACCATCATTGATCAAGTCAAGACTTGAAAATTACAAAGATATTTTGAATGAAATTAGGATCAAATGGAGGCCCAAATAGCCATGAACATGATGAAAATGTTAGAAGAGTGTGTTGAAGTCCTAAAAATTCAGAAAATTATAAAAATGAAAAGAGAGGATGAAGAATGAGAGTTCAAGGAGCAAATAGTGGTTTGCACAATGGAATATGTAAAAGATAGGATTGTAGCAATGTCTACGGTAAGGGACTTAACTAACCAAACCAAGAGATATTCAAGTGGGTCCTCCCCATAGTAAGCACATGTCCTTGTTACCCTTGCATAACTCCAACTAAGGAGTCCATGGGTCCCACAATTGATTAATGATCATGGAAAGTTAAGGACCAACCAAAAAGAATCTATCCAAGAATTTCAACACATTAGACTAAGACATTGAACATAATAGAGAAACTGATAGTGGGGTGAGTTATGGAAGCATATATGGATGACTAAGAAGGTGGAATGAAGTCCCAAATTAAGGTCGTAAGTAGTCCCTTATGGAATATGTTTTTAAAATGACCTGAGAAGACCCATCCTTAGTCCTAACCAAAACCAACCTCTTTCAGTGACTTTGCATCCCACTCCAAGATCATTCTACCCACTTAAAACACAAGAGTGCTTCCACAAAATAACCACCATTCCATAAAGAGAAGTAAAGATAAGTATAAAGTGAAAGAGAGAGGGCCTTAGTCAGAGGGGACCTTCAAGCATGAGTAACATGTCTTTCTAGTCCCATAACTAGTGCTTGTAGCCTGTTTATTTGTCTAAGGGTGTTCTTTGAATTTCCATCATGTTTTTTTTTTTAAAATTTTGAATGGGAACCACACCATGCAAAGACCTTATTTGACTTCCTATTAGTGATTAGCATGGAATGGTAAGAAGTTCATGAAAAACACCCAAGCACTCAAGTAAGTAGAAGAGTACAAAGAGTATTGAGTCCCCTTAAAGTCACATCCTCTACAAACCTTTGAATCCTTTCCAATTTTGAAACTACCAAGGTCACCAATTGATTAAAAGTTTCTTTAATGGAAGGGACCTTAAAACTCCCAGAATAAGGAAAACCATAGAGTTTATTGAATGGGTGGATGACATGGACTCACTGCCTATTCCATGAAAAATAAACCATGTCATAGTCATCAGACAGTAAAATTCAAAAATAGAAATCAAACATTGACCATCATAACATTAAGCACAAACCATCATTAGTAAACAGCAATAATGACATTGTATCCTATGGTAATAAAACATTGTTATTAGCAAAAACAATGAAAATTCACACTCAAACAAAGCAAAGTAAAATATATATATAATAAATTGTAAACTAATCAAGAAAGGTAAAACATATTAACAATGTTTTAAAACAAAAAATTGAAAAAGTTAATAGAACGAAAAACCAAAGAAAAAGGTGAAAATCAACAAAGTGTAAAACAAAAAGGTGAAATACTGAGGAGCCATCTGGATAGTTAGCATGGATGGCCATCTTCACCATGACTATGTTGAAAGGGGAAGATCCAAAAAATGGAGTGTGGTTGTCCATCCATTCATGTGATTGTTGCACAAGCTTATCTTAGTTCTAGGAAAGGTTTCACTTGTTGGATGTTGACCACCTACTTTTTATTTGGGCTTTCAAGCTTATAGACTAACATGGCCTCAAAGGAAAAGGTTTGATCAATTATATAAGGTCCTTCCTACAATGTTTGGAACTTTGTCTTCTAGGGTACCTATGTGGGATTCTAGTAGAGAACCTTATCTCCCAGTTGAAATTTCACTTTCTATATTTTGAGGTCATGACATTTCTTGTTGAATGCCTTGTGGACCTCATTCAAAGATAGGATCACCAATCAATTTTCATCTAGCATGTTGAGGTTGATTAGTCTTTCATTTTGTGCTAGACTTAGGTCACGATTCAAATCACAAGCTATTGAGAGTGTACGGAGCTTAGATTGAACCGAGAGCATTGGAAGTTTTCCATACGCTAGATCATAGGAAGAGTAGCCAATAGGAAGTTTTCATGTTGAGTGGTAGGCCCATAGGGCATCATTGAGTTTTATGCTCCAATATTTCCTATATTTAATTATGGTCCTGGTTAGGATCTTTGTGATCTCCCTATTAGTTACCTCTACTTGATCATTGGCTTGGGGGTGATAGGGTGTTGTTAATTTATGTTCAACCCCCAAGCATTGCATAAATTTCCTAAGAATGGTACCTGTGAAATGAGTTTCACTGTTAAAAATCTATGCACATGGCACTCCAAACCTATTTACAAAATTTTTTTGTACAAATATAACAACAATGGATGATGTACAGTTAGTAATGGCTACTACTTCTATCATTTTTATGTAGTAGTTGACTGCTACAATGATATATGCCTTTCCATTGGACATGGCTGTGATGGGACTCATGAAAGTTAATGCCCCATATGTCAAAGGGCTCCAATGATTGAATCCACTATTGAGTATCTTTCATTTAAGCAGTTATCCCACCATCTCATTGTTAATGTTCACAAGATCAGACAAACTAGTCGACGTCCCTGAAGATTATAGGCCAATAGTATCCTACCATCAGGATTTTTATGATCATGCATCTCCCTACATAGTGGGCTCTATAAGGCCCTTCATGAACATCCTAGAGAACACACAGTTGATCTTCATCAAGGACACACCAATGAATTAGGCCATAGAAACACACCTTGTAGAGGTGTCTGTTGATTTTTATGAAGTATCTGGCTTGATGAAGAAATTTTTGCTTCTTTCTAAAGTTAAGATCTTGTGGCATCTCTTGAGTGAGAAGATAGGTGAGGATGCCATTGTACCATGTTGTTTCTATGGGCACTTGGTCATTTAGTGCACTTGTAAAGAAGAGTTCATCTAGAAACTAATCAAAGAGTAGGCTTTCCTTCTCTTTATTATCCCATATTAAGTGAGAGAGGAGGTCAGTAACCACATTCTCAGTTCCTTTTTGATCTACCATCATAAGATCAAATTTTTACAAGATCACAAGCTACTGTATGATATAGGGGCTCACCATTGGATTGTTCATTAGGAAGCAAATGGCACTATGATCTGTGTGCACAAATACTTTATAACTAAGCACATAGTACCTGAATTTTTTAAGAGCATACACCACTACCATTAATTCTTTCTTCATGGTGGTGTAATTTAGCTGTGCACCTACAATGCTTTGATTTGCATAGTGGATGTAATATAGACATTTTTTATCATCCAACTATGTTAGCATCACTTCCAAAGCATAATTAGATGCATCCATCATTATGTGAAATGGTCTACACTAGTCTAGTGCTCGTGGAATTGGGGTTTCTACAAGTTTTTCTTTCAATTGTTGGAATGCATGTTTTCATTCCTTGGTCCAAATAAACAAAGCATGTTTCTTTGTCAACTTGATGAATGGCTTTGCAATCTTAGAGAAATTCTCTATGAATCACCGATAGTAGCCAATATGTCCAACAAACGATTACATGTCTTTAACTATATCTGGTTCACGTGTTATTCATTGGATGATCCTTATCTTCTCTGGGTCTACCTCAATCCCTTCTTGTGAATGAGATGACTCTTTTTCTAGTTGAGCCATAGATTTGTTTCCACACATCTTTTTAATACTTGCTTAATATGGTTCAAGGCTTGCTCAAACATAGCTCCATAGGTGGAGAAGTCATCCATGAAAACTTCCATTGCACTATTGATCTGTTGTTGAAAGATGCTAAGGACTAGGCATTGAAATGTTGCAGGGACATTGCACAAACCAAATGACATCTTACAATATGCAAACGTTCCACAAGGACTTGTGAATGTTGTCTTGGCCTAATCTTCTGGAATAATTTTGATTTGGTTGTAGCCACTATAACCATCCAAGAATCTATAATAGCAATGCTTGGAGATAGTGTCCAACACTTGGTCCACAAATGGAAATGGAAAATGATCTTTAAATGTTTCCATGTTCAATAGCCTAAATTCATTCTAGACTTGCCACTTGCCATCTCTCTTTGGCACAATTACAAGTGGGCTAACCCAATCACTATCCATGATGGAATAGATAAACCCCTCCTTGAGGAGTTGCTCTATTTCCTTCCTACTGATTTTCTTCAATTTGGGATTCATCTTTCTCTACAACTACCTTCTTGGCTTCATGGTTAGGTTGATCTAAATGTGATGTTGGCATATCCTTGGATCGATTCCAGTCAGCTCGAGATATGACCAAGCAAAGGTTGTTGATCATTTGTTAACCACCTTTAACAGCTTTTCCTTTTATTTAGAAGAAATTTTGGCATTGATTATGATTAATTTACCATTATTTAAGAATGCATACTCCATGCCAATTGGTAGATTTTTCAACTCTAGGGGCTCTTGCTTGAAGTTATCAAGGATTTCCAACTCTTCCCAATAGGTATCATCATCTTCATCATTAGAGAGTTGGTGATGAACTTGCTCAAGTTCATCCATGCTTTTAACATAAGCACATGTTAGGCTCTCAGATGGCTCCATGCATAATGTGCTACTTTTTGAGTTAGTTGTCAACCACTAGGTGCCTTCTTATTTTGTGGCTACTACGTATAGATACCTTTGAATATCTATTTCTTGTGCACACTGATTGCATGCTTTAATGTATGTACTTTTAATGGATTAAATATTTTTCATGAAATTGCAAATATTATCATTGTACACAATGCATGGAATATGCTTCTTCTCCAACCTTCCAAATTCATTTTCCATGGATATTTCCAAGGAGAGGTTCCTTATGCCCATTCATGCATTGACTGTGCTAAACCATGCCCTTCCCATAATGATGGGAAACCCACCTTTATAGTTTTTGATCTTGATCACTAGAAAATTGACAAGATAGGACTACCCACTAACTATGGTCACAATGTCCTCCACCAATGCCAAAGGAATAGTAATTGACTAGTCTATCAATTCTAAGCTGATGTTGCTCTTCTTCAGAGGTGGTAAGTTCCAAGCCTTGTACATGTTATGAGAGATGAGATTGACATCGGAACTAGAATTAAGAAGAGCCTTGCATGGCTCATTATAAGCAATTTATAGGTAAATGAGTGGACTTCTTAGGTTAGGTATTTTTATGAAAAGATTACCGACCTTGATCCAAAAAAAATAGCATGAGTTAACATGACAATGTAGATCCGAAGTGGTGCCTGGTTCGAATGGTACTTGAAGGTGTTTTATGCAGAGGATGATGGTGCTAGAGATATAGGACGAGTAGCCGTATTAGGTTGTGAGGGTTTGGGAGGATTGTTGGATCTGAAAAAAGGTCATTTCTTGGATTGATTGTGTAAACCACTTGATAAAAAAAGCTAGTTGTGAATGTACTACCCTCGTAGCATTTTGTTGCTATGGCTGTGGAGGAATTTCTCCCTACATAGATGAAGTAGGAGGTAACTGGGTTGAGGGCAAAGGGATGTGTGCAGATAAATGTAGAGGATGGTATGGAGATGGGTTCTCTCCCTAAGTGGATGATGAATGTGTTTAGTGGTACTCTAAAGGGTAATAGTGATGCTAAAATGAGGCATGGATTGTAGAACTTCTTGAAGAAATAAGTTGTTGAACATAGTACCCGTATGAATCTAGTTCCCTGTAAGGGTACTGCTACCTTGGCAGTGGCATTCCCCACAATTATGGTTGGTGCCATTGTTGGTATTTCTCATATAATTATGGTGGAGCTCCACTTGGGTAATAAGCTTGTTCTTGCTGGTGGAACTACCTTGGATTGCGTTGAGGATAATGCAATCATCTAGGTGCTTATCTATGTGCTAGTTGAGGATTCAATGGGTACACCCCAGACTCTTGTAATTATGATAGCATAGGGCAACATCACTTTGGATGTTCGTATTAATAGATGTCACAACTAGGATCATCATCAGAGTTAGTTTTCATAACTTCCTCTATGGAAACAGCTCTGCTCTTACCTCTTTAGTATGCATGTTTAGCTTCTTTCCATCTTCTGCATTCATGATCACTATTCTATTCTTTGGATACTTTAGCAATCTTCATAGCAATTTGGAACTTCTCATACAAAGAGTCCCATAATTTATTAACCTTTTCTAACATGTCAAAAATAGATTTTTGAATAGGCAAGGTTTAACTATTCACCACTTCATCAAGTGGTGACTCCTCATCACAAAATTAGACCTCCCTTTTCCTGATGGAAGGGTTTCTATTATATTCTTCTGCACTTTTACAACTCACCTTCTTGTTTTGGAACCTACTCTATAAGCCTTTGGATATGATGAGCTCTTAATTTAAATAGTCTCCCGTGGGCATAAACCCCAAGAGTTCTTATAGTTTCTGCTCTAAGCCCATCTATGATGTGGTGGAGCTATTCCTTTTGAGAATAACCATGACCAAGGCATCAATGTAAGAGTGAATAATATCTACCCATGGTGGCACCCAAGGCATCATGTGTTCCTTGTTTCCATCCTTGGGTTTTCCTTCTAAAATTACACACCCTAGAGTATGTTTGGTATTTATCATTAAATAGGTCTAACATGGTACTCCATCAGTGAATGGATTCCAACTCCAAGGATCAATACTGGCTTTCAGCTTCTTTAATGAGTGTCCTAGAGAAAATCTTGAGTTTCTTCTAATCATTTTCAATTAATAGCAAGGCACAGGCATCGTGGAAAGCTTGTAGATGTGTCTGTAGATTAAAGTTGTATACCCCTCAAATCTTGGGATATTATTGATGTCTAAGAACTTGCTCCTACTATCTTTCAAATGCCTGGTTGGGATCTTTACTACCTTTGCAATGTTGAGCATGCTTTGAGTTACCAACAAATGTTCATCATCATTATTACATTAATGATGCTAATGATGGTTTCTACCACCCTTGCACTCTTGATGGCCTTGATGGTCATTATTGTCTTGTTGATTGCCTTCATCATGATTATTTCGATAGCATATTTTATGAAGAGGAATGTTTAGAATTGGATGAAGAGGATGAAGAGGAAGGTGGACTGCCACCACCTCTTGACTCATTATGACTACCATCCTTAGATCCCTTGCCATTATGATGTTTACCTAAGTCTTTGCCTTAACTGTTACTTTTTCCTAAACCTAGTTTATGAATAGTGGATCATAGGTTCAAGGTCATACCCTCATTACCAAAAATAGGGGATGGAGAATCTTCACATTGAGAACCTTCAAAGAAAAGATCCTCATTATTATATTAATTTAGTAGGAAAGGATTAGTAAAATGTTTCCCCTTCATAGCGTTGTGGTGCTTCTCCTAGTGTCAATCTCTCTTGTGTTGTGTTTTAGTGGGATGGTAGTCCCAAGTGTCATAACCATTTACAACATATTCTTCATGAAGATCTAAGATACCTAACTTCTTAAGGGTTTAAAACAACATCCCATTCATAGATTGATCAGGGGGCAAGATAATGTTTCCCTCCATGTCATGCCATTACAACTACTCATCTTGATGTAGGATGAAGGTGAAGTCTAGTACATACTCATCTAGATGAGTATGTACCACTTTGCACTCCTATGGGACCGATAATTTGACATCTTCATGCTTGTGAGAAGAAGAAGACATTTTGTAAAAAAAAAAATTATCAGTATGCTTTTATAATTGAATATCATTCAAGAGTGATGTTGACCTTGGGTACATCTAACAATGTTAATAATGCTCACTAATCCTAGATAGCACACATTCCAATAAACAAAGTCCCTAACAATGGTGCCAATGATGAGTAGCAAGGTACCCCTTTGCCCAACCATATGAATCACAAAGCATTCATGCATAATCTGTTCAAATTTCATGAACTTTATAGTTTCCAGTGCACTAGTCTTCTAGGTAGTGAACCTTGCCCTAAGTTCATTCATTGTCTTCCTAATTACACTTGTGAGGTACAAAGGTATGGTTAAGTGAAATCAAGGCATATGATTTTTATCATTTTATATTTTATGTTCTTTGGTGCTTTGAAGAAAGAGATAAGTAATTTAATGACTAATCTAAATTACCTAGCAAACTAATCTCTAACTGATTCTAACATAAGTATTCAACCCTACTTTCCATACACATCTTCAACCCACATATCCACTGTTGGGTTACCAAGCACTATGCTACTCGGCGTACCAAGCAATAACACTACTAGGATTACCATGCAAATACATGTTATGTTTGAAGTGGTTGTACTTATGTAATTAATCTATCTAGCTAATCTCGCTAAATTACCTCATTAGCCTAATTACTAGAAAATATTAAATAAATAATTAAAAATATTGAATGCACAAATAAATATTTAAACTATTCAAAATTCTACAAGGTTTATCAAGAAGCTTACCTTTATTGCCACACACATTGTCATGCTCAGGTACAATAGTGCTTGAATAAAGATCCATACACTCACTGACTCTTGTTGCAAGCACTTCGGAGAAATATTCTAACTTTCAGATGTAAAAATTGCAAGAGTTCGGCTATTGTTCTCAATCTAATGTCATAAATGTGGCTGGTGAGCACTTATTTATAACCCAAGACAAACCCCTAGGTTGATGGAGCCACATCAACTCAACAAACTATGTCAATGGGGCCTAGTTAACTAAGCCCAATCAATGCAACAGACTCGTCAACATGGCCTAGTCAACAAGGCCCAGTCGACACAACCAACCATATTTCATCAATTTTTGGTAATTCTACCATGATTTCTGACAAATTTTTGGCAAACTCTACTATGTTGAAAGCATATTTTGGTATCATGTGAGAAAATTTAGCAAACATTTTTCTTCCACACACTACCTAGCATATGAAGATGGAATGCCTAGCATGTGGGCTTAAAACCCAAATCCTACATGTTATCTTTGTAGGCTACACAATGTGTCAAACTGCAATGCTCAACATGTGAAATTGCAATGCTTAGCTTGTGAAGCATTTTCAACCTCCAAAAGCTATGATACATGGAATTTGTAGCTTCCACAAGCTAAAATACAAGGCATTTATAACTTGTAAATTTTGTTTTAGCCTCCACAAGCTAGAATGCATGAGATCTATCATGTGTGAGCTGAAAATCTTAATTTTTCCATTAAAAACCTTAAATTTTATCAATATAAGGTCATAATGTAATATTTTTGGGAAAAATAAGGCAATTACATCTACCTTTATTTTTTTGCCAATTTACAAAGGATTTTGGTTGTGGGCTATAAGATGAATTTTCTTTGGTGTGTTTCATTGGCCCCTCTTTCTTGATGTTTTGAGGACTGATCCAAGAGACATCAACAAAGAATGTGAAACACCACCATAGGTTCATCACTAATACTTCCTCTCTACACTCGATTTTATACTTGTCAAACCATGTCAATGAGTGCTTGTGATGGTGAATTAAGCTCATGATTAGAGGGTTACAAGTTTGGGATGAGATAAAGGTTATGTTGATTATCAGGAAATGGTCACATGAGTTAATAAAGAATTTCAAATGTCAACATCGTGACTATAGTATGATAGTGACATGCTTGCTTGATTTAAGTGATCTTCATGCTTTATGCTTAGATTTTTGGTTATTCGATAATGTGTTAGAGGAACCAACACTCCATTCTTGGGCTTTTTTGATCATTAGGCTATCCCTTTGTTTGTTTGGAGCCATTGATTTAACTTTAGGCTTCGTTGACCTCTTGGATTCTTGGCAATTTTCTTTCCCATTTTCTCTTTTTTCTCTTTTTTAAGGGGTAAAACCTTCATTGGGTTTCTATGCCAAGACTAAATTTTTCTTTTTATTTTCTCATTGAATGAGATATGCTACATTCAACAATCTTAACAAAGTAGCATGACTAAGGAGATGCCATAGTGCCATGGTGCATGAATGTCAAACATGGATCTTCACTATTATTAGGGTAAGGAAGATTGTGATTGGGATATGGGATTATGGCTCAAGATGGGTAATGGAAATGATGTGGGGCAAGCACTCTTGGCATAGCGAGATAAGCTCACCAAATCTTGTGTATCGAGGTTACATGGTAACTTACTATTACAATGAGTCATACCCTTGTGATGACTTCAAGCTTCATCCTACAAGCACAATTCCAAGAGGATAAGAAAACAAGTCAAATAATGCATGTTATTACAACAGGTTGCTTAAGGCCACATGAGATAATAAGAAGAATATAGGCCAACATAGGTTATAATAGGAACAACATGAAAAATTTTTATTTTATTTCACAGATATATACAAAGTTTGCAATTCATTTGTTATCCAAAAAGAATAAGAAATTTCATAGGCTTGTTTGTTGTAGGTTGTAAATGTCATACCTACAAAGAAAGGTAAATAGAAGCTATAGAAAAAAAAGGTTAGTGTTAGATATAATAAGGATTGAGATAGGAATGTATGATTAGACTAGCTAATTCATTTCCATTCATGTTTTCCAACCTAAAAGCTCCATTTCCATAAGCTTTGGTGATCAAGAAAGGTCCTTCCCAATTGGCTGAAAACTTGTCTGCATGTTCACAAACTACCTGAAGGATAAGGTCTCCTTCCTTGACTTTTTTTTTATTTGGATCATGAAGATTTTTTTGCTTTTGCCTCTCTTGATATCATTTGATATGAACAAAAATTTGTATTTGATGCTCTTCCACTGAATCAAGATCAATGGTATGTAGCTCTTTATCCTATTCATCATTGATGAAGTCAAATAGAACTACCCTTAATGTTAGAACCTATAGTTCAAGAGGTAAAACAACTTTAGATCCATAAACAAGGTTATACAAGGTGACACCAATCATGGTTTGATAAATTTTTCTATAGGTCCAAAGTGCATGTATTAATCATTCATGCCATTTGTATTTACTATTATTTAGAATCTTCTTGAATAGACTTATGATGACCTTGTTGCTAGCTTTAGCTTGTCCATTGGCTTGATGATAATATGGTGATAAAAAGGAATGTTTGATACTTAATTGTTGACAAAAGGTTTGTGTTTCTTAGCTATTAAACTATGCTCTATTATCTATGACTATAGTTAAGGATATGCCAAAATAGAATACTATATTTTCTAACATGAATTTACAAACTTGTTTAGATGTTATTTTCCTCAAAGGAATGGCCTCTAGCCACTTTGTAAAATATTCAGTTGTGGTGATGATGAAGCTATGTCCTATGGAAGACTTAGGTGTTATAGGTTCAAAAATGTCAATTCTCCATCGTTGATATGACCAGGTGATTTGAGCAATGTGTAACTTAATTGATGGGACATGTATTATGTTGTTATGCCTTTGGCAATTGTCATAAGTTTTAACCTTCTACAGGTAGTGGCTTTCCATATAGGGCCAATAGTATCATACTTTTTTAATCTTTGAATCCATGACTCTAGGTCCTATATGTCCTCCACATACACCTTCATGAACCTGCTCAAGGACTGTGTAAGCTTTGGTTTTGCCTCAGCACACTAACAATATGTCATCATAGGACCTTTGACATAATATGTTATCAACTGCAATGATATATTATCTTGATCTTTTATGTAAAATGTCATTTTAAGAAGTAATTAGGTTTTGTGGAGATTCACCATGCATCAAGTAAAATTTGACATTATCATATCACTCCTTTGGAGGAACCTTGTCAATAGTAGCTATAGAAGTACCTTCAGTGTTTTGCGTGATGGAAAGAGCATCGCTCTCTATCAAGGAAGGTAACTTGCTAAACACATCTAGTATCACACTTCGGGACAAGGTTGCAATGGCATTAGCTAAGGAATTCTTGGTTCAAGATATGTGTTGAATGTTAACATCTATAAATTGTAGCATAAGTTTCTTGGCTAAGTTACAGTAAGGTCATAAATATTTAGCTTTACATGCATAAACCTCAATTACTTGGTTAACCACAAGATTTAAATCATATTTTATTATCAAGCATTTGATTCCCTAGTCATGAGCTACCATCATTCCTCTGATCAATCCTTCACATTCTACCATGTTGTTGGTACATGAAAATTGAAAATGATAAGAGAAAGGTTAGATACTTGAGGGTGATATTATGAGGGTGGAAACACTAGCCTGATGGGTAGTGTAAGCTCCATCAAAGTGCATGATGACCTCGTAACATTTGGGTATCTTGTTAATAATGCTAACATATTCATCAAGGAATTCAAGATCAATGGTTGTGTTGTCCTAAACTAGGGCAATTATAAGTTGTATAGCTATAAAATCTTGGAAGATGTAATGCGAGTCAAACTTAGATGTTATGGCTTTCCATTGAGCTATTCAACTACTCTTGTATAAGTTAGTTGTTATAGCTCTCGGTACATTATCCTTGCATATGACATAGATTTGGCACCTAAAGAAGTAGCGTCTCCAATTCTTTAAGGAGAAGACTAAGGCTAGGTAATATTTCTTAACCTCAATGTATCAAGTCTCATAAGCAATCAATGCATGACTCAAGTAGTATATGGGCAACTCTACTCCATCATCTTGTTTTTGATAGAGTAGAAAGGCTATGGACATGTTGGAGATTGCAAGGTATATGTAAAATGGTTTATCCTTTTGAGAAGCATACACCATACGTAATTGGACCAACTCTTGCTTAAGATTATCAAAGGATTATTAGCATTGGCTAGTCCACTCATAGTAAACTTCCTTTTTGACCAATTGTTGCATGGGTTGTAGCTTATCCATAAGTCTTGAGATGAACCTATGAATAAATTTCAATCTACATTGTAGCCCCCATAGCTCCTCAAGGTTAGTAGGTATTTCCAAGATGGTTATGTCCTTAACCTTATTAGGATCAACATGTATCCCAACCTTGATTACTATGCAACCAAGAATCTTACCAGTTTTAATGTTGAAGATATACTTCTTAGGATTAAGTCTAATTTCATACTTTAGGCATCTTTAGAGTACTAAGTTAAGGTCATGTGCATGGTCATTGGCTATTCTAGACTTAACCACTATGTCATCAACATAGTTATTAAGTAACCCAAGCATGTGATCATTAAATATGTAGGTCATAACTCATTGATAGATTGCACTTGCATTCTCTAAACTAAATGGCATCATGGTATAACAAAAGGTTTTCCAAGGGGTTATGAAGGTTGTGTAGAGTTGATGTTATGAGTTGATCCTAACTTGGTTGTATCCTAAGAACCTATCCATAAAGGATAATAAGGCATGTCTAGCCATGGTATTGATAAGTTGATTGATGCTAGGCAATGGAAAATCATCTTTAATGGTTGCCTTATTAAGGTCTCTAAAATTGATACAAATACAAATGCTGCCATTCTTCTTGGGAACTATTACTATGTTAGACATCTAATTAGCATAATCAACACATTAGATGAAACCAACTTGATAAAGCTTCATGATCTCATCACAAACTACCAAGGCTAGATTTGGTATGATTTTATGCACTTTTTACTTCATGGGTTTGATGCTAGGGTCAAGTATGATATTATGTTATAAGAATCGTGAGTCAAGACTTGGCATAGCCTCATATGACCAAGCAAAGACATTAATGTTATCTTGAAGGATCTTTTTGATTGAAACACCATCAAAATTTGCATGTTGTAACTATTTGTTTCATCATGTAACATTCACCCCATGAAACCCAAGGTAAGAACTTCATTGTAAATGTGAAGATTGTATCCATGAAAGGGAAATTTCACATACGTTATACTTTTGGACTAAAAATGCCTCATAAGTGGTCAAAGCCTCCATGCCTAAGTGGAAAAATCTATTTAATGTCTATACTTAGGCTTACGGGGGTCAAAAATGCCTTTGGGGTGCCAAAAATGACAATTTGATGGATTTTATGGGGGGTGCATCATTTTCTATGTTGGAGATACCTGTCAAAGGGTAGATCTCACCTACTCCTAGTATGGAGGGATGTAGGATCAACAATGCCCAACGTGGATGGGTATAACCTTCCTCCAACATTGACACTCCATCCCCCCAACTTCGATGTACCTTCCCCCAAGCATTGGTGTAGCATAAACAAGATTTCAGCACTTCATTAACTCCAACATTGACCATGCACTCCAACATGGATGGTAGAAGGTCCAACATGGATGATGTACCCCCATTACTATTTTTAGTAAGTGGAATGGACATGGGGATATGACACTTTCCATACATAGTAACCCCTAAATTTGGGCATCCATCTAACCTGAACATGGTAGCAATTTGCAACCAATTTGCAGTAGTTCCACAGCCCAATTTGTAGCAATTTACAACCATTTTTTAGCAAGATTCATGGCCCAAAACTTATAGAAACCAACCCCAAGCACCATTTACAAGTTCCACAACTTTGTGTAGCCACACCCCCTTAGAATTTCAAGCATTATTGCAACCAAGAGCATTCACACACTGCTACTTCTTGGATCATCCCAGTGTGGAACCCCCTATGGCCTTGTAACCCCTATTACCCCCTTTGAGATTTGTGATATTTTGGGTGTCTACACTAAGCATTTGGGAATCACAACTCCCAACATTGCTCACATTTGTAGTCCAAAATCCTTCACATCTTTCATACCCCCAACATAGCCAACGTTGTAAATCTAAGGAAGTAGCAAAGGTTTGATAGCATTAGGAGTGGTAGAACATCTGAATCGTGAAGCTAATCACATCAACTTCAATGGACTCTAAACCCCCACCCAAGTGAACCCCCTGGCTCTACTCTTAGGTACATTTTTGTACACAATCTCTAAACTCTTGTTATTTTTTTGTGAAATAAAGTTTACAGTTTTGGTTTGTGTATGAATTAGATCTATTATTTATTTTTAGTGCATTCACATTTTCAGATCTACAATCATACTTTCATTTTTATTACCATTTTTGGCCCTCCTATAAGTTCCTAGGTAATTTGCCAAACCATATAGGATACCTTGAATCCCATTCTTCGAAGGCCCTAGGGATTCAAAGCTAAAGCTATTGCACTAGGATTTTTGATTTTCCAACAATTGAATTTTCCAATCACTATAGTGATGTCTTGAGCTTATCATGGTTCCAGTGAGGAATTTAATTTTATCATTTTCTCCTTACCATTATGCATTGTGACAAGAATTTTTAGCAAGAGAGTCCTCAGTAATGTCACCAACCTCAAGGTCAAGGATCTTGACTATGTGTTCAAGCCACATGAGATTTTTCTATAGAGGCTACATGGTCGAACATGTTCCTAGGATCAAGATCTAGGTAATGAAGGTTAATATATCATCCAACATCACCATAGGGTCCATTCAGGCTTAATGGTAGGTTAAATTGCATCCATGTGTTCATGATCCAGTCTTGCACATCAATCAAATGCACATTAAGTGGCATCTGTGTGCCATGGTTTGCCAAATAATGCTAAAGTTATGTAACATGACATAGTAATAGACCACCATGAGGCATAATAATGTCCAACCAAGGTAATAGAAGGTGTAACCAAACCATGTAATGTCATAAAAGATAGCAAATGACACTAAATAATGTTCAATTATACTGACTAAAGCTAAAATGAGACTAAAATTGGTCAAAATGCATCAAGATGAGGTCAAATGATGTCAAAATGATGTCTTATTGTGAAAAGGGACATCAAACTAGGTCAAAATGACATAAAATGATGCTAAATGACATCAAATGAAATTACCACAATGAAGAACTAATGTTAAATGATGAAAATTAATGTTGGACTAGTTTATAATGAGCTTTAATAATTTCCAACATGGCCAAATGAAGTCAAAATTGTAAAAAATGACATCAAATGATACAAACGATGGAAAGCAATACCAAATGATGCAAAAATGAAATAAAAAAAATGTCACATAAGGTTATACAAGGTTGAAATATGCTAAAAATGATGTAAAATATCATCAAATGACACCAAATGATATCAGGAAGTAATATCAAATGATACCAAACAATGTTGACTAGGTCAAACTTGGTCAAATGAAGTTGCATAGGTATGGAAATAGTATAGAAAATAATATTTATTTTTGTTTTAGGATTTTTATAATTAGAACTAAGGAAAATCCAATGAAATTAAGTCATAAATGACCCAAAACAAGTGGAAACCTAGGGGAAAAAATAAGTTGCTAATTGTCGAAATTGGCAAAAAGATAAAGAAAATAGGTGGTACAATGTCAAAATCAGCAACACAAAACTATACAAAACAAGTTGTAAAGTGTCAAAATAGTAAAAAAGTAATAGAAAATAAATTTTTAATTGTTAAATTACTAAAAATTAATAAAACAAGAAAAAATCTTATAAAAATTAGCAGTAAAGTGCTATGAAAGTGACTTTTCCTTGTGTTACAAATTTTTTACAAAGATAGATCTTGTGTCCCTAGTGTGTATGAGCTATTACCCTAGCGTATGGATAGTTTGAGCTTCATGTTTGGCTTGTGGGACCTACCAAGGTAGCTTGTGACCACTCTGGGTTAAGCTTTTGGCATGTAGGACCCACTTCAGCAATGTTTGATCTTGCTTATTCTTGTTCTTTACCTAGAACACTAGTCCACACATTTCCTAGCATGTAAAGCTTAGAGTGTTAGCATATAGGTCTCATAGAAAAATTTGTAGAAACCTTTTCCTATCATTTTTGTTCTATTTTTACCTCCTGTAGTAGCACTCAGGTCTTGAAGAAGGGTATTGGTTTCTTAGAGATTTTGGATACAACCTATGAGCTTTATTAACTAAATTTAAGTCTTTTCTTTTTCTACACACTAGATTATACTTTGGTATATGGGTTTCAAGCTTGCACGGACTGAAATTTTGGCTTTTAGGAATCTTTCGACTACCTATTGACTCTGATAGGCCTGGTGTATCAATTCAATGACCTAGGAAGTGGAATAAGCTAAGTTTTAACCTAGTTTGAAATAAAAATGAATTTTTGAAAACTCCACATGCTAGACCATACATTGGCCAGCATGTGGGACTAGGGTCCTAGCATATGAAAGTTTGGTATATGATTTAGGAACCTTCTAAAATCAATATTCTGACTAGACTAGGTCTCTAGGGTAACACATAGGCTCTAATGTCAAAAAAATGGCTATTTTGGAGTCAAAATAAGTTGAACAAGGGTTCCTTTGAAGCCCACATGCTAGGTACCATGTGGAACCTACAAGCTCAACGTGTATAAACCAAACTCAGCATTTCCTAGCTCTAGAAAGGTCAAATCTTATCTTAGCTTCCAATTTAGGACCTTCAAGCCCTACCAATCAAGTCTTGAGCAATTTCAAATGTTAAGAATTTATCAAAACTCCTCACACATTGTTCCACATGATGGCCAACATGTCGAATTTGTATGCCCAGCATGTGAGACAAATATTAATTGATCTTGAATTTTCTCAACTTGGCTTTTGGGTCTCTAGAGTCACCCATGTTAGCACCTAGGGTTTGGTAACTTGTATGTCATTTTTTGAGGCCATTCTAAACTAGGACAAAGTGTATTTATGGGTCATACATTGGCCCACATGATATCCAGTGTGTGGTAGTCACCTTGCTAGCATATGACAAGCAATAGCCCCTACCCTGGGGGCACCACATGTTGCTTTTCCGATGTAGAACTATACGCATGGACACTCTGGTGACCTCTCTTTCTGGAAGCCCTAATTCCAACCCCAAGTCCCATTCCCCATCATTATCCAGCAAAAACTAGGCTCCAATAACATTCTTAGAATCATGGAAGGAATTTATTATTTTCATTAAATAGGGTATGGATTGATGGTAAGGTGTTTGTTTTTAAAGATGCAAGAGTAGAGGTTTAATTTTGAATTTAAGAGTTTAGGGTTTATTTTTCTTTTGGTTAAAAGTAGTTAAGGATTAGTTCTTTTTTTCTAATCCTCCTTGGCAAGATGAATATTAAGCCTCTATGATGATCCTCTTAAATCTGAGTTTCTAGTTCTCCTAAACTTAATAAAAACCTTACTAAGCCTCTCCATGATAACCCTCTTGACTCTTAACTTGGTGTATTGATTGTACTCTAACCTAAAAAAGAGCTTAACTTTTTGTTGTCTAAGTGCTTACCTTGAAGTGATGAACATTGAACCAACCCCAGGGAACTGTGTAAAATGATGAACATTATGAAAATTTTCTAGTGGATTTTCAAGGGTGTTATGGGGTGGCACTCTGCTACCTGATAAAATAATTCACTTTTAATTGGCTAGGGAATCTATAAAGACTGAAACTTAAATTTCAAATCACGATGGTGTTGATGGATGACAATAATCTCTTACAGCAATAAATAATTTAAAGGTTGCATGACACCCCTCATTGAAAGCACCTTTATGTACCATGTAATTTGTTTCAAGTAATGGATTCAAATCATGAAACTATACCCTAGTGATTAGACTAATAAGTCATGGCCCTGTGCCTAGCATGGGCTATGTTGGCATCAATAGTTTTCTCTTCTTCTTTTTCTTTTTTTTCATCTTGCTAGATTGTTGTTTTTTCCTATGCCTACACCAACATCACTACACTGACATAAGCTGATGTGACATGTATTGGTATGCACTAATGCAAACTGGTCCTATCAACATAAATACTATCACATACATCACAGGTCCTGCTAGCATTGTTGGTGTGCAATCATCTTTTCTCTCCCTATTCTCTTCCTACATCCTACTTGTAAAAAAAAATAAAAAATGATAAAAGTCAAAACTGAAAGAAAATTTTAACTTGCCTAGGTTGCACATGCATGAAGCTTCCCCTAGAATCTTCTCCATGCCTTCATGTATTCCTTCATCAAACTCATCTATCCCCTCATCACATGTGCTTTTTTTTTAATTACATTTAGTGTCATCTCCAAAATCCACAAGCTCTAAGTTCTTTCTCTCTTTCAAGCTCCAAAAGCTAAAATGACAAAATAGCTAACTTTTTTCCCTCACCTTTCTTTTATCCTTCTCTTCTTCCCTTTGGTTTTCACTTTTACACCTACTTAATGTAAGCTTAAGGGTTCCCATCTTATGCTAACGTGGAACCATATGTCCCCAAGGAATGTTAATATGAAATATACATCATTGTGTTACCTTACCAAGTGATCCACAGGCTACAACCCTAAAACACACCAACAAGATTTTGAGATGCCTCGGAACCTAGCCTACCATACCTACATGCCTTCTCCTGACATTCCCAAACTGAAAAATATACATAAATTCTAACATTTAAAAGTCAAAAACATATAAAAATTCTAACTATATTTTTCTTTGACCTATAAAATTTTTCTAAATCCTTGATTCTTTATTTCTTTTTCCATGTGACTATCCTTTCCTCTCATGCCTACAAGCCATGGACACCATCATCCTTGATCAACTACATAAATTTATCATCTTGTATGAACCACACAACCTATTAACAAACCCCTTAACAAGGATCTGATCAACCTATCTCCATTAGACCCCTTAGACTCTATCATCTCAACCTTAAACATCACTAAGAAAGACTTGATTCCTCAAGCTTGTCTTCCCTTCTTAAACCATGAGCTAGTCCTAACTAATAATTTCCTCATAAAATTTGTTATCACCAATCACTAAAATAAGAAAAAGACCTTTTAAATGAGGGTCAAAATTTCCCAAAACATCAAAGAATCCATCCTAGAAATACTTAGAAAACATTCTATTGCACTTGCCTAGGGATATGATGATTGTCAGGCTTAGATCCAACATTAGTTTAATATAACATCAATCTTGAGGAAGGTTCAAATCTTATTTAGCCTTAGCCATCAATAATGAGATCACAAAGCTTTACAATGCAAGCTTCATACACCTCGTAGACTATGCAAATTGGGTATTTAACATGGTAGTTATACCTAAGAAAAATAGAGCCATTAGGATATGCATCAATTTTTGTGATCTCAACAAAGTAATTGTAAAAGATGATTTCCCATTATCCAACATTAACCAACTTATAGAAATAATTGATAAATGTTCTTTAATTAGTTTTATGGATAGCTTTTTATAGTATAATAAACTTTAAATTAACCCCAAGCATGAATAGTTTATCATCTTAATGAGTCCATGAAAAACCTTCGACTATACAAAGATGTCTTTCGGACTTAAAAATTCTGGATCAACATACCAACTAGCCATGACTTTCATATCTTTTCACGTGATATTCAAAAATATTAATGATTATGTGAATGATCTAACTATCACATTCATCATAGTAATTAATCATTTCACTAATCTATACATAGGTTTGGCCTAATGTAATAAGCATAACCTTTAAATTAACCCTAAAAAGTCTATTTTGATATAGAAACAAGAAAAATGCTAGGATTTGTTATTTTAGCTAATGGTATTATAGTAGACCCTAACAACATTAAGAAAATCATTAACCTTTCATCATCTCAATGCCTAAAGGACATGCACATTCTACAAGATAGACTCCAATCCATTTGTTATTTCATTTGTAATCTTAATGCTCATTTTCATCTACTTTCTTATCTTTTTTTGAGATCAACTCCCTTCAATTGAAACTCAAAGTATCAAGAGGCCTTCAATGTGATAAAACATTCTGTTAGAAACCTTGTAGTCCTTCACCTCCCTTAATTCAACCTTCCTAACTACCTCTATTCTTCCACATTTAATTATTCCATTATAGTCATGCTTTGTTAATGACATAGAGATGGTAAGAATCTTCCTATTTATTACATCTCTCACCCCTTCTCTGAATGTGAAACATGCTACACAAACATACAAAAATCTTTCTTGAACCTTATCTTTTCCCTTAAGAAATGGAAACACTACTTACTAGTGGTAAATGTTCATATGATTTACTAAGATAATATCTTACAACCTATGCCATCAATCCTTAAGACAACAACTACATGATAAAATGGAAAACATTTCTTAATGAGTTTGACCTATACTATCTTGTCCAACATTCTATAAAGGCCAAGATATAGTAGATCTTCTTACATAAGCCCTACTATTAGAACCTTCCCCAGTCACAATTCAAACTTCTCCCAAGGGATCAAATGACAAAGAAATAACTTCTCTTCCAAATATAATGTTAACACATGAGAATTTCAACTCACACTTGTATTTTGATGGTACACGTATTGATGGTACACATATAGCTTAAAGTTCTAGGATAGCCTATGTACTTCATCACCAAGGTAAGGAATCTATTTATTAAACTTAAAATTTTAATTTTTCATGCACTAATAATGTAGCTGAATATGAGGATCTTAATTGAGGTTTACTCTTAGCAATCCAACTAAAAATTAAGAGGCTTTCTATTTGTGGTGATTCTCAACTAATCATACAGTTAATAATAAATATGCTTGTAAGACTAAATACCTTCAATTATATTTAGACTTAGTAAAAACTATGATTTCCTAATGTCATGAATACTTGCTCATGCTTATCCATTTCTCAAAAAACATGCTTATTGATGCATTAGTTACTTTTTCTCTTCTTGCAAACCCAATTTTCCTTAAATATCTTTTAACTCACTCAACATAAGAAACACCAATAATTCTCAAAATCATATAACGTGTAGGCTTAGTTAGCCTAGAAGAATATGCACAATACTGAGACATTATACAATACTTACAAATGAAAGAAACACCTAAACATTTATCACCATCATAAAAGTATGCTCTTCATAAATTTTCTAAGCATTTTTATATTGTTGAACCTAGTATCTTATGTCATATTTCTACATCAAGTGTTCTTCTACATTTTCTAAGTCATGACAAAGTTTAAATGATCCTAAAATATGTACATTTAGGTGTATGTGGTGGTCACTTAGGCTCATGATCTCTTGAAACTTGAATTATTTTCCTAAATTGTTAGTGAATTACAATGGCTAGGGATGCATATATGCTACTTAAGATTTGCAACACATGTCAACGTTATGCTCCACTTATTTATGCTTCATCACAAGAGCTTAGGACTTCTAAAATCATATGGTCATTCCAGAAATAGGACTTGATCTCATAGGTTTCATCAATCCTCCCTCATGTGTGGATCATCAATTCCTATTAATAGTTATAGAATACTTTACCAAGTGGTTTGAAGCTATCCTCTTGAAATCTACCTCAAGAATATCTATTATTTCATTTTAGATCATATAATTACCTACTTTTGTATTCCTATCCACATTATCACTGATAATGGATCTTAATTTAAGAGCTAAAAACTTGTTAAATTTTATGAGCAATACCAAATCACACAGTCATTCTCATCCTCATATTATCCTTAATCTAATGGTCAAGCTAAGTCAACCAATAAATCTCTTATCCATTTACTTAAGATCATGATTGAAAAATCTTAATATAATTGGCATACTCAATTATCTCTTTCATTTACTTAACATCTATCATACCATCTTCAAAATTGTAATATGGCAAACCCCTTTCATCCTTACATATGAATCAAAAGCTATGTTACCAATGGAGTTGGATGTGTCTTCTCTTTAAGTAGCCTTGAATAATTAGATGACAAATGAGGAGAATGAAAAACATGTATTGAATTGAGCTAGACATCCTAGAAGAGAATCACAAGCAAGCAGTGATGATAGGAGTCCTATCAATTTTGATAAATGATATTTATCATATAGAATGTAGTGCAATCTAGTTGTAAGCTTGAAGACTATGTTGAGTGGATTACCATGAATGCTCATGTATATCATTGCATTTAATAAATATAAAAGGGATTATAATACATATGATATAAGAAAAAGCCTATGTTTCTATAGTAGATAATAGAGAAATAATTTATAATTTTATATTTTTTAATTTTTATGGATTTTATGAACATAAGAAAATAATAATAATAAATACTCTTTCATCACAATCCCTCATGAGGACAAGGACAATGCTTGTGTCACAATCCCTAATGGGATAGATGCAACACCATACATTGAAAGTGATAAATGACTCTTAGTAACAACCATAATGGCCCAACACCATGCCATATAATTATGACCTCCTTGAATAAGAACGAATCATCATAGCTTAATGAAACAAGAATTAAATAAATACTTTTATTATTTTAATGTTTAATCCATTAATGATATAATAAGGAAAAATCATGAGATTTATTCACAATAGAAACACTAGACTCTGCATCGACCAAATGATTCCAAGCTACATAAGCAAGATAGCACTCTCATAGAGTCTAGCTACACTTGTGAAAGAAACAACTCAAAATACACACATAACAAGGAAAGAAATCAACCTACCCAATTGAGCAATAGCTATTCATACAAAATCAAACATCAAAATCCAATTGGAAATGAAATTAATAACTAAGTTATGTTTAAGATCTTATCCCAAGAATTTATATTTTTTTTGCAAAGTAACGAAGAAGATTCATTAGTGCCTAGGCATCAACGAACATTCATCAATGCAATCCAAGCCAATCCTAGTCATACCAAAGATAAACCAAGACTAGTAGGGGGTGTGTCAATGCTCTTATACTAATGCATGAGGTTCACTAATGTAGGATAGTCATTACATCCCTCAAAAACTACACTTGATATAATGAATTCTAGATGAAAGTTAGAACCTGATGGAGCATGCCAAAAGAATCCTAGGATATCTAAATGAAGTTAGAATTATCATAAGAAGATTAGAATAATGTACATGACCTCAAAGTGTAATACAAGGGACAAGGATGCATCTCGGAAGATTAAGAACCTTGATCGAACATAATAGACTACAAGCACAAGGTGCATGAAACACTAGATGAATATAGGGCTTATAATAGACATATAAAATGCTACTAGATGTCTCATCTATCTTCCACAACTAAGTAAATCTAGTCCCACAACTTTAATATCCAAGACATAAAATAGGTACTATACATATACCAAGGTCAATGTGGAGGAATTACAAATATACAATAAATACCATGACTATGTTAGGATACAAGCCACCTCACAAAGAAGTGCCAAGGGATGGTGGATAAGGATAGAATCCTTCTAACATGCATGCATGAAATAGGAATAAGCTAGAACTATAGGGTATGGACATGTGAAATCTCTATAGTTATATCTTAAGGTCCATCACCCTAGCCTCATGGATGGATCTCTACCATACATAAGTTACATCTACACCTTCTTCCATATCATTCATCTTTAAATCATTCCCTTTCAACTCCTTTAGCACTCATTTGAAAGATCCTATAGAGCATCTGCTCAAACCAAAAGATCAAGAGCATGACCATATGCCTCCAAATCTCTCTCTTATGAGAGGCCTCTCATGTATAGGTGTTGAATCTAGTTATTGATGTTGTTCCTCCTCTTCTTTTGGGAACAGTGGCTCTCTTGTAGTATCATAAACCAAGAACTAAGATCCCTCAATCTTCTTCCAAGTAGTTCTACAAAATCCCAAGCGTAATCATCTAAGTATGATGAGTTGTATGAATACTAAAAATTAAGTGAGATCCCTAAGACATTATACCATTATTGTAAAACATGGTCATAGTAAAAATGATAAGTATAACCCTCGAGGCCATGAGAGGAACATAATCATAACTATGGAATCAAGGTGTGCATGGGTAAGTAAAAATAAGTTGAAAATAATTTAAATAACCACAAAAATTACAAAGTACATACCTAAATTAGTACCTCTCCCCCATAACTAAGTTACAAGACACCTAGCTTGAACCACATGAACAATGCCAATGGAAAGAACAAGAAAATAAATTCTTATGAAAATCCTAAGAATCCAACCAAGGATCAAAGAAAACAAGCCACAAAAGCATCCAAAAGGCCAAAACATTAAAATCTTATCCTAGATGACATCCAATCTTATGGGATTTGAATCATAATGTTGAATCTACTCATTCCCGTAATCCAAGAACTAGAAAAGATGAGTTATAAAAATAAAAGATAAATATGGTACTCCAAGGTTAAAAAAACAAGCATAAGTAAGGTAAGGTGGAAGAAAATTATCATGATTAAACCTTTAAACTCATATACATGATAATCACACAAGTGAAAGATTAATTATATGCTTTATACTATGCAACCATCACCATCACTAGGAGATAAGCTTGAGCTCACTTGCATACAATATCAAGCCACCAAGGATTCATAAGTGCATCCTTCTCATAACAAGCACCTTGCTATCTTCCCCTTATAAAACCCATTGATGGAACACCCATGGATTTTCAACAACCAAACATTAGCATCAAGCATGAGCTTTTCCCCTTGGATGGCCAAATCTCATTCTATGCTTTACTCGGTTGACTTCTTATCATATAAAAATATGGACAAGAATGAAATAGAAGAGATGGAGAATGAATGATGGAAAATAGATAGATGATGTAAGTGCAACATTACTGAATCCCTAGCTAATCATTCAATTATCTCATGGAAGCACATGAGCATATCCTACACCCTGTGAGAGATCCACTTTTGTGTTTCTTTGCTACTAGTTGTCTACACAGTGGACATAGACCTTTAAGTCTTCTTTTTGGATGCAAGGTCATACCTACCATCACTAGTACCATCTAGCTTTGATTTTTCCTTGGTCTAACCATTGATAAAACTAAACCAAGGCAACTTGTCATAAATTAGCTAGAAGTCAAGATTCTAGTTTGGTTTTCCTCTATCCATACACATGCATAACAAGTTCTCCAAATTTGGCTGAAACCTTTCATCAATTCCTCTAGCTATGCTAACCAGTTCCAATCCTAGTAGTGATTAGAATGCCATGATCAAGAAATGATGGGCATGGTCATGATTTATATCAATATTTATGATCCCAACCCTTGAAAAAAATGAATTTAGGAATTAGATGGAAGCAACATTTGATATTACCAAAGTTCACTAAGAAAGTGACTTTTAGGCCTTCATGACCATCAATAAGAATAAGACAAGAGATTATCTTGAACTATTACATTTATAGGTCAAGTGATCTAGGCATCAAGTTAACATGATTAATAATTTATATGATTATTAGTCCAACCAATCATTTTGATCTTACTTGATTAATTATAGGATTAGTTTGAGATGGTAGAAATACCAATTTGTGTGGATCAAAGAGCTTGAAATAACATCAATCTTTCCATTACCTCTTCTTCTTCATTTTTTCCCTTCTTGTTTTTCTTTTTTTTCATCTTTTTTTATTTTTTTCTTTTTTTATCTTCAAATCATTATTTTCTTCTTTTTTTTCTTCTTTTATCATTGATTTTATTTCAATAGCATTCCAGATGTTGAACATGTTATTTACAAGCATATTCTCCTTGGTCTCATTTCTTTAAAGATAATGATGAAGAAAAGGATGATAATGAATTCTCACTAACCATTATATTTTTCTTTCTCTTACAAAACTACTATTGCTTGTAAGGTGATGAATTTATTACCATGGAAGAAACATGATTATTATGGTACTATCCAATAGTGTATGATGATGAAAAATAAGGATAGTACCTTGCATTAAGGAACTAGACATGTTTTCACTGTGGTTGATTTAAAATTATCTTTTTTAATGGTACAAAATGCCAAGATGGACATTGTTGGACTTACAATTGCTAAGATAGTTGTGGTGGATATGGCCAATATTGAGTCATTGTCTAAGGTATTTGATTCATAGGCTACTAAGTTTCATGATAGAAAGAATGATGACATGAAAATGATTTTTGCAATGTAGAGGAAACATTCCAAGGTGTTAATTTCTAAGGAATAGTTCTCATCCCTTGTTAAATCTATGGATAAAAAAATGGACCACAAGAATAAGAAATATAATCATGGTAAGGCCTTTTATCCTTTGTTTTACTTTGACCATTCTTCCCTTGTAGTGTAACTATCTTCATAGCTATTTCAACAACTTTATATTTCAAATCCATAATACTTGATGTCATCATTTAATTTAACACATTCCAAACTTCATCAATAACATCAAAAATGTCTACTAAAGTCTTTTTGGTTTTCATACTTTCTTGCACAAGAAATTCAACAGCATCAGATGGTTTAATCTTACATTTAACATTCTTTACATTCTTCTAACATTGGGGATTTATGTTGGCTTCCTCTACATCGACATGCTAATTTCATTCACCTTCTAATTTAGCCACAACATTTAACACAATAGTAATTTGAGCCACTGACCTCTAGTACATATTACTCATGACATACATACCCATCTTATCATGCGTTTACAACCGTAGCCATTCTACCAATGCATTAATTGGTCATGTTTGCTCAACCCATGATTTGAACATTGATTGAGCATGTGATTATACCATTCTATGGTCATATCTCATGCTTCATTGGTATCCTACTTTCATCCTACTATCTTCTTCTTAAGTTTGAAGCTCAAGCATAAGATTGAAATCTAACATTGAAAGATTTTAACATGTCTACCCAAAAAGAGATGAAGTTGAATGGAATGTTTGAAATTAGTCCTTGGGCATGATTCCTAAGAGTTATGCAAGTGGCTCCTACATAAATATCTCAATATGTATTTGTGAGCATCTAGAAAATCGAATGTGGATCTTATCCTTGATTCAATGACATACAACTACCATGGTTAGAATCTTGTACTATACTAAATAAGAATATTAAATTCACAATCATGCATTCTAGTGAGATGGAATGGAGTCAAAAGGAATCATAAAAGTAGGATGTAAGGTACCTAACTATGGTCATAGTGGGTTCTGCATGTAGAGTATGATTAAAATGATCATCTTACTTATTAACTAGGAGTTCAAACCAAATCTATTCCCTTACCAATGACATCACACTATGTTGTCAAGATCAACTAACAAAGTGAAACTGGAAAATATACATTATAATTATTGAAAATAATTAATCAATCATTGGTATTTGAGTTATGGATCTTAGTCATTACTTAGAGAAGAGCCTTCAATCATGGATTACATGTCTTTATAGTCACATAATGGAACTAGTTTGAGGAATCATTAAATTCTTGAAAGCAATGTACCTTTAAGCATGAGTCACATGTCTTTTCAATGGTACCCCAAGAATGATTTTTATGTATTAATTTTCTATTATTTTGTTATCCTTGTTAGAGGACTATATTCAGACATGGGTAGCATGTCTTTCTTCTTATATAACAAAGGGACAATTGTTATTAGATAGTATTTCCCAAGAAATAAAACATAAGTGATATTATATCAATGTGTAGTCAATAAGACCTAAGGGGAAAGTCCAAGGAATCAACAAATCCCCTTGAATGATTTTTATGTATTAATTATCTATTATTTTGTTATCCTTGTTAGAGGACTACATTCAGACATGGGTAGCATGTCTTTCTTCTGATATAACAAAGGAACAATTATTATTAGATAGTATTTCCCAAGAAATAAAACATAAGTGATATTATATCAATGTGTAGTCAATAAGACCTAAGGGGAAAGTCCAAGGAATCAACAAATCCCCTTGATGTCACACCCTTATCCAACTCTCTTGGTCATTCCTCCTT
Organism: Gnetum montanum; assembly: GCA_015680685.1. Taxonomy (NCBI): domain Eukaryota; kingdom Viridiplantae; phylum Streptophyta; class Gnetopsida; order Gnetales; family Gnetaceae; genus Gnetum; species Gnetum montanum. The sequence goes on from MNCI01007259.1 coordinate 256,805, forward strand.
ACTTCAAGGTCCAATAATGATGGATTAACTTTAGTTTTTAATGTGATAAGAACCACATTATTCCCATCCTTAGAACCTCTTATTGATGGAAATGGAGGGATGGATGTTGTGATCACACTTCTATGCATAATAATTCCTTCAATAATCTGATACCATAAAACAAAATTCCAATAAATAGAGTGATTTCGTACATGTTACTAACAACTTTATTAGGAAAAAATATGAAAAACATCTGCACAACCTAAAGAAAATTATCCAAATAAATGGAAAATTATAGAATAAGAATAATAATATATCAAGATATGTAAAATATATCAATAAATAGAAAATAGGGAGGAACTAGAAATTGGAAAGAAATTGGAAAATCCAAAAAAAATTGTAAAACAAAAAAATGTAATATACTTTCACAAAGTTAATTAAAATTGGTATCTTCCTCACAACTAAGGTTCAAGGTAGAGATACAACAAATGGATCATGCTAAAGTAATGATGGAGGTTGAGGAAAAGTCTGTGACTACTCAAATGTTCCTAGATGACTTGATTTGTTGGATATTGACTAAAATGGATTTTTTGTAGACAATTAGGATGGTATATTTATAAAGCATCAAAATTGAATATGGAGTGAATCTTTTAGGATCCTTACCAAAGCATTTAATACTTAGTGCATTCTAGCACATTATTGGGATTCCAATAGAGGACCTTATCACCTAGTTTAAATTCTACACATCTAATCCTAGTGTCATGTTATTGTTTGATATACCCTCTATGGATCTCATTTAGCAACAGTTCCATCCTCTAATTTTCATTTAACATGCTAAGATTTATCAAACATTATTTTGATGCTAGCCTACAATTAAGGTTAAGCTCATATCCTATGTTTAATATATGAAGTTCTATTTGAATGGGTAACTTAGACAACTTATCATACACTAATTCAAAGGGGAATAGCCTATAAGGAGCTTCCATGTGAAGTAATAAGCCCACAAAGCATCATTAATAATAATATAATAGTCAATAGCAACAATAATATATGACTTCCTATTTGACCTAGGTGTGATGGCACCCATGAAGTCAACTCTCCAAAAATTAAATGGCTCTAGTGGTTGAATCCACTATTGAGAGAGTATGCCTTCTATCTCCATGTAGTGTTTAACTTGGTGAAAGAATTATTTTTTTGAGCACTTATCCCATTTAGTAGGAACCTCCTACATTGCTAAGTGTGTGAGGTAATCTATGAACCATGGCTTGGTTGTTGTGGATGATACCATTGTGTCTTTAACAAACAACAATTCATCTAAAAAATAATTTAAAAGTTTTTCTTCTTCATCTTATTTTTTCCATTACAATCGAGACAAATGATCCACAACAATGTTCTTAGTGCCTTTTGAGTTAACCATGGTTAAATAAAATTCCTATAAGATTACTAGCCACTATATAACACAAGGGTTGCCACTAGCTTACACCACTATTATGAGTTACTTTTCTATGGTCATGTAGTTGATTTTCACTCTAATGATGCTTCTACTCATGCAGTGAACATAGTATGCCCATTTCTCATCATCTAGCTATGTGAGAATAACTTCCTATATATAGTTTAATACATTTTCCATGATATGGAATGTTCTAGACTAGTCTAGAGCACATAGGATTAGCCTTTCTACAAGCTTCTATTTTAATAATTCAAATGCATATTTAAAATTACTAGTCCAATTGAATGATATATCCTTTTCAATTAGTACTACCAATGGCTTGGCAATCTTGGAGAATTTTTTAATGAATCTCCTATAGTATCAAGTATGGCTAAGAAATGAATTGACTTCTTTAACTATCTTTAGCCTTTTAGTGATGCCTTGAATAATCCTAATTTTCTCTAGATCCACCTCTATTCCTCTTTTAGAAAGACAATTTTCAATAATAATGACTACTTGGACCATAAGATGGCTTTTTCACTAGTTGAGCTTCAAGTTCGTTTTAACATATTATTTTAGAACTTGCTCAAGAAGATCCAAGGCCTACTTAAAATCTGAATCATAGGTGGAAAAGTCATCCACGAAGACTTCCACATCATTATCAATTTGTTTTTGAAAGATGTTGAAAACCAATTATTGGAAAGTTGCACCAACATTAAAAAGTCCAAAAAACATCTTTTTGTATGCAAAATTCCCCCAAGGATACATGAAGATGGTTTTTTCCTAGTCTTCTAGAACTATCTAAATCTATTTGTATTCACTATATCCATCTAGAAAATTTTAGTATTTGTACCCTATAATGGTTTCCAAGACTTGGTTAACAACTGGAAAAGAGAAATGATCCTTGAAAATGGTCATGTTCAACATCCTAAAGTTAATACACATTCTCCATTTGTCAGCCTTCTTTAAAACAATTACCAATGGGCTTATCTAATCATTTTCAATGATTAGATAGATGAACCTCACTTTGAGGAACTTCTCAAGTTTCTACTTGATAACTTGCATCAATTTTGGATTCAATATTTATTGTGGTTGATGACATGGCTTCATGGTTGATTTATATAGATACAATTTTGGCATATGTGTGGATTAATATTTGTGATTTTATCATATGACCGAGAAAAGGCTATTGGCCATTTTTTAACTACTTCTGGCAACTTTTGCTTTTGTTTTTTCATGAGATTAGCATTGATGATTATCAATTTTCCACTATTTAGGAAAACATATTCAAGTAAATCTAGTAACATCTTAAGGTCAATGGGCTTGGGTTTAATCTTTTCAAAAACCTCCAACTTTTTCCAATCAATGTCTTCTTCTTAATTATTTTCTTCTTGGGAAAGTTGATTTCTAACAAGCTCTATTTCATCTATTTTATCTATATAAGCACTTCCTATGGTTCCATGCAAATTTTAAAATTATAGCTTTCATTTATAATTAGCCACTAGGTTCCATCTAGTTTGTGGCAACTACATATAAATATTTTTGCATACAAACCTTCTCAGTATATGAACTGCATGGTAGGATGTCTTTTTATTTAATGGTTCATACCATTTGCACACAATTGCATCCTATATTGTTATACATGATGCACGAAACTCCTTATCATTTGATCACTCGATGTTCATTTTCCTTGGAAAAAATATTCAAGGAAAGATCTTATATGTCAAGCTTAGCATTAATGTTCTTAAGCCATGTTCTTCCCATAATTATTGGGAACTCACCCTTCTTGTTGCTCACATGAATAACCAGGAAATTTGTCAGGTAACAATGATAGAAATCTACAAGCTCCAACCTTATGTTCCTTTTTCTCATTAGGGTAGGTTCCAAGTTTTGTACATTTCTTGTGATATCAAATTCATGTCTACACCTAAGTCCAATAGAGCTTTACATGAAGCATTTTCTGTCACCTACAAATAAATCAATGAACTTCATGGATATGTTCTCTTTTGGAAAAGGATCACCACCTTGATCCAATCACTTTATGGTATGCTTGATCATTATTGTTTGAACATCAAAACTTTAGCACAACTTCATTTTACAGGGTGGTAGGATTAGGATTTTGAGCTAGGTCCAAGTTATATATTCATACATGAGGCCAAATGGATTAATAGTTCCACTAGTTCCTTTCATAGACATGGAGCCCATCCTAAAGAAAGGAGCTTTCTATAGCTTGCATGCTAAGCTACTATCACTATTACTAATCTGCATGTTAACAACCCTTGTTACATTCTTTTGTTGCAATTGTGATGAAAGCTCTTCTTGCATTGGTGGTGGAACAAGTGGCAAAGAGGTTGTGTGGTGTCTAAAAATGTCAGTGGCTGGAACACCAAGAGGTCCATGGGTGTATAGCCTAACCTTGAATTCGTGCGAGGGTCGTGCTAAGAAACAGAACTAAGGTGCCCTAAATGATCTAGTCAATCAAACAAGGACTTACGTGATGTTAGAACGACCATTTGTAAGAAGGGTTTATGGTGTGTTATGCACAGATATTGAGTCTAGCTAAGCTAGAGTGTAGCGAGGTGTCCTAGCCTAAGAACAGTGATACAAACATGCAAATACATATGAAAAAGTGAGAAAATACAAGTATTATGCTGAATACCAAAGAGAAATGCTTGAAATATGCAACAAAATTTGAGAACAGAAGTGCACCACCCCAAAAAGGGGGAGCATGCTAATTCCAAAAGGGTCTCAAAAGGTACACAGTGTACAACAAGTGCAATGGGAGTGCAGTCACAGTTTCAGTGGTGTCGGGCCATGAAGTCTGGTGCTCACTATGATGAACTGTGCCTGCCAAGTTGGTTGCCACAGTGTACTGTGTGATGTTCAACAAGGCTACAATGAGGTTGTGGTGTACCATGTGGTGTAGCTATGCCTCTCTATCGATGTGATGTGATTTGGGTCTCGTTTGCCCATAGAGCTAAGTGCCAAGTGCCCAATGAAAATGCCAACTGCCCCAGTGGTGAAAAATGAAAGCCAACCCCCTAAAACATTGGGGAAAAAGGGTATTTATAGGACTAGGGTTAGTCCAAAATGTAGATCAGGTGCCACGTGGTAGTGCGATAGGTGGGACCATGAGGAAAATTTAGAAAATTTTCTAAGTTTGGAGGTGACCAAAAAAAGTTCCAAAATTTTCTAACTCTAGCCGCTATGCTCGTCCCGTGTTACGCATGGGACACAAGATGCTCCTTGGGGATAGGACATGGCATGGACACTTAGAAGAATTTGGTGAAGACTGTAATCCTTATTTTTGCTACACTGGCTACACTCTAGAGCATAGCAGGAGGGGTAGCCTTAGGAGTTAGAAAATCTACCAAATGCCTCTTCCATGCTGAGCTAGCTTAATAGCTTTTGGCTTGACACTTAGGCAAAACATGTCACTAAAAAGTATGCTACACTGGCTACATTCTAGAGCGTAGTAGGGGCAATGGGAGCATAGCACAATACTTAGAAAATTCTACAAAACTGGCCATTTGTGTGTTGGCTACGCTTGCTACGCTCTAGAGCGTAGCAGCTACAATGCCAAGCGTAATAGCTATAGTGTCACTATAGAGCGTAACAACTACAGTGTCAAGTGTAATAGCTACAGTGCTCGGCATAGCAGAACACTTAGAAAAATTTGCTAAGTTTTGACACTTAGATAAATTTGCAAAAAGTGTTATCGTTCTGACACTTAGAAAAATTTTGCAAATCTGGTAGTTGAAACTGACTACACTCAACACTTAGAAAACTTTGGGCAAAGTGCCACCATTTTGACACTTACCCAAATTTGTAGTCAAGATGCCGAGATCCAAAATTTTGTGGCATTTCAAGTTGGAGCATGTTGGTGAGAAGCATAAGAAGTTTGAGAGGCATAGGAGGGTGATTGAAGATATGGTGTCATGGTTCTATGATGCTTAGTAGAATAAAAGTGATGGGGGAAAGCTTGGGTTGTAAAGGCACTTCAAAAAAATGGGCTTCTAGACATAGTATCCATAGGAATCTAATTTCTTATACAAATACTATTGCCTTGGTGGTGGCACCCCTTATAATTGTGGGTTATGCCACTACTACTGGTACTACTCTTGGGGCTGAGGAAGACCTCCACTTGAATGATAATTTTTTTGATGATAGGACTACTTGTAATTACCTTGTAAATTAGACAACCTTCTATGTTTTGTTTTTTAACAAATGATATTTTTGGAAAAACCCCCAAATTCTTGAAGATGTAATAACATTGGTTAGCAACCCTTTAGATGTTCATACTAGCATATGTCACATCCATCATCTTCTCCTAAATTTGAGTTTGCAACCTCTTCCATTCCAACAGTTTTTCCCTTATGCTTATACACATCCCTATCTATTTTCTTCTTTTTCCTTTTACCTTGCTCTCTAATCCTTGCTTGCTTTGCCTTCTTCTCCATGAATTTCAATGTGGATTAGAATCTTTCATCAATGAAGTCCTACATCTTGTCAATCTTAGCCAAAATTTTGGTAATGGATTTTTGGATGAGCAAGGTTTTCTACTATACCATCTCTTTTAGTGATGTCTCTACTTCTAGTTCATAAACATGAACCTCCTTCCTACGAAGGGTTACATCCTTGTTATATTCTTCTGCTCTTTCTCTTTTCAAAGTTCTCCATCTTCTTTGGCCACTTGTTCAATTAACCTTTGAATCTAATGGGTTCAAAGTTTTGACAATCTTTCTTGGACATACATCCCAAGGGTCTCTCTTGTTCTATTACGAAACCCATCTATAATATGGTGAAGCTACCCTTTCTAAGAAAATCCATGGCCTAGGCATCAATGCAATAGAGAATAATACTTTCCCAAGGTTGCATCAAGGGATCCATGATTCCCTTCTTCCCATCATTAGATTTGTTTTCTTAGATTGGACACCCTTGAACAGGTTTGACACTTCTCATTGAATAGTTCTAGCATTCTAGACAATCTATGAATTGAATCTAGCTTTAATGATTAATACTAGCTTTCTACTTCCTTGATCAATGTCCTTGTGAAGAGCTTCAACTTTTGCCAATTTTTTCTCAATGTTCTGCAAGGTGTAGTCATCATGGAAGGCTTGCAAATGATGCAATTTAAAGTTGTAGGCTCCCTCTAATTTTGGAATATTATTCATGTCAAGTTGTTTGATACAAATTTTCCTTTGATGGTTGTAGAAAATCCTCATTGATTTCCTAAGCTAGATCATATGCTTCTTATGGATAACATGGGTTCATCATGATCATCGTCAAATGTGTCATATTTATAGTCACAACCCTTTCTTGCCCTTGCAATACAATCTTACCTATGATCCCTATCATGTCTTCTTCTCTATCTTTTATTTTTGTCCTATTCTCTATCCCTATTTTTGTCCTATTCTCTATCCCTATTTTTGTCCTAATTTCTATCTCTATCTCTATCTTGATCATGATCAAGATGCCTGTTATGATGTCTCCTATCATCTTTGTCATTGAGTTGATCTTGGACTCATCCTTCTTATCAATGTTTAACTATGTTAGAGATTGACAATGGATGAAGAGGAAGATGGTAAGCTAGAAGAGCCATGTCAGCTTTCTCTTCTTTGTCAATCCCTTCAATGGTTTCTTCTTTATCTACTAAAGGACCCAAGCCTGAAGGTCCTCCTAGTTATAAGACTAGTTCCACCTCCCCCTAGAGTATTATTTGCCAAGGTTAAATGAAGTTTTGAATTGTCCAATTCATCATCATCGAATATGAGGAAGTTATCATTGGGATCTTTCTAAATAGGAACATGTATCCTCGTCAAATTGGGAATGGATGTAGGTTATGTCCTTGCCTTTGTGCTACTCATACTAGGTCTTTGCTAGTTGGTCTTGTCTACACTAGTCCTCTAAAGGTTAATAAGGCGTAGCCAAGTTATTGTCAATGTGGTAGCCTTCATAAAGTTGGCTAAGACTAGTTTTCGTAAGTTCAACATGCAACATAGATGGGATTTCCCTATTAAAAGGCTAATGTTTCCCTACATATGTCTCCAATAGTACTATTCATCTTAATAAAACATAAAATTGAAATCAGGCATGAATAGATCCTCATGGATAAATGAGGCTTTGATTTGCAATGGGGGTTGCCACTCATTGTCAATCCTATCATTTCCTCTTCTAGTATTCTCCATGTGAGTTGGACTATTGGAACTATGAGAAATGGACATGATGATTAATAATGTGTGTGTCTTGTAACATATGAATTTCTCAAGAGATAAATCTTTGTAAGCCCCTAAATAGCAATCATTTATGATAACAACTAATCTAGAATTCTAACACCAATCCTTGACAACAATGTCAAATGATGAGCAATAGAAAGTTCCCAATGCCCAACCATACAATCTACAAGCATTGTGAAAGACCATCTCACAATCCATGGATTGGACTAGCATGATTTCTAGGTAGTTGATACATTATCACAAGTTGTTGTCTTTCTAACAATACTCAAAGTGGCCCTTAATATATATAGTTAAGTATAGTTGAGGCACATTATAACTAATGTTATTTTGGCCATTATTAAACAATTTTAAAATCTAGAAAATTAATCTAATTCATCTAAAGTGTAGTGAAGTAAACACTAATCTAACCTACAATGAGTGTTCAATCCTACTTATCGTACATGTCCTAAACACATACATCCACTTCTATTATTATTAAACATTGTGCTGCTAGGTGAACCAAGGGATAACATTATTGAGGTTAACAAGTGAATATGTGTGTATGCTCAAAGTGGTCATGCTCATTTCACCATGTCTATTGTACAATGAAAGATAAACTGTTGTGCTAAGTGTGTGAAAATATAAACATTAATCTATATTATATAGGAAAGGAAAAAGCATGGAAATATAAAATCTAATCCAAGTCAAAATGCCACAATGAAGGGAAACAATCTCAATCTTTATTGTTACTCATGCAAAGTATCCAAGTATAATGCACTTGAATAAAGACTATTCAATTGTTTCAAGCAATAGTGCAAGTACTCATTGATTGTTGCTAAAATTCATGAAAACAAATTGCAAGTCTTTTAACCTTCTCAATTAATGAATACCATTAATGTAATAGGTGGCCTATATTTGTAGGTAATGACCAAGACTGTGTTGTTGTAGCATAGACTTCGCATCATGGGCTATGACAATGCATCTAAAATGACATAGCTATGCACATCAAAATACTATTCATTTTTCCGCCTTCCCACCCATGCCCCTACACACACAACCACCCACCCACAAACCCACCTATCCCAAGGCCCTCCCTTTCTTGATACATTATTCATGTCCAATTTTTCTATGCTATTGTGGAATATAAACTACATCTATATCATCTTTCTAGGGGTCCTCCTTTGGAATAATGGTAAGATACTTATTCCTAAGTTGTAACGCCTAAGTTCAAGCCTAGGTGCATTCACTCAAAAAGAGATTAATTTTTCAATCATAAACTGAATTTTTATTTACATCCACTAAGACCCTTTATATTTATCAAACTAGTTTTAGAATTCCTTTTATGGATTTTTTTTTTATTTTTTATTTTTTATTTTTTTGGTTACTTAACTCAATGTAGTCCACTAGAATTGAACCCATGACCTGGGTTTCATTATTGCTACTTGCCATTACTAAATAGCTAAATGGCTTCCATGATGATCTCTCTAAGACTAATGTCAATTTCTTCTTTCATGTTTTCTTAGTGAAAACATGCTAAATTTAAAATAAATAATTGCATAATTTATAATGTTTTGACTTGAGATTCTTTGTTTCATTCGAGTCACTTGTGACTAAGTCACACCTTTTTATGGTTAAAGCAAAGCATGCAACTTGTAGTTTGCAAGTCACAACGTCAATTCTGATAAGTATATTGACATTTTATATATCCTAGCAGTACATATAATCATCTAGTTCTTATTCTCACTCTTCTTTAACATAAATTAATTCTCTCACACTTAAACATAAATTATAAAACTTTCATAAAAAAGGTTTACAGAATTAATTAAATCTTTAAAATGGAAGATTAGTACCTTATAAAGCACATAGAATACTAGTGGCATTACATACTAATGACATTCTACTCCATGTAACCCTTTACTATATAAAAACATGAGCATGGTTGAGGTTGTTATGCACTCATTGTTGAAGTATCTCTAGTATGACATCACTAATTTAATTTTCAATGGCAATTCAACTCATAAGCTCATTCAATTTTAGAATGAAAAAAGAAAAAATTATTTTATCAAATCTTCAACATTCTCTCATATTTTTCATATTTGCTTATATAAATTATTTCCCATTGCTATGACTCAAACTATTGAAGCTCTTTATTATGTCATAAGTATTATGCTAGTTGATAGCTACTCTTAGTTGTGACCAATCTCCATTACTATTTATTACCCAAAGAGTTTTTCCTGCTAGAAATTATATTTATCAACTTGGCTACATATTGTCTAACATGTTGAGATAATCTTTTCACTACACCTCATAAATGAGAAGAATAAACGTGGCTTTCATGCTCTCATCATTATTTGAATTTTAAAGGCCAATTCAAACATTGTTGAAAAACAATTAAAGAATTTCGAATTTGATTACTGCTGGAAGAAGCAACTATAAAACATATTAGATCGCATGACAAAAGTTTTTACATGGCATCAAGGAATACAGCCACAAAAGCTGTGTTCTTTGTATCCAATCATAAAAGAAAATTCATTTCTAACAGCTGATCAATGTGATACTCAACCCTTGTATCCTGATAATGTGTTCATTTGAGATTTTCATAGTTAAATGACAGTTCCAATTTAATAAGGAGCTGATCTTCACTAGTTTGTCGTACAATAATCAACCTTGCTTGGCATCATAATCAAATTAATACATATACAAATCAGCCTCAACTAAAATCCCTAGTTATCACTAATGATTATTTGATCAAATACAAATTCCAAATGCAACGGTTTTAACTCATGGTTAAAAAAAACTTCTACTGTACAAAATAGCTCCTGCTGACAAGATATTGAGACTTCCACAGCCTTGAAGCTTCTTGAAACCACAAGCCCTTTTTTCGCAGAATGGCATAAATCTTCCATGAAGTACAAAGTCCTTGCTATTAAAAACATAATATCCATCATGCTTCTCCATGAATACGAAAATGAATACTTTCACAAAAAATTTCTTTCTTGGTTTGTGAATGTCATTTCCAATCCGCAAATGTGTTGATTAAAATTTGACATCTTATTCGCCCCCACGATCTATGAAGAAAGTCTTTCTTCCAAGGAGTTCAACAATTCCTTGTATTCCTCAAAATCCGGTTGTGACTAAAATCATCAGATTCTCATGTTAGTTATAAACTTATAACATACTGATTAAATGTTGTATTAAATGAGTAGACATAGAAGAATACCTTCAATGTATTGCTATAGGCATTCCATAACCGCATATCATCTCTGAAAAGATCAACTAGAACCTGTAGTACATTGTGAAGATATATTAGGTCTACACAGAGAAAAGGACTCAAACAGTAAAGAAAAACTTGTATCTTCAGTTGTAGGTAATAGTATATTTAATTTCATGCAGTCTTTAGGTCAACCTGCCTGTTTTTTTTTCCTTTATACTAGCTACATATTCGATGTATGTGATGGTTTTTATAGCTTGCTAGAGTGGGTGCAAAAAATTCGGATTAATACTGTTTAAGCTAGAACTTTGCCAAGTGATTGTTAATGACCAATCAACTTGAAATACGGACTCCCTAATCATGCTGTGCATGTGACGTTGATGAAAAGAAATTAGCTGTGTCAGTTGTAATTAAGTTCATGTGCCCAACAGCTTAAGCTGTTTGGGAATAGTATGCTCTAATTATGGTACAGAAAATGAAGTACTTCAGGTCATATCAAAACTAAGAAAGACGGGAGAAATAAAGGTTAATCTAAGAGATAGCAGCAACCTTAGAGAAAAAGCTTCAGAAGACAGAGATGGATGATGATTAAATGACCAGCTTGTTGGAAGTCAAGGTTACAATTAGAATACCACAAGGATGATTATTTAATTTTACGTATCCTTACTATAATCATTATAAGATATTTGGATTGGCTGCTTATGTAATGGATCCCTCGCCATATCATTGGTTGATCTCTAAGATCCCAAAGAATTCTTAAATGTAGAACAAACCTGGAGTAGGAAATTTAATTAAATCTTATTTTTAGCTATGCACGGAAAATTTGAAAAATGAAAGAGAATAAATCCAACTGACAACAGAGCAGAGGCATGTCGCCTAGCAGTTCAATCACATTCCTTGCCAGCTTCGTACCTATTGAGTCGAAAGATCAATTCCCTGGACTAGGAAACTTCACATGCATATAAAAAATAATAAAAGAACATATCATCCATTCTATTTAAAAATAAAAGAAACTAAAGACAAACCTGGTTAGCATAGTAGCAAAACTAATTTGTACAAGAAAGATGAGTAAAGCCACCTATGTAAACAAGAACCCTTAAAGCACCTTAACTAAACCCTTAAAACAGAAAAAAGAAAAAAATTTATATATTAGTTATAAAAATAAATAATATAATTATGATCATAAGCAATTCAGATACTTGTGATCATGTGTTCAAATGCACACTGAGATTAACAACGATCTGGCAAACAGAATTCAAATAAGATGGATGAAATGATGAGAAGGTAGTGGTGTGCTTTGTGATAGAAAAATCCTTGCTAGGTTGAAGGGAAAGTGTTGTAGAACTACTATCAAACCTGCAATCTTGTATGGTGTGGAATGTTGAATTATTAAAATGCATCAAGCTCAACACATGCATGTGGCAAAGATGCAAATACTTAGGTAGATGTTGGCTGTCACTAGGAAAGATCACATCAACTCCTCTCTTATTAAGGGATTAGAGGTGGCAATCATATATGAGAAAATTAAGCAAGTTGTCTTAGATGGTTAGATCATCTGTTGTTGGCTAGAGAATGCACTAGTTAAAAGAGAAGACATTGCTTTATGAAAGTTGAAGTGAAACAACAAAGAAGTAGACCTAAATATACTTGGTTTGAAAGTATAAATAAGGATATCCATGTAGTTGGGATAAGGCTAGAATGATGATACTGATGAATAATTCAGCTTAGCATTCATCATTTTTGTGACTTTATCCCATCCATGACTGGTTGACCATTAACATAAGCGAAGGATTTGATGATGACTTACTATGGATGGTTATTTACCAGATGCCATATTTCCTGAAAGTATATTTTTACTGTGACTCCAGGTGGCACATATCTCAGCATACCCCTTAGAATCAAACCTATGACTTGTAGACCATAAGCCACCTGAAAGTATATTTTTACTATGACCTCAGGTGGCACATTTCTCAACATAGCCCTTGGAATTGAACCAGTGTCTTGTAGACCACAAGCCACACATTGTAACCAAGTGAGCAATGTGTCACTGACTATGAAATCAGTTTAACATTCCTTTATGAATAGAGAAGAGTAAGTGGCTCAAAAACATAATTAGGTTAAGACCATCAGTAGGAGGAACACAACACCTGCATAGCTGTAGTTCCCACATTAGCAATCTTGACTGTACTACGAGGCAATTATCCAAAGAAAAATTAATTCCTTGTCAGGTAGGCATATTTCCAGGAATACTGTGCTACATCTACACAGTGGAAGCATAGAATGGCACTCATGTCGATCATAGGATGTTAGGAGACAGCAGATGTAGTATTCGCAAATTACAGCCATGATATCTTGGTTATGGTAATGAGTTTCACAATCTCAATTTACAAGTACTCACAAAGAGTTGCAATTTCCCAACGAAGAGTTGAGACCACAAAATTCTTTTTTAAAACATTTATTTATACAGCATGAACTATAGATGAGTCCAAGGATTATTGAATGAAAATTTTCCTTAGGTCACCAAAATCTTTATTACCTCTATTTTCATTGGCACCTGCAGTTTCGTTACCCAATTTTCAGGCTTGTTTCAAGCTAATTTTTGTTTCAAGCTAATTTTGGCAGAGGCTAACTACTAATCATAATCCTGTAACCACCAATCATAATCAAACTAACTTGGCAAAGAAACTACAGGTGCCAATGAAAATAGAGGGAATAAAGATTTTGGTCGCCTACGGCAATTTTTTATTCATTAAATGTTTGGACTCATCTATCTGATAACAAATAGTACGGGACTTTAAGAACCTAGTAAAAATTCGAACTTGAAATATTTAATTGACCTAAACTGAATGAATTCTTTAAAGAAGATGGTCGGGAGTCATCAAATTGTACCAGAAGATAAAATAGCATAACTATTAGCATTGGCAGAATATTTGAAATTGATTAATGTTTTGCAGGCATGATTCAATAGAACAATTAAATATGGTTGTTTCGTCACATATGGTTTCTGGCTGTTGGCTATGGATGTTTGGTATCGCTTTTTCAAATTCAATAGAAACAGAGAAAACAATCATTAAAAGATAAGACCTGATGCATTAAAGAAAGATGACACTGACCTCAGCCCGCCTCAAAAGGGTGGCAAGCACAACAATCCACTCCTTAAAACCCACAGTACACATGTGAGCTAAAAGAAATTCTGCATCAAGCCGATTTTGCAGCTTCTCCATACCAAGCTGAAATCAATAAATGTAATTAACTGCCCAAAATTTAGTAACTGAGACAAGTACAACATTAGCAAATAAACTCTTCAAATACAGATTTATCATATAAAATTTATAGAGTTTAAGAAGCATGGAAAATGACACGAAACAAACATCAAAACCAAAGAATTTGGAGATAAGAAAAGGTATGATATCTACCACTGAACATGCTTCTTGAAGAAACATGAAAGCATAATCATGTGTATAAAAGTTCGATGCAGTGATTGTCGCTCAACATATAATATCAGAGGAGATTGTAAGGACCTAAGTTCACATGTTGCTCCTGTCCTGGTATTTAAACATACCATAGTGTTGCGTCATGATTATGTGTAAACACAAATATTTTATCTGCTCTGAATATACATCACAACACATAGGAGTATGACAAGACAACTTTGATTCTATTATATGGATAACTTTTGTCTCCGATGTCCCCTTGAGTTCTTTATGAGTTTTGCTGAACTCCAAGGTTTTAGAAACCACCAGAGATAATACCACTGTTGATTACGGATGCACATGTCTTTCTTTACAGAAATCAAGGTATTTTGTACTCAATGCTGCTTTCTCTAATCAAAGTTGCAGGTTTCAATTAAGCAAACTGGAACCTCACTTTTTCCATGTACTAGCAAACGCAACCATGTGCAGAAAACAAACTACACAGACCAAGGTTTACATAAAGCTGGAACCAACGGCGCTGAAGCTCAACGGTGTTTTTTTATGCGAGATCAAGACATCTAGAGCTCCTAAGTATCTCAAGCCCATAATATGAATCACATTCTCAAGATGATCAAAGCAGAAGAAGAATCTGGCAAGCTTAGAGATCAATTTCATTCAATAAAATAAATAATCATCAACAAAGCTTGGAAGAGAAAAACTCGATATTAATACTTCTTGGTTTTCAATTCCCATCTTCATACGACATGGAATCTGGAAATTCCATAAACTAAAATTTGCCTTAGGCTAAAGTCCTGAAGGAAGTCATCAGAGTGTGTTGGGCAGGAGCGCAGGCGATGGAAACAAGAGCGATGAGCACAATGGGAGCACTGGTGGTGCAGGTGATGTGGGAGTGGAAGCCAGTGCACCGAAAGGTGGCGGGCAACCAAGACTGGTCGGCCCACTAGAGACTGAGGGGGGTGCAACAAGGAGAGTGCTGGGCACTGTGGGAGAATCTACTGGATGGGATGGAGAGCCAGGTTTTGAAGCCTGCAAGTGTGGAGGAGGGATGATGCACTTGAAGGTGGGAAGGCCACCAAAGGAGGCAGTCCAAGCGCTGCAATTGTGCCTGTTGGACAAATTTGTTTCAGACAGTGTACACCCCAGAATGGATCTCATACGCTGATAAGCTAAGCCAGCCTGGGGTTTGGAGGAGGTGACAGTACGCAGCCTTGCAGATGATAGGTTGCTCTTTGCGTTTAAAACAGAAGCCGACAGAGAACATGTGCTGCTAGGAGGCTGTGGTTTTATGGGGCACGGGGCTTGGCTTTGGTGCCGTGGTGGCCGGGTGCACACCGAGATGCCAATCTCTTTGACCGGGCACCGCTCTACATCAGGATCCTAAATCTGCCCCTTCAGTTTTGGATGACAAGTTTTCTGAAGTCGTTGGCCAGATTGTTTGGGG
Organism: Gnetum montanum; assembly: GCA_015680685.1. Classification (NCBI taxonomy): domain Eukaryota; kingdom Viridiplantae; phylum Streptophyta; class Gnetopsida; order Gnetales; family Gnetaceae; genus Gnetum; species Gnetum montanum. The sequence goes on from MNCI01007259.1 coordinate 272,514, forward strand.
AATTCATCAAGTTCGATGCCTTCACCACATCGACGGATTGGATGGGGTACACGTGCTTCTATGTGTGGCGCTCACTTGGATCAAAAGATAAGGTCAATGAAGTGATCCTGGACAAGGAATCACACAATGGATACATGCCCTCTTTGTCAAGAAGAGATGGAAACGTTAAATCACCTACTTAACCAATGCTTGTTTATGAGGGAGGTTTGGCGAACGGCTCAACTCCCCTCTCCCACAGAGGCTTGAGCAACCCAAAGGGGATCAGTGAGGTGGGGCAAACATCTAGTGCCAACACAGGGGAGGTGGAACCTGACAGCCCAACAGGGAGGACAGGCTACACTAGCTGATCAAATGTAGGAGGAACTTGAGGTGGCTTGTCATTCAACAACAAAGCAAGCAAGATCAAAAGAAAGGACAGTCTGGCAGTCCCACTAGGAAGCAATGTGGGCATCAATCTAGACTCTAGCATATGCACAAAGCATCAAGGATCTATAACTCATGGAAGACTTGCTTGAGCGTCGCACAACCGAGTATGCTCGAATGGTCAAGCTACATAGGCAACAACAGGAGAGCTGCAGAACTCAACGACTTCCAGGGATCAGAAGGGAGGTGCAGCCGGGTATGGATGGAATGACCATGCGCAATGCGCTAGACGATCTCCTGGCTGGGTGGGAGGTGACCTCAGGGGTGTCAGTAGTGGGGACGATGAGCATCGAGGAGGGCTCCACAACTACTAGGCTGACACAAGCGAAGAAAGGTTGATTTTGGTTTCTGGATCATGTGGGGTGGGATTTTTGGGGGCAGGGAGGGAGCGTGGGGGGTGTGTTTTGGGGGCTGGTTCAGAAACACTTGTGTGGGCTATTTGCCCACCATCTGGTGGGGTTGTTTTTCGGTTCCGAGCTGGGGGTTCCATGGGCCGACATGGGGCTCTTGTCATTCCTTACTGGTATCCGACATGCACTAATGCTGTTGTACATTATTTTTTTCTGTTCGTTTAATGAATCTCTAATTTCTCTCTCAAAAAAAAAAGAGAAAAACTCCAAGCCTCATTTTATATGAATCTTTTAGAGTTTTATGCTAATGTTTGCTTTTCTACAGTGCAACATCATCAATCAATATTTGTTGGTCAAACGTTTGTAAGAATTTTTGGATATCCCTCTTATCATTTCTACTGTCTCATGTCAGATGTCCCTAGCAAGGTCAGATATTCCTTGATATGCAGGTTGGATGTACCCAGTAGCTCAAATGTTCTTGACAAGCAGGTCAAATATCCTTGATAAGCTTAGGTGTCCCTGACAAGCAGGTCAGGTGTCTTCCTTGCACAACACTACTCCTTCATGCTTGTATTTCCTAGAAAACACAAAGAAAACTACAAATACAAACAAAACTTCCTAAATGATATATATATTATGGATAAATAGGTGTGGAAGGATGGTCAACCAAGAGTTTGTGAGTTGGAGATTTACTAGCAGCCTACACTTCAAATTTTCAAAATTTGATCCCTTATCACTTACTAACCCAAATCCCTGTTGAATGACAACTTCATGTGATAAACCTTCTTGATTGTCTTCTCCAACCTCCAAAAAGCAGGTTATGATGTGAGAGATGTCTCAGGGTAGCAGTTCTCCAGGGCCATCCCCATGGTTCAAGGGCCATGGAACACTCTAAGGCACCCTTGGGTGACACTCAAGTGTTAAAAAAACACATCTCGGCTTGGCGGTACCAAGCCAACAGCAGGACATCCTCTTGTTACACCTCTCTCTAAGTCCTCTTCATACTACCTTCACTCAGAGAACTACATGGCCCTAATTCTGCAGTGGTCGTAGGTATGTAGGTAGCCAAGACTGGATAGTTTTGGTGCGGTGCCATGCTGAACCGTGTACCAAATTGTGAGGGGTATGGGGATGAGGGGCCCCCTAGTAGATGCATTGTTCCTATGATATCGATGTTGTCTACATGGTTGCTTGTGTACTTGTTTGCAAGGTCCTTGTTTGGAGTTAGTCCTTCTCCTTAAGGTGCAATCCCATGTATATATTAAGAAGTTGTGTTGCTGCTCACACCCTCCCTTGGGTTGCTTGCTTGTGAGAGGCATATTCCCCAGGCCTTCCACCCCAAATCCATTGGATCTTAGTGAATTCCTTGCAGTGCCAAACAATGTCGGGCCAACGTTGTTACAAATGGTATCAAAGCATTTTTGCAATCGTATTGCAATAGTTGTGTGCTCTTTGGTTGTGGTACACCATCGAGGTTATTCTATCTATGGTCCTTTCGGATTGATATCTATGTGAGATAGGATCATATCCTTATGTGTTGTTTGAAGAGTTACCTTATGGTAAGAATCTTACACTCTTCATTATGGGGCCGATGTTATATTGTGAACAACTAATGTATGTTGTTCTTGTAGAGGATGTATACATTTGTGTTGTGATATTATCCTCCTCTGGTTTATTTGTGGCTGGACCAATTGTTGTTTTATTTGATATGGTACAAGAGAGTTCTATTGGCAACATATAAATTGTTGTTGCTCAAGGAGCTCTTACCTTTGGTCTCCAATGGTTCATCTGGGATGAATTGGACCTAGTCTCCGCTTCGCTCTCCACCTAGATGACATGAATCGAGATGGCACTGATTGTATTGTGCAAGATGTCGTATCCTTGCACTCCCACTCACCCTAGATACAGTGAGCATGGGAATTACAAATTGGGACATGTTGGTTCCCAAGTACCTCGGGATGGAGGGCCTTCGGACATGTGCTCCCTATGAGCCTTGTTTTGGGTGGATTAAGACCGTTGCCGATAGACTTCATACATTCATGTTTGGGATTGTATGTTTGTCTAGTTGTGTAAGCGTGTCTCCCTTCGTTGTGTTTTCAAATTCTACATCCGTGTCGCTTTCGTCGTTTCTATTGTTCATAACGCAAGACTTGTGCTCTATGCGGTATGATGACTCATTGGGATTGTTGAGGGTGCATTTTGAGGCCATTTGTGCCATCCCAAGGCCAAATGTTTGTGGTCCCTGTTTTGACAACCTCTGGTGCTTCAGGCATCATTGCCCTTGTTGCAAACCTTTCATGTGTTATGCTCCCTCGTTTGAGCAGGTTGTGTTGTCTTTGGTTTTGTGACATCACTTCTTTGATTGGTGACATTTCTTTGGGCATTTTGATTTGGAGACCTTTTGGAGTAGGTCATCCTATTGGTGGGTTTTGTTGAGACCTCACCTCTCCTGATGAGGGTTTTCTTGTGGACACATCCTCTCTGATGTTGCTCTTTGTAGCAAGAATTAGAGCTTTGTTAAGACCTATTGTTGTCTAGACCTTGATCTCCCTCCTTACATTCATGTTGAGATAACGAATCTCTATTGCCCATGCCTCTTATGAATTGTTGAGATCTTGATCCTAGTGGGAACCAGTGTCAGTGGCTAGAAATGTTTGTTGTATGTGAATCCTAGAAGTTTGAGAGTGTTCTAGTTCTCTCTAGGTGTGCCTCATGATAAATTCTTTTGTGTGAGTGTATCTAATTGATCCATCAATGTTTTGCATGATTGATCTCTATGTGTGTTGCTAAGGTCTTGCTCTTTATGATGTTGTGAGAATGATATTTCTCTGTTGTATGATCATGCTTGATGGTTGTATATGAGGTTGATGTGCTGATCATGTTCCTACTAACTTCTTTGTTTCTGAGCTATTGTCTCAGTCTTGCAGGCAACACAAGTACAAAGATGCGGCCAATGGTGACCTCAATTGATTCTGTGAGCACTATGTCTATGGGGAAGATGTGTGCTCTTGAGGCCTTCATGAATTGGTTACTTGGTCTCGGAATCCCAACATTGGGTTGTGGAGTTATCAGTACCTTGGCTATGATGAAGCAGTAGGTACATCATGATTTGTTTGCCTCTTAGTGTTGGGTGAGCACTAACGGAGGACGGTGATCCATCTTAGACCCTGCAGTTATTGCGTTAGCAGATGGCATAGAACAATATCCTTGGCCATGCCAGATACTGATGGCCCAGGAGTGGCCAATGCCTTGAGGTCCCACTGTGGCAGGTGGCAGATACTCAGTTGGCATGTCCTATTATTTGGTCATTGCATTCTTGTACCGATTCATTTTTGTTCAACAGCAATCATATACGTGCAAAGACAGTTGTGGAGTGAGTGCAATGTGACAAATGTTTGTGTACATGCAAAGACAAAGACAAGTTTTTCTCAGAACAACATGGTGCAACTTTGGTGTGCTCCTAGTGGCCTAAACCATTCAACTTAGGATGGGCTCGGGTAGTTTGTCCTATAGCCTTCTAGGCCCGGGTAGCATTCCCAAATGCCATGTATTATGCTCACTAATTGTATTCCTATCCTTGGGTGTGCGAGATTGTAATGCAATCTTGTGATGTACTCAATTTTGATAGTTTATGCACTCGAAAGTGCTAGATGTTATTGCCCTATGTGAGTTGGTCGTCTCCTTGTTGTAGGCCTATGCCACACCCTGTGACAAGGCCAAGCTTGATATATGGTGTTTTCCCGATGCTCATTCTTGAAGCACCTCCTCTATATGTTGTACACAACCTTTGTGCCTTGATGTGTAATTTTGTTGAAAGCCCCATGGAAAATTCTCTTTGTTGATATATGGTGTTGTAATGAGGAGGCCAGGGCATGTGCTTGCCCGAGGTGCTCTTGAACTAATGCCTTGTGTTCTTGGTGATATGGGTGTGCCATGATATGTCCCTCAGTGAACGTTCTTGAGACAATAAATTTTGGGAACTTTTCCTCTTGGGTTCCTAGATTGGCAGAAATCTTATTCACGGGTGATCGATGGTGGCATGTAGCCTGAATTTCAAACAAATTGGTTCAATGAGCTTGATCTTGATAGGAGGTTCATGGTGGCCATGTAAATTGCAATGGTGGACTAAAATTCAAATCAAGGTGATGCTGCTATGTCTAGCTATGGAGTAGAGTTGAGTTCTGGGAATCAGCACCTAGACCCCCTCTTCCATGGCTGGATGTGATCGTGGAGCAGTTTTGCAAATGTTGGGATGCTGTCCATCCTTGAATAAATGATGTTACAATTACAGAAATTATGACTTCTCTTGGTGGCCTTGCTTGGTGGGCCTGGATGTGCTCAAAAAGACTTGAGTGTATGCTCTTGTGATTGGTTGCTTCTGGTGCTTTTGAGGGCTATGATGCACTCTCTTAACTTGGGACTTATTGGTGCTTTTGTGGACTATGGTGTGCTTTTGTGACTCAGGACTAATGATGCCTTGCAAGCTATGGTGTATCGCCCAATCTCCTTCGTGTACTTTGTTCCTTGTGTACACTAATGTATCACACCGTCTCTCCCTAATGTATTGTTCCATTTCTCTGGTGTATTGTTAAATTATGATAGTGTCCTAACCTCTCTAGTGGGATAGCATGGCTGAGCACTATATTACTTGGTGATTCTCTAATCCTAGGAGGGGTCATTCTCCATACTAATGGATACCTCTTCAGTTCCTGAAATAATAATGCAGGTTGTATCAAGATGGTTGTACCCTAGATGGGATTTTGAAGCAGTTGATGTTTGGGAGTTGTTCCAAGCAGGTGTTCCATGTTTCTGAACTTTTGGGGCTTGTTTTCAGAGACAGAATGTTGTTACGGTGGTGGAATTCATGGAATCTCCCTTGTAAGGTTATGTTGTTGATGTAGCCTAAATGTATATATCTCTTCTCTTGTAACAAAGGTGTGATCATATGTATTCTCTCTTAGCTTTTTAGCTTTTGGGGCTCCAGAGGGACTTCCTTGTTCGGGTTCTCTGGTAGACATTTTTTATTGTAAACCCTTCAGGGATGATGTGTTGGTAGTTGATGTTGGTGAAGTTCATTCTTTGTAAAACTATCTTGAGGACCTAGTCCTCCTATGGGCAAAATGTTCTTGTTGACCCTAGGGTTTGTTGTTCGGGTATGGCAATAGGCAGTGGTATGGCCTTGTGCACCACAAATGTTGTAAATGGGATGGACTGGGATGTATGAAATAAAAACCCAAATCTCCTGCAATGAAACCAAACTCCCTCTTGGTAAAATTTTGAGGGATGAACTCTCACTTCTCGAGTCGTTCTTAAGGTGGAATCAAATGTGGGTACGACTTGAGAATCTATGTCTTCCCTCAGCTGGTAGCAGTTTGACGATACGGTTGTGTTGGCTATGTGGACTACTTGGGCATGTGTTATGGGTAAGGTGCAATTAGATTGTTGTACTTGCCTACGGAAGAAACCTCCGAAAGAGGATCTTTCTTTTAGGTTCAAAAATCCAATGAAAGGTGTTGATCGTGAGTTGTGGTTGTTCCTGACATGGCAAGAAAATTCAGATTTTGGGAACCTAGATGTTATTTGGAGAATTCATAATTGTGGTTGTCCTCGGGGGTGATTCTACATGCTTCTTTGGACTAGGTGTTCAGAAAATTGGTGCTTGTCCCATATCTTGGAGTGGGAAGGATAGCTTATCAAATGTAGGTGCAGCTAATCCTTTCCCACGAACGGGACATTATGGTTGCAATGGACAATGTGGTAGTAGTTGACATGAGACGTGTATGAAGGATTGTCTTGGGGTTGGCTGCCCAATATATCCTCCAATTGTTCTAGCATTCGAGCAAGCATTCTCGATGTTGGACAATCCCAAAGGATGTTGATGATAGACCAAGTTTGGAGAAGTTTTCCAAACAAATTTTGGATCTTCTCTTTTGCTGTGGAAATGGAATAGTGTTGGATGATGAAATGAGGATTGCAAGGCTGGTGTGTCTACAGACAGCAAGGCCAAGCTCAAAAGATCTGCCCTTGTACCTTGTTTTGAAGGGAGAACATGCTCGACTCCCTTAATACCAACCTGAACAGACGTGATGAAGAAAAAAATGTGCACAATATAGACATGGTGATTCAGTGCTTAGATGGTGCCACTGATGAGACCCCCATGGGGTCCAATGCAAGAAGCAGAACATGGAGTTCTGGCAAGCTTGAGTTCCTTGTGAAGACATGGCTCTTTTGTAGCATGTTCTCCCTCTCATTTTGTGTTCCCAAGTCCATCACCATGGGTAGTGGCCCTAGTGAGCCCTCAATATCAATTATAAAATAAAATAAAATAACATCGATGGGTGCTGAGATGCCATTTAGGAAGGAACTTGGCTAGACTTGTCGAAGAAGAGAATATCTTCTTGCATAGGTATGGGCCTATGCAAGAAGATAAGTCTTCAAACCTGATAAGAGGCAGATCTAGGGGACGCCTTAGAGATGTTGGCCCTTTGGGTTGAACTTTTCCCTCTTGTCGTAGAGTAGGGAAAGTTTTTGGGTTTCCTCCAAGTGCCCTTTGCATTTCATGCAAGCCATTGGATGGAAGGACATATCAAGTGTTGTGGTTAGTACCTTCCTTCACGCCGAGCGTCAATTGAGTTGACGGATTCCCCAAAGTTGATGGAGTTCCAAACCCATACTTGAAGTGTGCTCTCGAAGTCATCCTAGGCTCTGCTCTAAGGACATCGCTTCTTTTGTGCAAGGGAGGATTGTGAGAGATGTCTCAGGGTAGTGGTTCTCCTAGGCCTTCCCCATGGTTCGGGGGCCATGGAACACTCTAAGGCACCCTTGGGTGACACTCAAGTGTTAAAAAACCCATCCCTGCTTGGCAGTACCAAGCCCACAACAAGACACCCTCCTGTTACGCCTCTCTCTAAGTCCTCTTCATACTACCCTAACTCAGAGAACTACATGGCCCTAATTTTGCAGTGGTTGTAGATATGTAAGCAGCCAGGACTGGATAGTTTTGGTGCAGTGCCATGCCGAACCTTGTACCAGATCATGAGGGGCCTGGGGGTTAGGCATCCCTTGGTAGATGCATCGTTCCTATGCTACCGATGTTGTCTACAAGGTTGCTTGTGTACTTGTTTGCATGGTCCTCGTTTGAAGTTAGTCGTTCTCCTTGAGGTGCATTCCCATGTATATATTAAGAAGATGAGTTGTTGTTCACACCCTCCCTTGGGTTGCTTACTCGTTAGAGGTGTATTCCCCAGGTCTTCCGCCCCAAATCCATTGGATCTTAGTGAATTCCTTGGTGTGCCAAACAACGTCAAGGCAACGTTGTTACATATGAGGTTACTTTGTTTGGTTAATGCAACTGCCCACAGCCATATATCCTACTGGTAGGATTGTCAGCCTAGTTATGCCTGTTGACCCAATAAGCCCATTACCAACCATGATTTCAAACTTCAAATTTTGATAATTCTTTTAAACAGTAGGAAGATCAAATAAGAAAATTAGACAGATGATGTAGTACCCCAATCATAACCAGTCATAGCATTGTATAAAAAATGTTCCTCTTAATCAGCCAGTTTCCGGAACTCCTTGTTTCTTAGCCAAAGTTTGTGCAAGAAAAAAAAACCCTGTTATCATTTGTTAAATGTGCCATGATGCACGGTTCTTAATCAGAACAAATATGCTTCTGTTTTATGCTTCTCAAGCCTTCATTTCTCATCGCAGTTATATTTTATATCCCTCGGCAAAGTTCAACTTTCAGTAATGTTACTTACAATGGCCAAAATCTTATGTCTTCTCGTATCTTCTACTTGCTTAATATCAAATAAATGCATAAGTAGAGTCCGTTCAGTTTAGGTGAAGTTAGTTAAGTTTTCAGCAACCCTGCTATAAAGAACCATTAAAGTTTTGAGGAAATAGATGTTCTGAGCTGAAAATGAAACTAAATAACGCATAATAAGCACCTTCTCCCCAATTATTTGAAGTCCGGATGTAAAGCTCTCAAGTCGAGCTGATCCATTTATCTCCCTTCTTAAAAACCCCTGAATTAGCCAAATTCATTATATTAATCCAAGAGAAACATACGCATTTAAAATCATGGTGCTTGACAATAGGAAATAAACGCTCACCACAATGTCAAAATGTGTTCCTTTAACAAACGCCACTAGCTTTGAAAGCTCTTTCCCTGACATTAAATAGCTTGCATGGTTTTCAAGAATGCTTCTTACTGAAGAAATATGTGGATTCAAATCTTTGTTCGAGGAACTGATCATTATAGTCACAAAAACGTTGTCATATGGTGAATTATGGTGAGATTTACATGTAGCAGAAATCTATCTTATCAAAATGATTTCAAGAAAAATTGAAATAAACAAACTTGAGGAGAAAACATCGCCAAATCTACTGCTCGTAACCATGAATGCGCTATTGCTTTAAAGTACCTTTTCAGTTCATGTACTTGCTTTGGTGAGGATGAACCGAACAGCAAACTCCCAAGAAATTTGTTTGGAGATCGCTGAGACTCTATTGTTGCAAGTTCATATTCCCTCCCAGACCGCATCAGGAAACTAACCTGTCAAATGACAATTAATAGTCAAAATTTTGATTACAAGCATCTTTGTGGATAGTTCACATCCAGCACAAACTCTAGAGATATATTACCAGTTCTCCTGCGAGATCATACATTGTTTCATCAAGGGTTGCCTACAAATAAGAAGAACAATGTATATTTTAACAATCTTCAAATACATGTAGCAAGCAATTCCAAATACTCAAGCTAGAATAACTAAATTAAGATATACCTGTAGCAAACGCAGAGCATTGTACTGACTTACAGCAGGGCCTTCCAGCTTTGCAATGACCTAAGAAGAACAAAACAGTTTGCTGAATCATGTATTGCTACTAACACTGTGTTTCTTTACACATTAAAGATAAAATAAAACTAGTTATTGAAAACGGATTTGAAATAGATTGATAACATGTTGGCAACAAGTGCTTATCAATGAGACATAGTTTGTTGGTAATACTTGTGACTTGCATACCACAGGTCACAGGGTCAGTCCCAACAAGTTACACTGAGGTATACAGTAATAGTATAAAAGAGATGACTAATATTTAAGGTTTCCACATGCACATAACATGATATTTTAGTCTCATACATAATTTTACATGGCAATTGCAACATGTGAATGAAATGAAATGACTGACCAAAGCAAGATACATGTACCTAAAATGGCTGATACTTAAGGTCTCCACAAGGACATAACACGATAAACTAGTCTCATACATAATTTTACATGGAAATTGCAACATGTGAATGAAATGAAATGACTGACCAAATCAACATACATGTACTCTAGATATGTGCGGATGCATAGTTTGTCAAAGTTGCAACAAGTTCATGTTTTGCTAGTATTTCAAAAGTTTTATATATATTCAAAAATATTAATTCTTGGAGAAACTAGTTGATTACATACCAGAATATAACAGGCAGCTGTCCTGTACCATCGCTTTTGGAAACATTCTTCAAATAAACTGCCAAACAGAAAAAACAAACTTAGATGATACGCAAACCTTGTAAGATTTTGGCAAAAAACAACCACGGAAACCTGTCCATAAGAAAAATTTTCTTGCTTGTATAGGAAATGATATGACCAAACCTGTCCTGAAAGATATGACTAAGGAAAGAAACCCAACAGAAGTCCTAAGAAAAGTGTATAGTAAAGTGTAACATCATTTAATATTTTCTCATATTGTCCAAGTTCCTGTATTTGGCCAATTCCATAAACAATGACGGAAAGCTTCCGTGTTAATTTCCCTTGCTCCTCTCCTGGTCGAATCTACATTTGTTTTTATCAGCTAATTTGTTTATCCCAGTGTTATTCCACAGCACTAGTTCCCTACCGATTCAACGATGTGATTCCACAAGAAGGTATTTCCACTGCATCATTTAGCAAGAATTACTATTGAATTGGTATTAGAGCATATTACAGCTTTGTACAATGGCAATTGTTTTGAGGTGTGCTGTTTTAGCATACCTGCTTCTATCAACAAAACTCAGAATTGGCCATAGGTCGTTCCTAAGGTAGGGTTTGTTATAAAGATATTGGTTGCAGATTGTTTTCTTTTAATTTTATTTCAATGAGTCATGTGCGGAAAATGAAGCGGGCATATATTCTGTTAGATAAATTTAGTGGCCACAACTCTGAGTTTTGGAAGACCACTATATTCCAGTAATCATTTGTCAACATTTCATAATTTGATTCTTGCAAACACAAAAGAACAAACTGCTGCACGTTGTTCAAGGCAACGATTGAAGTTATCATATCAAGGGAAAACAGTTACAAGTTATATCTTCTTCCATTAAAAATTTCACAATTATCCCTCAACTGGCTGTAATTGGGATAAAGTTGTCAGGTGAAGACATAATAATGACATTTTTTACTTTATTGTCTTGGGATAATCTGGTGATAAGTTTAAATCACGATAATCAGCATGTGCAGGTCTTTGAAGAAGTTGTAGCTTTGTATTTGCTAAAGCTGTTAGACTTTCGGCCAGTAGAATTCTTCTTCAAATAGCAAGGTTCTGCAAACTACTTAAAACCAAAAGCAAAGGAGATAGATGTTGGCACTGTATAAAGGTTGGACATATGAAGAGAAAGTGCCTTGATCTAAAGTGTAATGATTCTATATCCACCAAAGCCAGGCTTTGTAATACGTTGTTGTTGTAGAACATTGTCATCTTACATTTTAATATTATTAAGCTAAGTTAAGACTATATGGGACCACTTGGAGCAAAGATATGATGCTTGTTTCTCAAGTCGTAAGACTTAGGTTCAAGCCTGGGCATAACTACTCAAATCAGGTTAGGCTTTTGCTCATCCATCAATCCTCCTAGGACCCTGCTTGGTAGGATGAACATTGGGAAATGATATGATACTTGTTTCTCAAGTCGTAAGACTTGGGTTCAAGCCTAGGCATAACCACTCGAATGAGGTTAGGCTTTTGCCCATCCATCAATCCTCCCGGGACCTTGCTTGGTAGGATGAACATTGAGTCTCTAGGTGATGATCCTTTTTGTGTCTTATTCACTGGCATGTAGCATGTGAACAAAACAGATGCATAGGCTTTGATGGAACATTGTTTATAGTTGTTGGTTTGATGCACCTAATGTGCTTTTTCATTTAAGGAGGCTTGGTCCATGTAGCTGTTTTATGCAAATATAATCAACACAAAAACATTTGGAGATCCATTTTCTTCTGCATACTCTTATCTAACTTGTCAATAGTCGACAGAGGTCATCAGAGAACAGCATAAATTTATCTTTAAAGTAAAACATGGCTATTAGTGAACTCAAATCCATTCTTCAAATCTTTAGTAATAATATACTCTCTTTATACATGTTAAGAAAATCAAATCCATTTATTTCATTTGTTTGTAAATTGTGAAGCTTGAACCCTTGACATGTACATACATAGCTCACATTTCTTCTTCTTTTTCTTCAAGGATTTTAAAGTTTGAATGCTTGACATGTTGTAAAAAGTGAATTTTGTGATAAGCCCTCCCTTGGGGGACACTTGTATTTAAAATAATTGAAGTGTATGAGAAAAAATGGGGCAGTAGAGTTGTTACAAGTGGATGAGGATGATGACAATAAGAATAAGGATGACGGGGATGATGATATGTCATTCAGCAGCAACGAGAAGATATTAGCAAGGATGTGGTTCAATCTTCTTTGGCTCCTAGCTGTTGCACATGGATCTTCTTTGGCTTCATTCTTAAATCATTAATAGTTAGTATTTTTATACTATATATATATATATATTTGGAAAAAGGATCAGGGTTATATACAATACAGAATGTACATGGTACAAGCCAAAAAGGGTAATGAGAGAAAGTATCCACCCAGAAGGCAAAGCCTTCATCGTATAGCAAATAAAGGGAGTAAACTCCTCGGCACCGAGTTGCAAAAAAACAACAAAAGACCATAAACATTTGATATCTAGTTATTGGGCAGGCATGACAATCGGTGCAATAGAGGAAGTGAGAAAGATGGGCACAATAGCAAGCACAACAATGAGAGCGACAACGGGAGCGACAAGAACAACAACAAATGCAACAGTAGCAGTGACAGCAAGCACAATGGTAAATGCAATAGCAAGTACAACACAGGGAGCAAGGAAGGCAACAATGGGTGCTAATAGTGGATGCAAAAATGCTAAAGAACTATGTGTCAGCAAAGCTAGGGCTTTAGATGGTAGACATGGTGGTTATGGTGGCAACAGTCGAAAGCTCAAAGCCTGCATCCAAGATAGCTACAGAGGGTGGGATTGCAAAAGCACATAGGGACAAGGAAAACTTTGACTTCAAAAGTTTTGGATCCACCCATGGAGGGGCTCTGGATCCTAGAAAGGCACATATTGGGTAAGTTCATGTCGGTTTGGGCTTGGCCGAGAGTTGAACAAATCTCAAAATGGGTTGCTACTAATTAAAAGTTACAGAAGTGGGGATTAGGATTTTGTCAAAGGATCTTCTCCTACCTGTTCTCCAAACCCTCAAAGATAGGAATCTGGTTTTGCACGAAGGGCCCTAGTTCTTTGGGGCTTGTGGTCTGGCTCTTGCTCACTTGTGACCTAACACGCATAAGGATGAAGGAGTATTAAATCTCCTCCCAATTTGAGTAAGGGTCTCTAGGATTTCATGGAAGCTATGGACAGATCCCTTTCTTACAAGCCTGGCTAGCTATTTTAGGGAATTTATCACTTTTAATAAGTCCACAAACTCTTGAGCAAGGATGGGATATGTTCATTTCTGTGTTTGGTGCTCTATCAAAGAAGTAGATTTGCTAAAAGATGTTATCCTGCAAACCCAAGGTGGTGTGGAACTCTAATTGTTGAGTACAAGAATGTGCCTATGGAACAAAAGAAGGTACCAATCACATAGAGATGTGATTATTGTGCAAAGCTGAACCAGAAAGGAGGGTGAGACTGAACAGGCTGCTCCTACTCAAGCAAAACAAGAAACCATGAAACAATGGCAGGTTGTGTAGCAAAAGCAGTGCAAGAACTTCAAAACTCTCAAGAAAGTTAAGGTTAAATTTGTTGCTACTCAAAAGATTGGGATGGCATCTATAGCATCTCCAACAAGAATGGGAACTAGCAACTGATTCAATGTTCTGGCTGAAGAAAACCATAATGGGGATGACTCTTGCCCTACCATTGAGCTTGAAGAACAAGGGCCAAGAATTGATATTGCAAAGGATTATGGTGATAAGGTGTCTTCAAGGCAAGTTGTCGAAGTTTTGGACCATGCTAAGGCTGATGCAATATAGGATGTGTTTGCAACCCCTCTTGAACGCTCAAAGGAGCCCCAAGCCGTTGTTTTTGAAGAACTTCCCCCATTAGACCCTTAGGATACCCCTTCACAGGGATCAACCCCAACTTCCCAAACCTCTGGACCAATAAAATGTAAGATTTTTGAGGGTATGGTGGAGGGTTTCAAAGTTGCCCTAGATCTGAGGAAGGTGGGAAGGCCCTACCTCATGGAGACTCACCAAAGGTTAACAAAGCAAGATTTAGATATGGAGATTCAGAGGACCCTCAAAGAGGTCCATAGGAAATGGTCTCTAGGTAGACCATGAAACTACTTACATGGAATTGTAGGGGCCAGGATACCCCTTAGAAGAGACGTACCTTACAAGAAATCATGACTCAGGGAAAATGTGATGTACTGTATGTTCAAGAAACAAAGTTGTAGCATACACTAAGAAACCTTTTGGGTTGGAATGGATGGAATGTGTTTTGTGTGGACGCCCAAGGTAGTGCAAGGGGCCTAGCTGTGCTTACCAAATCCCCTACTAACTAGGTTTTTCTCTCAAACTGGAATATTACACTTTTCCTTCACAACTTGAAATTGTGTATTACAGATTTTTATGGGGCCCCAAGATTACCAAGACAAAATGGTAGAGTTGCACAGCATAGCTGAAAAGAAAAGGATCATGGTAGATGGGTCATTGCCAGAGATTTTAATCAATGGCTTTTCTCATGGGAGAAATCTCCAGAGGACAACACTCAACCACCAGCTAGCTCTGAATGTTTAATTTTTTGGCCAAGTTCAGTTTGACTAATCTTGATATTAGTAATTGTAGATTTACATGGAACAATCAACGCAAGTGGGCTGATTAAGTTTATTCAAGAATTGATAGGGTTTGGTTGAGTACCCCTCTTTTATTACAATACCAAGTTAGGTTGATTGCATTCAAACATAGAGCTTCTAACCATAGGCCTTTACTGTTGTCTATTAATATAGGAGAAAGAAGGAATTCAACACATTTTAGATGTGAACGCTTATGGCTGACCAAGTCATGATTTAAAGACTAAGTGCAAGAGATCGGGGGTGCCTACTCCAATTGTAAAGATCCAAGAGATTTCCTCAAACATGGCCTTGCTAGGTTAAAAAATAAGATGAACACACACCCCAAGTAGGATAAATTTGCTTTCAAGTTTTAAAAACAAAGAATGCTACTTGGCAAATTCAAGAATTTCAAGGAGGGGAGGATCTTTTTCAAGAGGAAGTACAGGCCCTACAAGAACTACAACTACTATATCAGAAGGAAGAACTATATTGGAAGAAGAGATCATGAGTGCGATGGCTTAAGGAAGGTGATAGGAATACTAAATTTCAAACAAGTCCTTACTAGGTTAAAAAAATAAGGTGAAAGGACAACCCAAGCAGGATAAATTTGCTTTGTAAGTTTAAAAAACATAGAGAGATAGTTGGCAAATTCAGGAATTTCAAGGAGGTAAGGATCTTTTTCAATAGGAGCTACAAGCCCTGCAAGAACTACAACTACTATATTCGGAGGAAGAACTGTATTGGAAGGAGATATCACAAGTGCAGTGGCTTGAGAAGGATAGGAATACTAAATTTTTCTTTGTTGCAACCAAAGCCCATCATAATGCCTAAAGGATCCACCTATTGCAAGTGGGGAATGAATTTAGGCATGACCAAGATAGGATTGCCAAGGCCATTAAAAACTATTAGAAGCATATCTAGTCAAAGGGAGTTTCCTCCCCAATTTCTACATAGGACAATGGGTGACTCCTTGCCCCTATCACCAAGTCCAAAAATTGTTGATGCAATCTTCACCTCGAACACTAGAAGGGCTTTGGGGCCAAAAGGATGGCTAATCGAATGTTTCAAAGAACTTTTTGACAATTTTAGTGATAATGTGACAAATGCATTTAATTTATTGCTTCAGATGGGACAAGTCTAGAAAGAAATTAATTACTCTAGAATTGTCTTGATTCCTAAAATTAACAACCCACAACTTCCTTCTAAATTTAGACCTATTGGGGTTTGCAATACTCTTCTAAAAGTGTTTGCCAAAGTGCTTGTAAGGAGAATGGAGCCATTGATGCCCACTTTCATTGGTCAACAATAGGCTGGTTTTACTAAAGGAAGGTATATTTAGCAAAGGGGATTTTCTTTTCCTAAGAGAGGGCTTCGGCAACGGGATCCCCTCTCCCTTTGTTTATTTATCATAGCTATAGGCTTGATGAATTACTACTGTAAAGTTGCAGGAGTCCATGGGCACTCGATAGGAGTCACATGTATTGTAAATCATTATGCTGATGACACTATCGTCAAGCCATTAGTCTAGAAATTGCTACTCTAAAACGTGTTTTTGGTCACATGGTTAGAGAATTGGGGCTATAGATAAAATGGGGTTGTTAAAGATAGTGTGAGATGTGTCCTCATGTGGACCATCAAATTTGCTCTCAATCTTTATGTTTCATGTCATGTTTAATTTGGAGTCATGTAATGGTTTTTAGTTTTCAAAAGTTAGGAGTCATTAGGAGTTAGTTTTTTTTTTTTAATTTCCAATTAGTTTTTTTTTTTTTTAATTTCCAAAGTTTGAAGTTTATGCTTTATTTCATATAAGTGCATGTGGACACTTCACTTTTGTAATGGATCATTGATTCCACATGTAATCGTCATCCAAGTGACGCATCCCCAAAAAGTATAAGGAGTCCTCTCCTTATTGTAAACTGATAAAAGCACTTTGTTTCAAATTGAAGGTGAATAGAAGAGAAGAAGTGCGCTGCTGGTTCCTTAAGTTTTTGTGTGCATTTTTCTTTTATTCTCTCATTCTCACAACATGAATTTCTCATAATGAACTAAGATCCTCACAATTATCTCATCCAAGTTCTCACAATGTTTTTACAATTTCTCATAATCTAAGCACAATTCTCTCATTCTCACAATTTTGTGTCTCAATTCTCAGTTTATATTTCTTAGTTTTATAAGCATTTGAATTACATATGAAGGCTCATGTTTATACTTGAAAAATCTATGCTTTGGAAGCTAAATTAGAAGTGCCTGATGATTTGAATTAGCAACTCTAGCAATGATTTCATTCATTCCTTGTTGTAGAAGTTTTGCATGTTGGAGGATCTATCATTTTGACATTTGAATCAATGTTTTATGTTAAGTTGTGAAGGTTGTGGAGAGCTCTTTTGGAGTTTTTTTCATCATCTTCATCCCTTCTCTCAAAATTTTAGAAGCATTTTGATGTTGTAAGCTAAAGATGCATTACGTAGTGGTTGATTTAGTGTTGTCTCATAGTTTTGAACACATGGATTCCATATCTAAACCATTAGAGAGTTGAGTTGTTTTTCTCTCAAGCTTGTCATTCTTACAAGTAATTTTGAGGTTCATGTTATGAAATCAGTTTGCATGTAATTGTACATCTTGTTGCAGGTCTTTTTTTAGAGGTTTATATTGGACACTGTTGCCAAAGTTTAGCGAAGATCTGATGTCATTTTTCCTTGAATCAGGCTTGTTTTGGGCGTTTATTCTTCAAGTTGCAGGTCATTTCTCTAGTCATTGATTCGAGCAATAAAGTTTAATATCATTGTCCAACATATCGATTTTTATCAATTCTGCGATAAAGTTCAATATCAGCAATACCGCTGCCACAATAAAGTTTTGATAAGTTTGCAGGAAATTCTAGAGAGTTTATCGTGGCCATCTCACCCCAGCAATTAAGTTCAACAAGCATAAGCAAGATATCGATTTTCAGTCATGTCAAGCAACGTCCAGCAATAGCATCAAATTTGTAAGTTATTCCTTGCCATTGGGGCTAAATTTTGGGCATTTTGGTTTGTGATTTTTGCTGCATATCTTCCGCTGCTAATCTCTAACAAGGGTAAGTCACAAGCTCATTTCATCCATATGGATCCTAACATGTGTACCAAATTTGTAGATTTCTTGGGGTGGGGGGCAGCCTCAAACAAGATATCTACTTAGGAATCCCCACTTTTGACTAGAACAAGGCAAGGACATGGGATATCCTGTTGCAAATACTCAAAGCTTGCGCAGCTCATTGGGCCAATAATTTTTTCTCCAATGAAGGAAAAATTGTTCTAGCATGTTTGAGTCTTGTTGCTACCATGAGATATGTGGGATCTGTCTATCAACCACCATGCGGTTATCAATAGGGTGAATAAGGTCATTAGGCATTCCATCTAGTCTGGTAGAAAAGGGCATTCAAAGTTGCATTTAGTCTGTTGGGAATAAGTGTCTATCCCTAGGAAGGCAAAGGATTAGGAGTGCCCAGATTTGAAGATTGCACGAGTACAACAAAATGATGGGTGCAACATGGATTCAGATAATTCGGAGAAAGTATGAGATGCGGAATGCACACACACCCCACCCCCCAGCACCCCCCAGCACCCCCCCCAAAAAAAGAAAAAAAAAAACCCATATTTGTGCACCAATCAAAACTTCATCAGCAATCTCAATTTCTCCATTTATGGGACAGGTAAACAATTATATATGCATGAATACCCAACAGTGAGGGATTGGCATGATCCTCGGCAAGGTTGTCTTCTTGAAAAAATCAAAATGTTCATTTGGCTAATGAAAAGACATGCCATCTTAACACGTGTTTGTCTAACTCTATGTGGCTTAAATGTTCCACTGCATTGTGTTGTTTGTGATGGGCAAGACCATGAAACCATCCATCATTTATTCTATAATTGTTGGTTCTCGTGGTATGCCTAGGCTACAGCACGTATTGATTCCAACATAACTATGATGGGTGACTTGCCTGGTGTGGCTATTCTATGGACCCTATGGAAGGCAAGGAACATAGTGATCTTCTCCACCATTGTGGCTCCTTCCCTGGCCTTAATTGCAGGTGCAGCATGGAAGTTGTGGTGGGAGGTACTTTCCACAATGGGTGGTTCAAGTACTGTTAAACCAAATGTAGCATCCTACCAAGATAATGTGGAGCTCTAGCAGATGGTGGAAGCAGCTGGATGGGGTTCCCTTCTATCAATGTTGCGGGGTGAGAATGAGCTCAATACCTCCCAATTCTTTTCTCGATGGCATGGTGATGCCACAACCTTTCCTGGTACACGAATTCTGTTGTCCAAGGCAACCATTGTAGAATAGTTGGACATCCCAGCAGATGGTGAGCTCGTGTTGCTTAATGGAAGGACCCTACAGGAGGCGGCGTTCTTCTTTCATGTTGTTGTGCCAAGGATGTCTACCGGCCAAGTCCCGAGGGGCTAAATTGTCAATACTCTGGCAAAAGGCAGTGGATTTGGTGGAGAGGTTTTCTGTTCAGTGTGGCAACACATCAAAATTGCAAGACACTCACTTTGCCTTTACGTGATGCCTTCTCTGTAGACTGGTATATCTGCCAAAATTTTTTAGGGCTTTGCAGGAGAAGAGGCAAGTTAGTAAACATTTGGGCTTGGTACTTGCCCTGTGGCATGTGGCACAAGTTGTTTCCCAACTATCTCTAGCTCCTCCGTCCAGGGTCTTGGACTACCGTCTTGTTTACAGGAGGAAGGGGCAATAGCCGCCCAACGTGCAGGGTGGTCTATGTTCTGGTGTGGGGTCCCCAATGCATGCCTCAGAAGGACAATCAAAAAGATATGGCAAATCCATCAAAGACTCGGAATCCAAGGGGACCACGTTTGGAGGGCTTGAAGTGTTTGGAGTTTGATGATGTTGTGAGGGGTTTTGAGGCTGAGGATGCTGCACGAGGTCATGCAAACAAGATGACAAAGATGCTGGAACTAAACTTCCAGAAACAGCTGCAATAGAGCAAACATGAACTGGAAGGTGGAGAACTCATAGAAAGCAGCCCGGAAACCAGCTGGATGCAATCAAACAGAATCAAGCCTTTTACTAATTTAACATCAAAAACTAAATATTAAGTGCTCATATGAACAAGCACATAAGTGTTCATCAGAAAACTCATAAAAGTTCTTTTCTTTGAAGAAATATTTTTAATGCTTGTTCTGGAATTTCTTCTGCAAAATTTGCAGATTTTGATGTCTAATTTTTCTAATCCAATTGATCAGGGGTGCCCAATTCTTCAAACTATGTTTGATAATTAAATCTTAACTCTATCTTATTCCATCACTTCCTCTTAAATGTTATCAAAATTTTAATGCAGAACTTCCTCAAGAAATGTATTTTTATGATGTCATCATCCCACCCCTTTATCAGCCACATATCCTCCTAATTGCATCTTCAGTTAAGACTGGCTTCTTAATCAAGATATTACAGTAAAACTAGCGCAAGAAACCTTGGGTATTATTTGAGATCACTCAACTATAGGCAATTCTAAATAAATATCAAAAAATTAGCAACTCCAAAGATATTGCAAAAGGTTATAAGTAATAAAGCCGATTTATTTTACCAAGAACATCCATGAACTTTCAAAACAACAAATTAACTTTGTGGGAGCTGGCATGTAAGAAAAATTTAACGTACTCAGTTGACCTCCCTGCTGCAGCAAAAAGATCAGCCCAATGTCGGCCATCAGTTTTTCTTGCAACACTAACGACAACATCAAGATATTCTGGAAAATGCCGGATTAAACTGCATGTCTTTTCCAAAATCGTAGAGGCACTGCTCTGAGATGAGCCTGAAGAACTGTTCCTTTGGGTATTTTGCCTGCATTTAAAAAAGACTATTTGAAGGAGCATACGCAAGAAATCCAACATTGTGGATACTTACTGTAACATTAACAAAAAAAATAACAAATTTGAAGTATCAAACTGACTAAAAGAAATATCATTACTTGAAGGACTGAAAGCATACAATAGCTTTGCATGAAAGCTTGGTATATAAAAGTATACACTGGGCAGCATTGAGTTATAAATTAAAAAATTTAAGTAAAAGAGAATTCTAAAACTGGTCTGATAGATCCAAAGGGTCTCAGTGTATATAAGTAAAACAGTTCAGTTTCATTTATCACTTACAAGAATGCCACTGTTAACAAGAAATAAAGAAGAATGCATGCAACTGCACTCGGTAGTCTGAAGCCTGCAAATGCTACTGGTCCATGTAACTTTAAAATCTATCACAGATATCTCAATGTAACAAATAGCAATGACATACAACAAATCGAAAAGAAAAGTATGATGCTTAATATCTAAGTGGGTTGGGAAAACTAAACTACTAGCATAGGTATCATTTAAAGATATCTACATAAGCAGAGAACTTGTATATCACTCGGTTCAGCTAACTTTATAAGTTTAGGCCTAAATAACAAGGTTCCTTCCTAGAAGGTTTTGAGTCAACAACTTTAGATTAAACCTACAAGGACTTTTGTCTAGGTTTTTAACCATCCTTAAACAATAATACATCCTTGATTTAATAACTTATCAATTATTAAAACTTTCCCTTTCTGTGTCCATTGAAAACAGATACTTCAAGAACAAAAACATCAACTTTAGGGATTAGACTCATTTTCTTCCAGCGAATGGCTTATTTATCAACTTGACGTATGCATTAAATATCATAAGCCTTAGCAACTTTGTATGAATGTTTATTTTCACATAACCAAATCTCACTTTCCTAACATTTCATGCAGTGAGCTTTTGTTCATGGACCTACTTTAAGGCCTGCCCATATAGCACCAATTGTATGCGGCCCTTCTAGAAAATGTTCTGTGTGATTCAAATATTAGCCTTTATCAATTTAACCCACAAGGCATCTTTATTCACAATTATAAAGGCTAAGTTTCCCAAAAGAGTCATATTCAAATAATGTAATTTTTTTAGGTTCAAGTCCACCATGTTCCCATGGATGACATAATGTATTCCAATCCAAGAGATGAAATATTTTGGCTTTCTTCCAAATCTTGCCAAAGAAAATTGCATTCTAATTTTTCCATAAGGGTCCAAAGACATGATATTAAGTATAGTGATACAGATTGAAGACAACTGCAAATTAATTGTAATCTTCCAATTATGGTAAGAAGCTTTCCTCAGCAACCAGCTAATATCTAATACATCCTCTCTAAAACTCCGGTCCACAATTCTAGCTTATTTCTTCCAAAGAAAAAAGAGTATAGCCAAATATTTACTTGGAAGCCTAGCCCACTCATATTTTACCACATTTGAAATATTTTGCTTTACTATTTCTTAAAGATTAAAAGGAAACAAAACGCTTTTATAAAACATAAATTTTAATGCTGAAACTTGGAAAAAAATTATCGAACACTTCTTTAAGACCATAACATATTTAATCCAAAATCATCAAATGTAATAAAAGTAAAAACCAAGGAAAATATGATAATTAAAAAACTTACATTGAGATATCAGCATCAAATACAGTGAAAAGTAACCACTCTAAACAGTGAGAAAAGTGAGGCTTGTTTGCTGATAATTTTGCCAAAGACAAGGCCTCACTTGCTTTATCCCTCTGTAATAAACAAGTACGTTATTAATTTAGCAAGCAGTTAACAGTCAGTCAAAAAGAAAATAGATGGGACATAAAGGAGTGATATAAAAATCAAGATTAATAAAGTCATTATTAGAACCATAAATGAATAAAATCAATTACGTAGTGTACATATCATAAAAGGCAAGACTCATTACAATTTTATGGAAGCTCATTAAATTAATAGGAGGTTCATGTTCGACCAACTACCAGGGAAAAAAGTATAAATCCATTGGCAAATAAGAAAGGAAGAAAACTTGGATTGAAGACATGGGAGCTTGCCAACACAAAAGATTACTAGAATTTCAATATATCCCTCTTCAATTATTTGGTGGTCTTTAAAGCATACATCAAAATAAAAAGTTTTTCCTTATGACAAAGCACAATAGCGATAAGAAAAAACATGGAAGAAACACTTCTCCTGACATGCGGGAAAACAATCTTCACAAACGTAGCAGATCCTTTAAGGAAAGTTTAAAACAATGTAACACTAATATTGTCCATCAGGAAACTAAGAAATGTCCCCAGGAAAAATCTATTAGAAATTAGATTATATGTTGAAAATGATAATAGAGGACATGTCACGCTAATTAACCATTATTGAACCTAACTTACATAATAAGGAGAAAAAAAAATTAAAATACAATGATCTTGGTAATCAATGAATCCCTAAAATGCATAAAGAAAGAAAGATAAAAGCAAAGTGAAACCTGCAGAAGATGGCGTAGAAGGCAATGCAAGATTGTCTGAGCTTGAGGAGTAGGCTCTGAGCATGGAAACTCTGTGGATGCTGAAAATGATATGCGATGTGAGATCCCAACAACAACACCAACATTTGGAAGAAGACCCAAAGGATAAACCTCACGATCAAACTCCAACTCTGGATCCAGCTGCATAGACCATATAACTATATCAATATGCATGAATCAAACATGAATGTATAAAAAACAGAACAGAATCATTTATGCTAGACTTTTCATGAAAAAGAGTTTATTTCATATACCATAAAATTCAAGTTGTCATGGTATCAAATATGCTGTTTTTTTCTACAAAACAAAAAATTAAAATGATCATCTTTCCTACACAAGCTTTTATTCAATTACACTCATGCTTAAACTTATACAGCCATAACCTGCCTAATACAACATCCAAAAATTATAACAAAGTATAGCATCCAAGATTCTTAGCATGCAGCAAAAAATGTATCATTAATTCCTTGGCATATTTATCATCACCACCATCATCCTAGCCTTATCCCAACTTAATGAGGTCAGATATATGAGTTCTTTTACACCATTCCCTTCTATCAAAGGGTCAAATGAGCACTAATACCTAAAACTTGGATGTCCTTATTTATGCAAGCAAACCAAGTATGTTTTGGTCTACCTATTTGATAATTCTCAACTTTAATTAACCAACCTCTTATAACATATGCATCTTTGTCACATGCACACATTGAGCCTGATGCCTTTTGAGAGACCAACATTCTATACCATAAAGGATTGCAGGTCTGATAACAGCTCTATAGAGCTTACCCTTTAACCTAGCATGGACTCTTGTATGGCAAAGCACACCACTAGCTTCCTGCCATTTCTTCAATCGTGCTTCAATCCTGTTTACCACACCATTGTTAATCTTGAAATCCATTTGAACAAGAGACCCCACATATCTAAATTGCTTGCATTGAGTAACTTATTGGTATTGGATTCTAATCTTCATCTCATTATTACTTGCTTTCCCACTAAAAGTGCAGTCCATGTATTCCATTTTACTTCTACCAATCCTCTGCCCCTTTGATTCTAAGGTATTTCTCCAAGTCTCCATTTTCACAGCCAGGACTTCCTTAGATTCATCCACCAAAATAATACCATCAACAAAGAGCATACACCAAGGGATATCATCTTGAATAATTCCTTGGCACATTATCACCAAAAAATTATCTGAGACATACTTTGGCCTACTATGCAACCCATGGGGTTTGAAATTCCTACCACAGTGACAGTAGCAGGAAAACACCACACCATTGGACTGAACCCCTATTAAGAAGGGTAAGCCCTAAGGACATTTCTACAAGGGTTTCAAAGGTAGAAAATTATTCATGGGAAAGGGAATCAAATATCAAATCATAAATAGTAGATCTCACTGGTCACAGATCAAATAAGAGATAAATAGCAATTGTTGGTGACATAATGCATGTGAAAAAGTATTGAAGAATAAGCCCAGAATAACCATCACGGTAGTTAATAAATAATGGATACGTTCACAGTAGTGTCACGGCACTTAGGCCTCAAGCTACACTATAAAGTGATTTATACATAAAAGGTTTTAGAAATAAATTACTTGTCTTCCTAAGCTGTAGCATACAAATTGTTACAAGGTAAGTTCAAGTCCCATTATGATTTAACAAGACTCTTTGTCTTCATGTTACTGCAATAGCAAGACACTGCTTAACCATGAATGCACTTTTTGTCCCCAAAAAAAAGTCATAGTTAGGCTGTTTCTATGTCTCTATGCTAGATGGAACTCTAATTCCTTCTTACTTAATATGACAACTTTAAAAAAACATCATCATCATTATCATTTTAGCCTTGTCTCAATAAAATGGGGTCAGCAACATGAGTTCTTTTTTGCCATTTGCCTCTATGAAGAGCTAGATCCTTATTTATTTGTAACTTCCTCAAATCATATTCAATTTTTTTATCGTGTTTTCTTTGGTCTTCCTTTCAATGGCTATCCTGGAACAATGATGCAGCAACCTTTATTGATAGGCTGATTGTTTAATCTTCTTTGCACGTGTCCAACCCATCTAATCGACCATTTTTGTAGCTTATCTGAAATAGACGCCACTCTAAGTCTTCCTCTAATGTTTATATTATGTAGTTTATCTCTTCTAGTAACATTCAAGATTCATCAAAGCATTCACATTTTTGCCACATTGATTTGTTATTCATGCCTCTTTTATGCTGCCCAACATTCATCACCATATAAGGTAATATGGCTTATTGCTATCCTGTGAAACTTTCCTTTTAATTTTATTGGTATTCTTTTATCACATAAAACACCACTGGCCTTTGTCCATTTTGACTATCCTGCCTCAATTCTATTTTTGATATCTTTATCAATTTCACTATCTGATTGGAAGATTGATCCTAGGTAGTGAAACTATTTGTAGTGAGAAACTTTTTTGCCTTGAATTGTGACTTCTATTTCACCACTGTTTATGTTGTTATCAAAATTGTATTCCATATATTCCATCTAACGTCTACTAATTTTTAAGCCTTTTGATTCTAGAGCATGTCTCCACTTCTCTATTTTAGTAGCAATATTTTCTTGAGTTGTACCCACCAACACAATATCATCTGCAAATAGCATACATCAAGGGATCTCATCTTGTATTTCTTTTGTTAATTCATCCATAATAATGACAAATAAGTACGGGCTAAGGGCAAACCCTTGATGTAGACCTACTGTGACTAGAAAATCAGATGTTATTCCACACACTATTCTAATTTTAGTGGTAACTCCTTCATACATGTCTTGAATTCCTTTAATATATTTATCAGGGATGTTTTTCCTCTGCAAGGCCCACCTAATCTCTAGGCACTCTATCATAAGCTTTTTCCAAGACAATGAAGATAATATGTAGATTTTTTCTGTCTTTTAAATTTCTCCATCAATTGTTGTATCAAAAAGAATAGCCTCTATAGTAGATCTCCCTAGCATAAATCCAAATTGATTTTCAGATACTACTGATTAAAGTATAAGACACTGCTCTATAACTGTCTCCGAAAGTTTCATAGTATGGCTCATTAGCTTGATCCCTCTATACTTTGCACATCTACTTTATTTTTGTAGATGGGAACAACAAAACTTTTTCTCCAATTGTTGGGCATTTCACCATCCTTCAAAATTTTCTTAAATAATTGTGTCAGCCAAAAAACTCTTGTATCTCCCAATGCTTTCCAAGCTTCTAAAGGAATCTTATTTGGTCCAATAGCTTTTCCATTTTTCATCTTTGATAAAGCTATCGTTGCCTCAAAGAAGGAAAGTTCATTAACCAAACAAAAATTTGATTCTTCTTTTTGGATGTCTTCTGTTGGGAATTCCTTATTTAATAATTCTTGAAAATAATTTTTCTACCTATCCAAAATTTCATTGTCTTTTACCAAAATTCTTTGATCTGCTTCCTTGATGCATTTGACATGATCAATGTCCTTACATTTCTTATTCCTAATTTTTGCCAATTTATAAATAGACACAACTCTTCATAAGTGATACAACCATTAGTAAGGTTACAACACATAAAACTTTATTAACAGTCATGGAACAGGAATTTGTACCATAACATCATAGTGTCAACTATTACACGTATTTTCAAAAGTTGTAACTGTGTTTCAATATGGTATCCATCTCATGAAGGGAAGTCTTATCATTAGTGAAATGTAGTTTTCAAATTTTGTGTAAATAAGAAAATGTGAGACTTTCAGAACCTAGAACATTGAAATTGGAAGGAGTACATTTACCCTATTTACGTTGGAATTAAGACAAATTCATCCTTCTGAAAGTTGATCCATCTGTTATTTAACTTTTTATAGCTGTTTAGGTAAGTCTTATCATCCTACAATATTTTTAATTGGCCTTTTCTTTCATTGTTCACACTTAACTTTGTAGTTTTCATTTGTCAATTCTTTACAATGATTTGCACATTTGAGTTACCAGGTCTTTCATATTTTCATTTGGGTCCCATGAACCTTTTAGGGTATGTTTGGTTGCCAAAATCTGTGGACTTTGCCTTTTGAAATAAAAAGACTTTGGTTTTGCAGAAGCCAATCCATAGATGTACGAGTGTGCTCTGCTAGATTCATTCTTTTCTTTTGATTTGTGAATCTCCAAAGATTGCAACTGGGAAGGTGTAATCTCTACAGATGCAATAATCTCAGGATTCAACATCCGTGTGGATAGAAGCACTAGCAGATTTATGAAGCCAAACACACCCTTAATCAGCTCCTTAGGTTCCACCAAATTTTGCTGAATTACAATGTTGCCATTTTGATCATGTGGAATAAAGACCGATTTGCAATCAATTGTGAACGTTCATTTTGTATACTTCAATTTTTATGCAACTGCATAAAACAGACTTTCGAGCCTTGATGCTTCTAGGTATTGAGATTTACAAGATCTGGAAACACTCTAAAAGAAATGCATAAAAAATCAGCCACTAAGCTCAGGTTACAAGGTGGAATTGTTGGGATGGAAAATTAGCAGCAACTAACACACATGCATGCCATTAGATGCATCATGTACCAGAAAAGTGTAATAAGAACTTTTTAAAAGAAAAGTCCTTGA
This sequence comes from Gnetum montanum, assembly GCA_015680685.1. Lineage (NCBI taxonomy): Eukaryota > Viridiplantae > Streptophyta > Gnetopsida > Gnetales > Gnetaceae > Gnetum > Gnetum montanum. The sequence continues at coordinate 300,370 of MNCI01007259.1, forward strand.
ACAATGTAACAAAGTAAAACACAAATGTGCATGAAGCTGGCTATTTACCATGAAGTTAAAATATCAGTTCAGAAAAACACATGCTCAAAACAATAACACCACGCACATTAGCATTGGTCTCATCAAACACTGAAGAAAATGTTTGTGTGTGTACATCCACATTAGACATAACTAAAATTCATAAACATTAACATTATTACCTGCAGAAAATCCTGCAGCTGGAATGGATCCAGTCCTGGAGAGGGATACCAAACCTATATTACAAAATGACACAGTAAAAATGCAAACAGATAAATACCACATTAAATGTGAAATCCTCACACATTACTAACTTAAAAACATTAATTTCTAACCTGCATTCCTCGATGGCCATAGTCCAGCCAAGAAACTTCATTAATCAAATTTGTCTTTTCTTCTGGCTGCCCAGATGTCACCCAGAAAAGCTCCACTGAATCTGTTAGTTCATGCTCTCTACCTTCCTCTAGATCAAGCAATGAAAGCTCCCCATTCATTCGCAGAATTAGGCATCTAGTTCCAGAAAGAAAGGTTATAAAAGTTATTTGAAAAAGCATTATTCCAAAGTCAGTGGTGACCTTCCACTGAAAATACACTTACCGTGTTGGCTGTTTCTGCAAAGTCTCCGAAATACGATCAACGTGATTGTTGCTAATTCTCGTTTGAAAACCAGGAAAATATGATACATCCCTGCTCATATGATCAGGAATGAAACGTATTGCCACAGGGTGTTTCTTTGCAGTCATAATGGAAAGTTCACGTACTGCAGAAAGCTGTTTGTCATTTATTATGGTGGATATTTAATAAGATCAAGCATCAAACATGGTAAATACAGAATAGCCGTATGAAGTGTAATAAAGTAATAGAAAAGTCTGGATAGACTTGATGCCAACCTGCAAAACTGGAGACTTTGATGGCAACAACTCACCAATAAGCTGTGCCTGGAAGACATGAACATCAAATGGACGGTATGCAACAAGAATATAGTTTTGACATATGTCCATGACCATGGGCCTACCAAGAAGTGGTCTTTGACAAAGCAATGAGCTCTGATCAAGATGGTATCTCGGATAAAAAAGTAGTTCATATCTGAAAGCAAGTGAACAAAACTAGTAGTTAGTTTTCATAGAAAAAATACTTATGAAAACTGGGCATATGGTAGACTATATGTACATCAAGACCACCTTTACTAAAGTGAAATTTAATTGAGAAAAAAAAACAGAGCTAGAAAATACTACATATGAAGGTCGCTTGTAAGTTCACTGAACCCAAAGATGAACAACCCAAAGCACAGATGAAGCATTTAAAAACATATACAAATGCAAATTTGTTGTACAGTTTCTGATGGTTACTGTAAATGAACAGAACTTACTTTAAAGTAAGGTGAAATTCAAAAAAAAAAAACAAGAAAAACAAAACATGTGAAAGTCACTTCGAAGTTGACTGAATCCAGGTTACACATTCAAAAGTACAAATGAAAGCATTCAGTGACATGTACAAAGGCAAACCTGTTCTAGCAATTGCACATGTAATTGTAAATAAAACAACTGTAGTTCCTGATTAATACTTGTAAAAATAAATTTTAAACGATTTTCTATAAATATTTGTTTCAATGATCGAAGAACTTGAAAAACAGAGGAATAGGTGAGATAAGCTAAACAGAGGAATGCAACAAGATACAAGCACACGGAAAGATTAGGTTCCAAAATGAAATGCAACATCCTGCAGTCCTGCAGTAAAAGACCACTTGTAAATTTCAAATTCAGGAGGTCTTCTGACATCATAGATCAGCTTGTAAAATAAACTCGAAGTATGAGTTATCCATATTGCAAAGCATGCGATGTAAGAACAAAATTAACAATGCACCATCCATAGTTTGCATTTTGTTTTTCTGCAAGATGTTTCAAAATCATACTATATTCATCATCAGTTGCAATTGATTTCTCAAGGATTAGAGAGAAAAAAAATGAAAAATAAAAAAAAGTACTGCCGAATTGTGCCAACTCACATTTTTAATCGTTTGTTGTAGTTACAGATAACTACAATTTTATCAAGCCATAGCAGCCCAATACAGCGAATTTTTTGCTCCTGAGAAACATCGCCAAAAACACGCCACTTTCTTAGTTTGATATCATACAAGATCAGACCTTGCCGACCAGAAATGGCCAAGTACATTCCATCTTTGCTAGCAGCCACATGTAATACAGGCCAATTTTGAGAAATGTAAGAAACCTGTCAAATGAAAAATGAAATTGATTATGTTTGAAATATGAAGCATAGCAAACCTGGACCAAAATGCAAAACAATTCATCAAGAAAATAAGCACACTCAACAGGAAGAACAAGATGTTGAATTTTGAGTTCATCGTCGTCTTCTGATTGTATAAGAAGAACCCGATCTTCAGCATAAATCATTTGTCTGTTATGTGTGACACTTGAAATGCCTCTGTTAAGACAGCATTTTCCAAATGGAAATGCAAGAATTCTCTCTGTTGTGCCTTGTTCAACAGCATAAAGGCGATATCCATACTCATCCCACCCCATGCAAGCGACACCACCTACCATCGGTTCAAATTTAAATTCTTGGTTAAGCTTTGGCACTGGTGATGAAATAGTGCTTGTTCCAATTTGGCGGATTGTACACATTAGACGACAACCAGAGGTTGACCACACTGTGAGTCCCCGCATCTTACAACCTACAGCAAATGCACAGTTGTCTGGGGTCCATGCTATGGAGCTCACTGCACCTGTATCCTCCGCAGAATAGCTGAAATAATAATGTTTTAAGCATAAATTCTGCTAGTAAATGCTTCCGACTTAGCAATATAACTTCAACAAAGATTTTATTAGAGACATAATCAAATATTTTATTTAAAATAGGTTCTTGCTCACATTTTCTATCTATCTGAGTTAGGAACAGTCAAAACCCATGGCCTTTAGAGACGCAACCCGCAACTCCCAAACAGGAGGCATTTGTTCAACCCACTAGTTAGGGATCAGGCCATCTTGGAAGCATCGGGTTTATACCTCTAAAGGTTGTGGGTTCCGACCCCACCTAACCTAGATACTTGGAAACACAAAAAATAAAAAAATTTAGCCCTTAAGGATAAAAGTTAATGCACACAAAATTAAACATAAATAGGAATTTTCCAGCTACGGGACCAAAACATGTAAATAGCATTAAAGTATAGATGTGCTAGATGACCAACCTTTCTCACACATTCTATTTAGGTTTCCTAACATGCTTAAATGTTAAGTCACACCACCAACTTAAAATTAAGCTCTTGCAGAAATGTTAACGTTTTAAAAAACATTAACATTCAAAGAAAATACTGATACAAGAAAAAAGCAAAGGATCTTATACATGAAGAAGAAAGATGACAGAATGGATCCACAATACAAGCTTATACATAGGTGTTCTTCAATAAAGCAACTGATGTTTTAGAAATCACGGTTCTTTATTTGCTTTTTCATCTTTATTCCTTGGTTGGAGAGATTAAAAATGAAAATTAAATCAGAATAAGATTTAAATAGCAAAAAACAAAAAAGAATCTAGACTCCATGTTGTTTCAAACAAGATTACCTTATGTTCATACAACCACGTTTTTCAACTCACTATCAGCATCATGTTATTACATGCGCAGCATGTCAGTCATCAGGGACACTGAGAAACCACAGTTCTTAAAGAGCATTTACAAAGCAGGTGACATAAATAAATGTGGTGAAGCCATCAAATAAGGCATTGAAAACAGTATGCTACTGTCATCCTCTTTTGTAGCACTTAATGCTATAATTGGAAGCAATAGTTTCAATAAAACAATCAGCAGATCAGATCTGAAAATACACTAGAGAAGCTCTGGAGAAATTATTAGAACGTTGTAGATCTGAATAAAACGTTAAAAGCTGTCGCAGATCAAATAGATGCTGTAAATCACTGAAAAACTGCTGTAAATTCCAACAAACGTTTGCTGTAAAAGCAGAATGAAAACAATGAACGAAAATAGCACAAGAACACAAACATTTACATAATTCAAGCCCTTTTTACCCTACCTCCACAACAATGTTGATCTACCTTCTATTTTGCTCAAATCTTAAAGACACAAGCCGTCCTCATAGCTTTCCCAAGCACCCAATCTATTACTCCAACAGATCTCAGATCTTAGACTCTCGTCTCCAAGGTAAAACCTCAATACAATGCTTCCACATCAAAAAACAAGCCCTTAAAGGCTACCCCAAGCCTTCTATTTATAAGGAAACATTAGAACCCCCCCCCAATCCTAACACGTGGGATAAAACACATCCCCACATAAACATCACTTTACAAACTAACCCCTTTATATTTTTTTTTCTTCATATCATTATATAAAATGCAACATCCTTTTAAAAATATAAAAGGAAATACAACAAATAATACTAATGTATTTGTCTTCATTTTTCCAACAAACTCCCCCTTGAAGACTAATCCAACCAACCTTCAAGAGATGTGCACTTTTGATTAAGCTTCAGCTATCCCAAGCTTCTTCTTACAAAAAATGTATTTTTCAGCTATCACTGGTTTTGCTAAAGCATCAACAACATTAAGCTTTGTATCGACCTTCTGAACATGCACCAAGTTGTCCTCTATGATTCCTCTTATGAAGTGGAACCGGATATCTATATGTTTCGTCTTGGCATGAAAGGCAGAATTCTTTGCAAGATGGATTGCACTCAAACTGTCACAAAACACAACATACCTTTGTTGTTTTAATTCAAGAGATTGCAAAAATCTCTTCATCCATAACATCTCCTTCCATGCTTCTGTGAGGACTACATAGTGGTTGTAGACATAAGAACCAACTCACTGCTGCACCACCAAAAATAAATGTGTACCCTATNGAGAACCAACTCACTGCTGCACCACCAAAAATAAATGTGTACCCTATAGTGGAACGTCTTGTATCATAATCAGCAGCAAAGTTTGCATCTACAAAACCTTCAATGTGCAAATTAGCATCTCCAATGTGTTTTTGTGCCCTTTAAATATTTTAGAATCCATTTAACAGCCAACCAGTGGTTCCACCCATAGTTGGTCACAAATCTACTAACTACTCCAATGGCATAAGCAATATCAAGACATGTACAAACCATGGCATACATCAATGACCCAACAGCAGAAGTATATGGGACATTTTTCACCTTTATAAGGTCCTTTTTGACTTTGGATAGTCCTCCTTTGATAAATTAAATTGTGCTAAAAGAGGTGTACTTACAAGTTTTGCATCCTCCATGTTGAAATGTTTTAAAACCTTTCCAATGTAATTTTCTTGACTTAGCCACAACTTCTTCCTTTTTCTGTCCCTATAAATATTCATTCCAAGAATTTTCTTTGCCTATCCCAAGTCCTTCATAGCAAATTCTTTGCCCATTTCAAGTTTTAGATGTTTTATTTCTACCATGTCATTTCTAGCAATTAACATATCATCAACATACAACAACAACACCATAAACTTACCCGAAACATCTCCAGAAGAATACACACAATGGTCCAAATTGTTTCTCTAATAATTCAACTTCTTCATGAAGGTATCAAACCTCTTATACCACTATTAGGGGCTTGTTTCAAACCATATAAGCTCTTTTTCAGCCTGCAAACTAGACCTGAACCTTGTTGTTTTTCATACTCTTCTAATTGTTTCATGTATATTTCCTCCTCCAAATCTCAATGGAGGAATGATGTTTTTATGTCAAGTTGTTCCAATTCTAAGTCCATGCCACCAAAGATAACACTAAACATATAGAAGAGTGTTTTACCACCAAAGAAAAAATTTCTTAAAAGTCTATGCCTCGTTTTTGTGCATAGCCTTTCACCAACCTGGCCTTGAAACATTTTCCCCATTGGCCTCTTTTATAATTCTGTATAGCCACCTGCACTCCAAGGGTTTTCTCCCTTTTGGCAACTAAACTAGCTCCCACGTTTTGTTCTGTTGAGGTGATTCTCATTCATCATTCATAGTTGTCTTCCACTTTGCAGCATCAGTACATGTCATGGCTTCCTCCGTTGTTTCTGGTTCACCACTATCACTGTAAAGTACATAATTCAACAAGGGAGAGTACCTATCAGGAGGTCTAGTAGCTCTTGTTGACTTTCTAACCTAATGAGACACATCTGCAACTTCTTGTTCATCGTCTTCTTCCTAATTTCCTTGTTGTCCTCCATTTTCTCCTTGCTGTCATGAGTTCTCAACTTGCTACCATGTAATTTCAGCATGCTATCCAGTGTTTCCAAATCTGGAAAATCCATGAATTTCATCATTTTCAACTTCTTCAATCACCCTAAAAGGAGTTCTCATGCTGTCTGAGCCATTGTTNGCATAAATGCCTCACATCCAAAAATTCTTAAATAACTGTATGAAATCTCTTTCCCTCTCCAAACAGCTTCTAGAACAACATTATCAATTGAAGAATGTGAAGACCTGTTCACCAAATATGCTGCAATCTTAACTGCCTCTCCCCAAAACATCTTAGGTAGGCTAGCACCTAAAACCATTGTTCTAGCATGATACAACAATGTTCTGTTGCATCTTTCAACAACTCCATTTTCCTATCGTGTACCAAGAGGGGTACGAATGTGCCTAATTCCTTTGTTGTTGCACAAATCAACAAATACTTTGGAAGTGTACTCCCCACCATTATCGATTTGCAAACATTTTATCTTCAGACCTGTTTTATTTTTTACTCTTGCAACAAATGTTTTGAAAACTGAAAACACTTCATCTTTTGATTTTAGCATATAAACCCAAACCTTTCTTGTACAATCATCTATGAAAGTTACAAAATAAACAGATCCATCAAAAGAAATGGGAGTCATAGGACCACAAACATCAAAATAGACCAATTCTAGCTTATTTTTCTTTCTACTATCTAGATCCCTACGAAAGTTTACTCTCCTAAATTTTCCAATTGAATAATTTTTGCAATCAATTTGGGCATAAGAAAATACAGAAATAAGAGACTAATTTCGAAGTACCTTTAAGCCTAACTAGCCAATGTGTCCAAGACATCTATGCCACACTTCAGAACTTTCTGCATAGAAACTGCTACAACAGAGTTGCATGAATCTGCCATCAACGTATATAAGTTGCCCTCCTCCTTTCCTTTCAAAATGGTCATGATTCCCTTGGAAATCCTCCAATGTCCACCTTCACTACTGAAATTAAGACCTGAATCATCTAGCTATGGAACTGAAATTAGCTTCTTTGTGACTTCAGGAACATGTCTAACGTTATCTATTGTCACCTTTGGCATCCCTGCTTGTTGCAGACTTAAAATTCCAAGTCCAAGAACTTTTAAAGCTTTTTCACTAGCAACATATACAAAACTAAATTTAACTTCATCATAAGATGTAAAACAAGACTTATCTGGACAAATGTGAAAGGAGGCACCTAAGTCAATCAACCAAATGTCGTTGCTACGTCCATCTGCCACCATTGTACATAGTTCTTGAACCAAGAAACTAACATTTTCGTCAGCTACATTTATCTTTGATGTTCCTTCTTCCGACTTCTTCTTCTTTCCTTTATCTTTCTATGCTTTCCATGCAAAGCAGTCCTTCTTCAAATGACCTTTCTTCTTACAAAACCAACACTCCTAAGTTTGAGTTTTGCCACGTGATACACCTTTGTTCCTGCTTCTTTCCCTACTTAGGAAACGTCTCCTACTTCTCCCTCTTTCCTCTACTACATGAATATTTCCAGATCCAGAAGACTCATCTATTCTTCCTTCTGAATCCTGAAGGACAGACACGACTTGTTCAAATGTCATAGATGAAACACTTGTAGAAGTAGTAATAGATGTCACAATTGAAGATCAGGAATCAGGTAAGGAATCTAACAAAGCATAGGATTTAACTAAATCTAGAATAACAGTTTTATATTCTTCCAACTTATTCAGATTTGTCATCAACTCATCCAAATGATCTTGGAAAGACATATCTGATCTCTTCTTGCATTTAAAAACTTTCTGATAAATATGAAAGGTGTTCAAACCTGATACTTTATCAAACCTAGTCTTCAACATTTGCCACAGATCATGTGGATCCATATCAGCTTTAATTGACAACAATATCCCATTGCTTAAGGTTTGATAAATGAAAGCTAATGCCTTAGTCTTAATTTTTCTCCAATAAGCATTCAACATTCCCGCTAGTTGAGAGGGTTCTATGGCCTCCTAGCACTCCTTTTCTACTAAAACGGCCTTTATCAAAATGCTCCAGACGTTCCAATTCCTTCTTACCAATCTTTCCGTTGTTTATAGCCTCTCCATCTCTTTAGATCTAGCAATGATACTAGTTGTTATAATCAGAAACAATAGTTTCAATAAAACAGTCAGCAAATCAGATCTGAAAATACACTAGAGAAGCTTTGGAGAAATTATTAGAATGCTGTAGATCTAAATAAAACGTTAAAGGCAGAAAATATCACGTTGTAGCAGATCAAATAGATGTTGTAAATCACTGAAAAACTACTGTAAACTCCAACAAACATTTGCTGTAAAAGCAGAATGAAAACAATGAAAGAAAATAGCACAAGAACACAGACATTTACATAGTTCAAGCCCTTTTTACCCTACCTCCACAACAATGCTGATTTGCCTTCTATTCTGCTCAAATCTTAAGGACACAAACCATCCTTTTAGCTTTCCCAAGCACCCAATCTATTACTCCAATAGATCTCAAACTCTCGTCTCCAAGGTAAAACCTTAATACAATGCTTCCACATCAAAAAACACGCCCTTAAAGGCTACCCCAAGCCTTCTATTTATAAGGAAACATTAGAACCAAATCCCAATCCTAATACATGTGGGATAAAACACATCCATACATAAACATCACTTTACAAACTGACCCCTTTATTTTTATTTTTATTTTCATATCATTATATAAAATGCAACATCCTTTTAAAAACATAAAAGGAAATACAAGAAATAATACTAATGTATTTGTCTTCATTTTTCCAACACTTAACACATTCATGACATTAATACCCCTATCTCCTCTTGTGATGCATCTATTGCAACGTTTCATGACAACCATTAATGAATAGCATAAAGCATCTGGTTTTCGTTCCAAGCAATTAAGAACCCAACACATTCAAATGAATTCATATCATGAATTTAGAAATGTGCAATACAACTGCCCTAAAACATCTTGTTATTGATCAAACATAGAAATCTAGATCCGCTCACTTAATCTCAACCACAAAATACTAACTAGGAAGCAGCTGAAACATGATTTCATTGAATATGTGCACAGCAACGTACCATGAAAAGAAATACAACCCACCGACAAGTTTACCATTGTTACTAATATATACAGCATTGATTTCCTCTTTCCAACAAAATTCAACTGTTGCATACTAGCTTAGTTATATATTTATAATATATATCTATAATTTCGCCAAGAGAATCTTTGTTGTTCAGGTAAAGAAAGATGTACAGCTTTACCAAATCTTTCACATTCATGTATAGAATATTATATAACAGAGAAATAAAAACATCACATATATACCTAAATATATTGTCTGATTTTTTTCTGATGAATCTGGGAACGTACATGCAATAAAATTGCCAAAAATGGTGGTATATAAAGCTCAAGTACATACTCACAACGTAAAACCAAACAAAATAAAAATTGGGCTTTGAAATGGTATGAAAGTGTGGTATTGGTTTTGTTATGGATGAAAGTAAGCTCTCCCTGAAGCCTAGCATTATGGACAGAATATTATTTAACGTTAATGATCTACAACTCATACTGGACCAAAATAAATTTGAAATGGTGTGAAAGTGTGGTAATATTGGTTTTGTTATGGATAAAATATTATTTGGCGTTATCAGTAAGTACTCCCTAGAGCCTAACATTATGGTCAAACCTCTTGGCCAAAATTAACATTTATTATCAATAAAAAAAGGTATAATACAATTAAAAATAGTTTTTCCAAGTCCTAAATTCATTAGATAGAAATATTGACATTGAAGGTTCAATATTTTTGAATTCCCAACACCTCTAAGTGATAGATTTAGTAAATCATAGTGAATTTATAAATTTTTGAATTCCCAAAACTGTAGGTTCTCATATCATAGTGAAACAACCAAGCTAACAATGCAGGGTTCTTATGGGTTCCTTTAAGCATTAAAAATATAAAAACTGATCAAAATTACAAAAGACGAAAATGTTCCATAGCCGAGAGAATTGGTCAGAAGATCATACCCCCAATCATACAATGAAACTGTACGTAGAAGAGATGCACCACCTGCAATGTCAAAAAGATCTACAGTCCCTCTCCTGGAACCAACAGCAAGTAATCCTTGGTCTACGCCAATTGCAGTACATACCACATCATCTACGGCCAGCCATGTCTCAGCTTTAATGCTATCCAGATGCTTCAAACCTCTTTTATGTGTTGAACATAATAAGGCATGACCATCATCAAAGACCACAACTAGCACTCTTAACGATTGACAAAACTCAAGATATGAGATGCCACTAGTAGTGGCTTTATATTTCCCTTGAATATTACTTGATTTTTCAGCGGATGATCCATTGTTAAAAATCAAATCACCGTCCACAGGATTGTCACTCTCTCCAATAGAGACAGAATCCAGAAGGGGATAAGGCTTCCCTACAAACTGCGAAAGAAAATAATAAAAATTAACAAACAAAAAATTAACATTTTAGAGGCTAAAATGCTAAAAAGAATTTCTAAAAGCCTTTAAGAGTGCTAAAAACATCAACATAATGAATTTGCAATAAGATATTTGTATATACATACACATACCTCACCATTCCACGTTACTACATGTATGTATCCATTTGAAAGCCCAAAAATGATATGATGATCATCACTAAGAAAATTGCTTCTGCATGTTCAAATAAACAGTTAAAAAACAGTGATTTCCATGAAAAATGAATCACACTCTTATGTAAGATGCTCTGAAAATGTAACAAATTAAAATTACACTGAAAGATTTTGCCCAGAAAAAGCCGCCTGTTTGCTACAAATTTGGCTTATATTCAAAGGGCATAAACCAGATGCCTCATTCCCTGCAAGATGTAACTGTTTCTCTGAATATCTAACCTTGTAAACATGGAAGAAATACGATGATGTCTGCAAATAAACACACATCAGTGTTATGATCCGTCATACAAAATTAAACATTTCATTTATTATTCACATTGGATATGTAAAGTGTATCTGTTGAAATTCTGAGGAATGTGTAGTTTCTAGTATCAGATAACCATTTATTCAAACAGTCCTACTAAGATTCAAAACTATGGAGTGACTTTATAATTCAAAGAACAAAAGGCTTCTGCAGTCATATATAAAGGAAACCTAAACGATAATGATTAAAACAAAGAACATTTGCATAACAATGTTTATTAAGTAATAGAAGCTGTCAAGGGAACTCAGAGTTTACAATTTCAATGGCTGGAGGTGCTAAGAGTAGTAGTCAGGACAGCAACATTACAAGGAATAAAAATCTTCGGAACTATGGATGCATAAAGACATGTAAAAAATGTTTCGCTACTACTTGAATACTTCAAAACTTTCAATATCACTAAAAAAATAGAATCCAACATTGTTGTGGTGATATTCATTAATACTTTGTATTCAATAATGAATGTGTGATTTGATCATTTAGTAGTCAACCAATGTTTTGACTTGTTTATTATGCAGTTATTCAAGTCTTTGTAGTCATTGTCATCTCAATGGTCTCCTGCTCAAGAACTATAGTCATAAATTTCACTGACAAAGTAAGCAATTGATTAATTGACTTGTAAATCAAAAAGTAGTAGTATAAGAAAAGAAGAAATACTGCAGTAGAGATACTGACAAAGAAACTCTTTCAGGTCAAATACATATATTTTCATCTTGATGTTTATTTCTTATTTTTCTATTTATGATTTGATAAACCTGCAATGGTCAGACACTTTTTCACACTATAAAAGACGTACTTTTCAGTTTATTAGCTTCGTCCATGCAAGTCAGAAATGCCTTTCATTGCACAAAAGTATTGTTAATGGTCTTGAAAAGTCATTACTGAATTGTTATTTCTTTAAATGAATAACAGAGCTCGTGCTTGATTTCTCATATTTGTAGACATTCTCTAAAACCACAAAAGTCTCCCTGTGTCGGTTTTCACTAATTTTCTACTTCTATTTTTATTGAATGACATTCTTGAAATATTAGCATACAATCAGATTTTTATTTCTAATAATATTATTTTACAACAAAGTTTCATAATGTCTGACTTTTCCAAGCTGTCAAAGTTTTGCACTAGAGATTCCTCGATATGTTTAATCATAGTTAGGGAAAATTTTAAAACTTACAAAACTGAGAACAAGCAAATCTTTGAAAAAAAAAAGATAAATAATGATATACTTAAAAATGCAAGCAATAAGTACCGTAACTTTTTACAGCTACAATTTGGAAAATAAATTTTTGCTACAAACACAATTACAAGTTAGAAGTTCAAGACAACACTTCAACTCACTTTACTCATAAGAAGTCTCATTTGTCTCATCAAAACCACTACTCTGCCAATGAAAGCACATCTCTACTAGTAAGCTTCTTGTATTGGATGTAACAGGTTGTAAGTTCAAGTTGTGCTTAAAGTACTATTAAATTATGTTTAACTTCTACCAAAATATTGTATTAGCCATATCAACTGGGGTACATGTAGTCAAAATTTTGGTTCCAATCCCCCAAAATCACTCCCCTCCTTGGGTTGGTATCCATAATCTATCTCATCTGTCATATTTAATATCTTTTCCTCTTCCTCAATTTTTATTTTTTGGCTTAATATGATTATTATATTTCTTGACCATAATTCTCTACCTATTATCCAGATACTAGGACAGGTTGCATTTTACATTATTGTCACACATTCATATTTTTTGTCACCTAATTGCACCTTTAATAAAATTAAAACTGAAGTGTCTTAATGTCTCCATGTGAAGACACTAAGGGTCTATTAGACATAATTCAATTTCAGCCATTTCTTTTACACAATTTCTTTATATCTCAATCAGTAAAACTTCATTGAATTTAACTTATCATTTGCAGGAAGCATTGTGTTAATTTTACAAATTACACAGAATTATTATTACTCTCGTATAACTCTGAAGCCGATATTGCTGAAGTGCTTACAGAAGCCAGCATGTTTGATAATCATCATCAGGACAATTTTAAGTTTAAAAATTTTGGAAGTCAGAATTATATCGTATGTATATATTTTGTATGATATACTTTCTATTTTAGATGATAGCCCATAGGTGATTGCTTTGCACAAAAAGGTAAGCTACGCTTCTTTTTATAACAAGAATAAGCCTTCTACGGCTGTTTCTTAGAGCAAGCATTGCAGTAATGTTGTTTTCTTAATGATCAAAAATATGAAATATGATGAATTTCACTATTTTTGAATATGTATGAAGTTCAATAACGCCCTGATTGAAAAACATTGTAAGCTTTTATAAATTCAAAGCTAAATAACTCTTCTTAAACATATGATAATGACAATAAGTAATTTCATACTATATTCAGGGCATAGACAAAGTAAGAACAAAGGGACCAACACTTGAAGTGATGGTAAGGTGTTTATTCCTCAAGTCATAAGACCTAGGTTCTGGCCTGGGTGCAGCCACTTGAAACAGGTTAGGTTTTTGCTCATCCACCAACCCTCCAAGACCCCACCTTAGCTAAATGAGCATAAAGCCTATGGGTGATTATCTTTTAGATAAAGTAAGAACAAACAAACCACACTCCCAAACATGTTTTCATGTATATGTAGATACTAAAATGTGAACAGCCATTGTGTCTTTAGGTCGTTTGTGGGTGGGGCATCTTTTGTTTGGTGTGGCCTGGGTGTGGGCAAAAAATGTGTTTTTGTTTTTCTTGTTCCTGTTGGTTTTTTCTAACTTCTCTGAGAGAATTCTGGTGAGTGGGAAAGGGAAGGGTGGGGGGGGGGGGGGGGGGGGGGGGGGGGGGGGGGCGGGTTGTGGGGGGGTGTGGAGGGGACTGTAACCCCCATTTTTGGGATGAGGGGAGATGCTCTCTCTCCATATTTTTGGAGATGTTGGTATGATGCACATATTTTTATTTCATTTAATATTATGCCCAAAGTTTCTCCAAAAAAAAAATGTGAACAGCCATCCATTTTCCACACTAAACCAGCATTACACAGATCAGCAATTAATTGCCAATCAAGGCATTGGCTAATATAAACTAGGTTTGGCTAATGGCTGCATATCTTTTCGTTTTTTTTATTTTTCCTCAATGGTGCTCAGATCATGCATTTAATTAAGAATATTGTAGCACAATTCATGTACTGCACAATTAGATCAGCTTCAGATTGCCTAAAATAATTATGTTGCAGCAAATTTCTCAGGGGAAAGCATAAATATAAATTGCAGTTTAAGCAGTGGTGGAATTGATAACAAGAGTAAAAATATAAATTGAATAAAAAACCCATGTTCATCAGTTTAAGCATTGTAGTAAAACAATTACAATGAATAATGCAGATTACAAGTTCAATTCATTGTTTTCTGGATCTGAGATTTTATAACAACTTTTCAATTTTTCTTACACTGCCTCCTATTTCATATCATTTTCTATCAAATTTAACTGTTCAGCTCTTTTATCAATCTGGGTATTATTTCCACTCGATTCTATTCATCTTCATAAAGTTTTACAATCCTTTTTTATTCCTTATTTTTTCAGTCTTATGTATGCTCACTTCTACTCATCTGCTAAAATTTCATGCTCCATTCTTCTATTTTCTCTTATCTTGTGTTTCGTTTTATATCATTCTTTCAATTTTTTTCCCTTGCTTCTTCTTATTCTTTGGATCTCATTGCAAAGTTTGTAGGGGGCAATTGTGGGGCCAACGAGCAACCGGGAAGTTAACATGGCACTAAAACGGCCAGTTACACTTACAATCGCGTAAGACACTATTTATGTTTCCAATTCTCAGTTTCTTCAGATTCTTCAATAGGAAAAATCATTTTCCCTGTTTCTGTTTTTTCTCCTTGAACTCCAATGCGTTCCAATATTATCCAATTTGCAATCCAAATGATCTCAGGGTTCCCAATTTCCTGATCCAATCTGATTTTTACAACTCTGCACCAAGCAATATTGTTTAAAAAATGTTAAAAGTTGAAACCTATTTACTAGTTTAAATAAATATATTATTTGCAGTATCAGTCTTCAATCTCTTATTTTATTGCACTTCAATTTTTTGTATTAATATAATCTCTTTCTACTTGTTCCCCCATCTCCATTCCACGCTGCCCCACCCAAAACAAAAAAGGAAAAAAAAAAGTCTTCAATCCTGGAATTAGATGTATATGAAAAAAGAGCACTCCAAAAAAATTTAAAATTAACACATTGCATAAGTTCAAAATATAGAGAATTCTAGTATATACCTAGCAGGAAGTAAATTCTTGAAATTTAAAATGTACCCAACTTCATAACAGCATCAAGCAACCATTTTTACCTTTCCTTTAATTGCTCAAAAAGTTTGTTTAATGAATTAACATTTGTGTCTAAAAGTCAGTAAATCAAATAGAAATGTTTTATCCTAAGGCAATTCAAAAACTTGTTAAAATCAACTGACTAATGATGTATTACAACCAACATCTCCAAACTCTTCTTTTCAATCAATTATCCAATTCCAAAATTCTTTCTAAATATTATAAATATCAGGAAAATCAACAAGAAAACTTGATGAAACTGAAGCCATTTTTAATTATGCCTGAGACCCCATAAAAATATTAGACCAGTTTAGTTTCAACGATCTTTTGCATGATGCTTGTATATCTCAATGACAGACTATCAAGATCAAACCTGTAACTTGTAGCATGTAAGCTACATGCCTTAACTGACAAGTCATATGCCTGGATGCTTTTAAGAATCTTGAAAATTTTTCTAAAATTGAAGCAAAAATTAAATGAGATAATGTATGTTTGTAAATTTTCTAACTGTTCTCAAATTGACTTTGTGGTTATCCACCTGCAGGCATTTCGCATTCCACATTTTTTTCTTGATTTGAGATTAACAATTACGGTGCTGTTAGGTTTTAAAATAAAACTTCAAAAAATAAAAAGAAAAAATAACAATTCCTTCACATTTATGGTGATTGGGAAAACACGTAATGCCTATTAATGTCTGCCTGAGATTATCTGTCATGCTTGGCATACATCATACGAGGATGATGTCTGCAATGGGTTACAGGTTGGTGAGCTTATCAATGTTGGAGCTTCCTTATGAAAAATAGGGCATTTGTTGGCAATAAAACGTCAGCCCATTCACATCTTTAGAGTTACAGCTTGGTTCAGCCACTACAATACCCGGATTCCAAAAGGCCATGACTCAGTGGTTCAGAGACTACAAAGTGCAATTTATTTCTCCTCTCTCCATCTCAACTTTATGGAGGATGTTCACATATTAAATCCCACATCCTTGAAAATAGGCATGGTCCTGCGAGTTATCCCAAGCCATCAACTTGGCTTTGATACTACACTAATGCAGCCAGTAGGATATCCTGATTGCAGAAGATTATATAGCCCAATGGTAAAGGATCACAAAATAAAATTTATTCTTGCTTGCTACTCTTCTCCAACCACTAAAAGGGCTATGGCAACTCCTCCTCATTCTCAACATATGGAGAATGCTCCCGCAGCAAAGGTTGGTTGGGTAACAATTCTACATAACTTTCCTTTTTCATAGATGATACCCCGTATCTTAGGATGAACATAACGTTGCTAATTAATGAGCAGGCTTTTCAAACACTGAAGTAAGCAGTACGGTTGTTCAGAGACATTCGAATGCTTGACTGAGTTAATCCTTTATCTTTAATTCTATGAATTAAGGTTTGGCTTTTTTATTAGAATATTTTTACAATCACCTACCCTCTTCAGAGACATCTAAATCTATAGTTTTAGCATAGCTTAGAATGGCAAGAATTTAAAATGATGTTTCCTTTACCAATATGCTATACGACTCTGATTTTCTTGAAACTCATGTATCTTTGATTTTTAATGTATCAATGAATACTTTATGCCCAATTGACACATTCTCCAATTGGATATCCAAAACTCCCGTAAGATAGATTACTGCATAGGTGACATATAAATAGTTTGCACAAGTTACGTGCTGTACCATCTAATGGTAAAACTGAGATGAAGATAATGGTATAATGGTATTTTCCATAATTCATTCTTGTTCAAACAGGCTTTATAATAGATACACATGTAAGTGACCTCGTTCAAATACAGTTTAGTAAGGAATGCATGTTCTCTCAAGTACACATCCTTCAAGACCTAAAAATGAAAATTACTAATTCTGAAATGTTTGCAGAAAGAACACTAAAACAAGTTAACTTGTGCACAGAACAGCTGTTCTTTATCTTGACAGACCAAGAAAGTCAGAAAACACATGGCCTTAAGCAACCAATAACCAAATGAGACAAAAGAGCTTGAACAAACATGGGGATAATTGCACTTTATCGGTCTAATGGTTTTTCAAAACTGCTTCACCCTAATCAATACCATTTTTCACCAAAACTGTTTTCTACAGAGTTATACATATTTGCTACATCCACCAGATTTAAAATAATAAGAAAGGTTTTGGATGTGATATTGCAAAGTTAATCCAAAGTAGATATTCAGATTTTGGACACAGTAGCAGACCACCTTCTATTTGTGTGCATAACAACGATACTCATATCTGATTTTCCAACATTCTTATTTATCCGCAGCAAATATTCATCTCACCTTGATTTTCCTTTGACATTGCAAATGTTTCTGATTGATTTGTATATAATTTTGAACTTTGAGATGTTGAATTTTATATTAGAGGACCCATGAGCTGAATGTTGAAAGATGAGAGACAAGAGAATTTTTCCTTTCATGTTGAAAGTTTTATCAGTGGATCTTCAGCACATTATCAGACATCAGATTATGAACAGGAAGAACAATATAATTGTAAACATGTTCCAGTCTATTTTATGTTGTAACAAATGTTAATTTAATTTTGCTCTGCAACTCAGCTCTGTTTAGTTCTTCACTATGTTTCTATTTTATTGTTTAATGATTCTGCATTCAGCAGTTCTATTTTCTGTTTCTGTAGCAATGGTCTCTGAGGTTTGTCATTTAAATGTTTTGCATACCAAATCATATAAAGCTTTGATATGCTTTCAGTTTGCCACTGGTCAAAACAGCTTTCTATTTTTAAAAGTAGTATTGCTCGGGCTTCGGTTTTAAACCGCTAGACCTGTAAAGTAGAAGTATCCGAAACATGAAATATACTGCCAACAACAAAGAAAGGAAGAAGCAGCTAATCAAGTTAACAGACTCAAAAAAAAGAAAAAAGATAACTATCCTATGAAGAAAGAAAGATACTTTGTGGTTCAAATTCAAAGATCCGACAGTTCACTTGAGATAAACCATCAACTAATAAATTAAATTAAAAAAGAAACACTGACCATAATCAAAATGGTTCTTGTGTCGGAACTCCAAACCGCCTGTAGATTGTGACCTTCCTCTATAATCGATGCTGGATCCCTTGAATATTTACCGAGCCTTATTTTATGCTGAGGAGCAGCCATTGAACAAATGAGTAAATTTCTCCATTGAAATACAGAACCAGCGGATCACGATCCGATGGTTCCCCAAAAACGGTAGCAAGTCACAGCCCACTAAATTGGTTTTTCTAATTGAAAAAAACGAAGGTAACAATTCCTAAGTCGGAACATCATACCTGTCCAGAGCTCCAGATTTCTAGATGCGAGGTCGAAACAACAAGCATGAGATCGTGGATGTTTTTGAGATAAACGATATGCTGAGGCGGTCCGGAGTCCAGTGGCAGAACCTGCGGCCATCCGTACGCCATATACATTTTGGCGAATAACAAATACGGTACACAATCTGTTCACGCCGTGAAGAATTGTTGAGTGCTACCAGATGCCGATGAAGTTTAGGGTTTAGAATGAGCCGTGGCCGAGGGCACCAGCATTGCAGGGCAATAACAATGTTTGAGCAGATCTGTAACAGACTTCAAAAAGCTTGAATCGTTCCCAAGGCATCGCAGAGCACACTGCTGCGTGTTTGCATCGCCAGTTGTTCCCTGGCTACGTCTAGTTGTTGCTGGTTATCGTTCGTTCGTTTGCTTTTCAGTACTGCAGGATTCCATGTGGATCCAGGGTCATGTCCAAAACATCATTAGCGTTCGCGTAATGACTAATGAGCTTTGTGAAATGCCAACGCAACGTTGCTGACATGGCACTACGATCAAGATCATAGTAAACCAAGATTTTTGAACCCATGTATGGTGGTAATTCGTTTAGCAATGTAGGTTGCAACGCTTAGAGCACACGGTGTGGTGTTACTTCGTTAGGGTGTTATGTTGCTTGGTAGTGGTTTTTTTTCTTTTTTTCTTTTTTTTTTCCCCTTTTTCTAAGTATGCTTGGATATAAAATTTTTAAGTTGGAAGCTTCAAATTATTGAATGGAAATGCTAAGTTATAAAGTTAGGGTGTTGGATCTAGAAAAATGAATAATAATATTTAAAAAAATTTTGGACTACATTATATTATCAAAGAGAGAGTTTAAAGCAAATGTCCATATGTTTTGGGGATGTCTTTTCAAGTTTTCATCATTTCAACTAGTCCTAAAAAACCTCACTTCTTTGGTAGGAAAAGGATTATGTCTTACCCTTATTTAGAAGTGCCCTCATGGGTTATCACTTCTTACTAAAGGATTTTTTGTAAAGAAAACTCTTTCTAAAAACAAAAGGATACATCAATCAAAAACAATATACAAATAGCAACAAAAGCTAAAAGCTTTCATCCCTAAGCCTTAAAAACAAAAAAGAAATTTTCATTGTATAAAATAAATTAATTATTCAACTTTCATTGGGAGCTTTTTTGCTTGAAGTTGTAGTTAAAAAGTGACATATTTGAGAATCTAATATTTAATTTGATGAGTGGCAAGGTACCCCTACACTCAACCATACGAATACGAGTGTTTTCACACGTGATCTGGTCGAACTCCGCAGACGGACTAGTTGTGGCACCTAGACAGTTAACCTTAGGTCGCAATTCGCTGTCTTCCCACCTGGACTAGTATTATATGTGTCACGTATGGTTTAGTCCAGAGTGAGGTGTATGATGGGTTTTCTAATCTAATGCTACTCCTGAAGGCAATGGAAAGTAATATTATCTAAGCTAAGAGAGAAAGGGTAAAAAAATCTAATCTAGCCTAAGTGCGATGAGCATCCGTTCCTTGATTATCCGTACACATCTTGAACTTCGTGCACGACTACCACTGGGATTACCAAGCGCAGATCCTAGGTATGCTACTGGGTTACCAAGTAGTCACACTTAAATGCTCGTAATCAAGTCGTACTCATTCCGCTTTCTAACATGAGTTTAAGGGTGAGAAAGACTAATTAGGAAAGCAGTAAATAACAATTAAATAAATAAATAAACAAAGTGAATGCTGCAATGATAAAGTAATCTCAATCTTTATTGCCGGTCATGTGCGTGTCCAAGTACGTCACACTCGAATAAAGGATGTCGTACAATTACATTCATCACACTACGGGCATACACTTGAAAATATTTTAACTCTGGAGGGATAAAACTACCAGAGTCTAGCTACAATCTAAATCTAAAACTGAGAAACAAGGAAGAGCCGCCTCTTATTTATAGGACTGGCAACGGGTTGCGATATCGCGGTTGCCCAAAACACGACTCATCATACCCCCACGACTGAATGAAAACTCATCCTTGAGTTATAGTGATTACACAGTGGATAGGTATGGGATTATTGGATGGAAGAATGGGATGATGTCGCAGGGTGGGAAGAAAACAAAATAAAGACACAACACACAGAATATGCTACAACTACAAAAATTTGGAACTCATGGAGTTCCTGGTGGCGATGGCTCCTCCATTGGTGCCTTCCTTTTGTCTTGTGCTCCAGGCTTTGAGGCTTGATGGCGTTGAAGTATGGCCTGGAGCTTCTCCTCTTCAGTTCGAGGGTCTTGTGTCGTCCATGCTAATGTTCCAACGTTTGACAAAGTCAACACCTCCCATGAACAGGGTAGTTGCGGAAACATTTGGTTGGCCTTGACGTACCAAGCCGCAAACACCCGTCGTTCCTCCTCATAGGCTCTAGCTTTATCCTTGTACTCATGAAAGTCTACTAGCCGTCGAGCTAAGTCTATTGTGACATCTTTTAGTCCCTAGTAGCTAGCTTTTACCACCCCAAGTTCAGAATTTGCAACATCCAGTTTCTCCACTAGCTTCTTGCGCTCTGCAAATTCTGCTTCGTATTTGATGTGGGTGGTTGCTACCTGCTGCTCAAGCTCTGACCTCGAGCACCCTGCTGTTAACATGGCAAGGTTGGCATATCTTAGATTTGTCAACTCTATGCACTCTGTCAAGTCTTGAATCTGCAAGTTCTGATTTTTAACTTCCACTTGGTGGGCGAGGGCATATGTGTCCAATATGGCTCGCCAGTTAGTGTGTTGAACACTGATAATGTTGATTTGGGCCTTGGCCATATGGATCTCCTTTTCAAGGACCTGTTTATACATCTCCACCTGATCATGGAAGTGCTCCTTCAGCTTTTCATGTCGTTTAGCCTCATTCTGCCATGCGCTTATCTCAATTGCCGACTTTTGACGAATGACGCGTACCTCCTCCATCAAGAAGGTTCGATTTTCTCTGGCTAAAAGGCTTACGTCTCGGTTGACCTGGATAAATTTTTCTCGTAATTGATGAAAGTGTTTATTGAGAACATTATTTTGTTTTTCTACAGTGGTCAACTGAAGGTTGTCAGTCACAAGCTATTTATTTTCTTCTTGCAAGGCCTTGAGTGCCTTAAGATGCACATGAGTTTGCGCCTGTGCTGCGGAGGCATCCCAAACAGCCTTCTCCTTTTCATCCACCACCCTTTTATTCTCAGTGATTAACTTTGTTAGTTGCTTAGTTCTAAAGTTATCTAGCTGGTCTGCGGGAACAAATTGCAGAGGGTCCCGCTGTGCTGCTTGTAAGGCCATGAGTTGCTCTTGTAATTTTTGCACTTCAACTTTAGCATGCTCTGCCCTTACTTCTGTTAAGACCAGCTTCCCCTTTGTGCAAATGAGGTCTGAATGAATTGTTGTAACATCCTAAGGGATGTCAAATAGGGACATCATTACTTGCCCTGTTTGGAGCAATCTATTAAGCGCATCCTCATGTTTCATAGGAGTCATTGAGGTTTCGGCAAAAGTTTGAGCATCCCGTGCTCTTGAGAGATCTGCTGGTGCCACAATAGGTACATTGAAGGATTCTTTAATGTGGTCTGTGACCACTTCTGCAACTCCCGCGGCATTCTGGTGTTGCATGACCACCACGGTGGCCCCTTCACCAGTCTCTAACTGCACATGAAAAGATGCTGCATTTCCTGAGATCTGTTGTGACCATCTACTTTTCCCTCCTCTTGTGTGAATGGAGACTTCACCTCTTGTACAATCCAATGAAACAGTATGCTGCCTGGCATCATCAATGATGCGGAAGAGGTTTGCATCATCACGACTTTCCCAACTGACCATCTTAGCGATGGCCCTCAAATGGCTCATCGACGGTTTGTAGTCTTGCGATGGTGGTGGCTAATCCTGGCCTATGCTAGTCCCTACTTCTTATTGTTGACTTGGACCCATGGCTGGAGGTTGGCTAGGTCCTGCAAGTTGGATTGCAGTTGGTCCAGCCATCTGTTCTTCTTCTTGCTCTGGTCCCAACTCTTCGCTAGTGCCTGTTCTTGGAGCTGGCGCCTTTAGCAATTTAGCATATGAAGTAGTCTGGGCTTTTCAAAGGACATCATTGGTGTATCCCCGAATACCAGCATGTTGACATAGCTTTTTGATAAGACAAGGAAAAGGCAACGCCATCTTCCCTGTCTTCCGTTCCTCAAACCGCCTCAGGATCTCCGTCAAATATAGATGGGGTAGGTTAGCATTAACTTTTCCCATCAACACTGCACATCCTCTAGTTGCATACATTGATATTCTCTTTAAGCCCTTTGTAGGGAAGAGGTGATATGTTCCAATTTTAAAATAGATCCTCTCTTCCATTGTCAACTCACCAAATGTTTTATCTCTACCATAAGCCTTCTCCAACCAATCCTCTCGCACATTTGGGTCTGAATGGGTGGATAACTGAGCAACTTTGGGCCCTGTAATTGGAAGGTTTAACACTTCCAAAATGGCCTACGCAGAGAAGTCAACTGTCACACCACAAATATTGACAGTTGTGCCTTGCTCCCTATTGTGCCAGAATTGGTACGTCTCTTCTAGGTACCAAGCACTACTTTCAGAGAGGATAGGCCAGAAGAGAGACCCTATGAGGTGATCCCTAATAGCCTCAGGAGTGAACTTAGTGAAATATTCAAAGTTCAATTCCAAAATCACCACAACGAATGTGAACTTCTCATGGATGGCCTGAACACAATCTTGGGGCAACGTAAGCTATTGTCCTTGTTCAGGCACTGCAGCAGTTCCTCCTTCTGCCTACCAGGATCGTCCGGTAGGAGGTTCCTCTTGATGAATGCTAAATGATTGCTCCTCTTTTTCTTCATGTTGTATGTTAGGACCTTGTCTTCCACCTCTCCAAGATCGTTTTCTTCCACCTTGAGTAGGACCTTCTGGCTGTCCACGTTTCGGGGCCATCTGCAATCACACGGGGTCAAGCGTTAGTAAGGTTATTTTAGAATTTAATTTATACCTTACTACTTGCCTTAATTAATGATCTTATGTTATCACGTGTGATAGTGCCCGAAAGTTTGTAATAATGAGTCCTGTGACTTAGGTGGTTTCCATTTTAGTTTCCCGGTATACCTAGGGATTAAATGATTTTTAGGCACAATTATTCTAAGTGTTATAGTTAATTACCCTAGCTGATGTCCTTTGGGCGATGATAAATTTCAAAAATGTTAGGCACTTTTTGGCAAGTGTCTCTCCCCCACGACTAAGCTGAATACTCTAGGTTCAAGCACGTTCAAACAGAATTACAATCGAAGTACCAATGAGCGAGATACAGTGAGAAAAGTAAAGGTCACTCAATCGCAAGTCGTAGAAAGAAAATTCAAAAACTCCAAGTGTTGGGGGGGGGGGGGTAACCTATTTATAGGTTACGGCAACGCGAGCTACAATTACATGAACAATGAGATGAGATGAAGTATAGAAGGGATCATAGAGATTGGGACATGAGGTAACTGACCTAGGGCACAGTGCATCCTACGTGTAAAGCATGATTAAGGTGTCATTACCCCATCGTTCCAAGATCAGGACCAAGTCCATTCCTCTAATCAATGACATTGCATTGTTTCATCCCATGATGAACAACTATGAGAGTACCATAACAACAAGGCTTACGATCACTTGGTATTTTGTTCAAGGGAGGAGTGAGTTTTGTTTTGTGGCACTTTTCTTTTCATTTTCTTTTTCTTCTTTTTCTCTTTTAAATACTGAATCCAAAGAAGCCGCCAACTTTCATGCATGGGTGCATGTCTTTCCAGTGGGACCCCCTAGGACAACATTGGATTTTTGAGTGCCCTTTTGATTACTCTTACTCCCATTTTTCATTAGATCTACAAGGATCTTAGTACAATCACATTGCATGATAACTCCCACAGACATCACCAAAGAGAATCTGCAAGTCCCCTTGATGTCACACCCTACTCATTCCCTCTTGGTCCATCCTTCTTCATTCTGGGTATAATGAACACAAAATTAATTTTAAGTTTAAAAAATATCAAGAATATCATTGTACCCTAGAACAGAACCTCTTATTTGTAGAATGGATGAGTGGGTGTAATGAGCTCATTGTCAAAATAATTGATCGTTCGAGACACGATAACATAAAACACACCTCAACCAATGATCCACATGAGTGTTTTATTCATAGACGAGATTACTTACAAAAAAGTAAAAAGACAAAAACACAAAAAGATAAAAAGACAAAACAAAAAGTTGAAAAGTGAAAAAATTGGAAAAAAAAAACAAAAACTGAAAAATTAAAGAAAAATGAAAAATATTTATTAATCTTGCTTGCTATTAGAAGGGGGGATATCCTTCATAGCTAAATGGTTGAGGATGGCAAGGATTATAAAATGACGACGGGGATCCTTGCATTTTGGAAATATTGGGGCCCGGTCATACTTACCCCATCAGGTTTCACACACTTGATTATAATGAGCATAGTGGGGCAATTTATATGATGTAGTTCCCGGATGACGAGTTGACCCACTATGATGTTTGAAACCGTTATATGGTATGTAAGGATCGGGTTGTCGCTCTCCATTTCTATGTTCATTGGGCCGTATTGTTGTTGGAGCGTGAGTTGGTGGCCCTGATGAAGTTACATGAGGCATTGGATTCAAAGATGAGGGTCCACCATAGTGTGGGACTTGTGCTAAGTTGGAAGATGCAGTGGCCTCAGAATTGTGTTGTCCCTTCTTACGGCCATGTTTAAAGAAGGGGTGCTTTTGATGTTGCTGAGGTTTTTCACTGCTGTTGGAAGTAGTAGCACTAGTGATGTTCATGGGTTGTTGCTGTGGTGCAGGCACCTTAGAAATAGTTGGTGGTGCTGTAGAAGGAGGGAAAGGATGAGAATGTTGAAAATGAGGAGAAGTGTAGGATACATAAGGTGGTGGTTGTGTTGGAGGCATGGATTGATAGTATTGAGGAGAATGGTACTATGGTGAGATAAAGTGCATTGGCCCAGTTGGGGAAATAGGATGTTGAACAAGATATGCGTTTGGATTCGGATGATATGAAGGGTGTCTCCAGTCTAGTGGTGGCTTCCCCCATGACTGGGATTGTTTCCACTGTGATCGAACACAGTATCTCTGTATGAACTCTGGATGTAACGTGTTTCCCCAATGCTCACGTAAATGTAACAATATTAGGCATTGGCCCTTGGGGTGATCGTGTAGGCATATGTTGCATTCATACGTATGATTAGCAGTTGAGCCCTTATTTTCCTTGTTCCTTCTTTCCGATTGTCTACTATTTTGTCTTGCTTCTTAGGTTGTCAAAACTTTATCTCCAATAACGTTGATAAATTCTCCACACTTTTGATACATCCATTCCAACATCTTATTGATCTTTGCCTCAACCTCTTCTAATGATTGTTGTGTTGGCAAAGATGATGTTTCCACCTTAAGATTGGTTGATTTCTCCTTTTTATGATCATGGACCTTTGTTAAGTTGAGATTTTGGTCCCGTTGATGTTTTTCAACATTCTCCCATCTAGCCATATCTCCTTCTTCTTTTGCTACCCACTGAATAAGCTCTTGGACTTGACGAGTTTGTAGTTCGTATAGTTGACCTTGGGCATACATTCCTAAGGTCTCTCTTGTTTCATTACGTAGCCCATCAATGATATGGTACATTAGCCTTTCCTTGGAAAACCCATGGCCTGGATAGTTGCTTAACAGTGCATAATATCTTTCTAAGGCCATGTCCAAGGGTTCATGTTGTGCTTATTTCCATCCTTGGATTTGTTTCCTCAAGGTTGACACTCTTGTGTAGGTTTGATATTTTTCGTTAAAGACTTCTACCATTGTTGACCAGCGTTGTATCAAATTTGGTTTTAACGATCTATACCATACTTTTGCTTGGTCAACGAGTGTCATAGGAAAGAGCTTAAGTTTTTGCCACCTGTTATCAATGTTATTCCATGTATAGGCATTGTAGAAGGCTTGTAAATGTTGATGCAGATCTAAGTCATAGCCTTCTGAAAATTTAGGAAAGTTGTTTAAATCGATCCTGGGTAGACGGCTCTCTTTATGATGCCTACATGAGATTCGAACAACCTCTTGTATTTGCGTTAAGCTTGTAGTGGCCAATAGGGGTTCATTGTCATCGGGTAAGTTATGCTTCCATGTGTTGGGATGACGTTGCTTTTGTTGACGTTTATAAGAAACCCCCACTTCAGGTTGTGTACTCCAATCTTCATTGTCATATAGTTCGTTGGTTCTCCAATGAACTACCTCACTAAGTGTGGCATTATCGTGATCTTGTAGGAGAGGCATTCTTGTGAAGTTGTGTGTGAATTACGTGTGACTTTTTATAATTATTTCTTTCTAAAAGATATATCGTTAAGTCCTTTACAGCGACCTTGTATGATATAACTAATCTAGATAACTAGCACCGTCCCTGGCAACGGTGCCAATAATGAGTGGCGAGGTACCCCTACACTCAACCATACGAATACGAGCATTTTCACGCGTGATCCAGTCGAACTCCGCAGACGGAATAGTTGTGGCACCTAGACAGTTAACCTTAGGCCACAGTTCGTTGTCTTCCCACTTGGACTAGTATTATATGTGTCACGTATGGTTTAGTCCAGAGTGAGGTGTATGATGGGTTTTCTAATCTAATGCTACTCTTGAAGGCAATGGAAAATAATATTATCTAAGCTAAGAAAGAAAGGGTAAAAGAATCTAATCTAGCCTAAGTGCGATGAGCATCCGTTCCTTGATTATATGTACACATCTTGAACTTCGTGCACGACTACCACTGGGATTACCAAGCATAGATCCTAGGTACGCTACTGGGTTACCAAGTAGTCACACTTAAATGCTCGTAATCAAGTCGTACTCATTCTGCGTTTTAACATGAGTTTAAGGGTGAGAAAGACTAATTAGGAAAG
>MNCI01007259.1:328879-342530 GCA_015680685.1 Gnetum montanum
CGACCTTGTATGATATAACTAATCTAGATAACTAGCACCGTCCCTGGCAACGGTGCCAATAATGAGTGGCGAGGTACCCCTACACTCAACCATACGAATACGAGCATTTTCACGCGTGATCCAGTCGAACTCCGCAGACGGAATAGTTGTGGCACCTAGACAGTTAACCTTAGGCCACAGTTCGTTGTCTTCCCACTTGGACTAGTATTATATGTGTCACGTATGGTTTAGTCCAGAGTGAGGTGTATGATGGGTTTTCTAATCTAATGCTACTCTTGAAGGCAATGGAAAATAATATTATCTAAGCTAAGAAAGAAAGGGTAAAAGAATCTAATCTAGCCTAAGTGCGATGAGCATCCGTTCCTTGATTATATGTACACATCTTGAACTTCGTGCACGACTACCACTGGGATTACCAAGCATAGATCCTAGGTACGCTACTGGGTTACCAAGTAGTCACACTTAAATGCTCGTAATCAAGTCGTACTCATTCTGCGTTTTAACATGAGTTTAAGGGTGAGAAAGACTAATTAGGAAAGCAGTAAATAACAATTAAATAAATAAATAAACAAAGTGAATGCTGCAATGATGAAGTAATCTCAATCTTTACTGGTCATGTGTGTGT
This sequence comes from Gnetum montanum, assembly GCA_015680685.1. Classification (NCBI taxonomy): domain Eukaryota; kingdom Viridiplantae; phylum Streptophyta; class Gnetopsida; order Gnetales; family Gnetaceae; genus Gnetum; species Gnetum montanum. Next base: position 329,505 of record MNCI01007259.1, read on the forward strand.
CCAAGTACGTCACACTCGAATAAAGGATGTCGTACAATTACATTCATCACACTGCGGGCATACACTGGAAAATATTCTAACTTTGGAGGGATAAAACTACCAAAGTCTAGCTACAATCTAAATCTAAAACTGAGAAACAAGGAAGAGCTACCTCTTATTTATAGGACTGGCAACGGGTTGCGATATCGCGGTCGCCCAAAACGTGACTCATCATAACTCGTATAAACATAGCTAAATGATTTTCTTTAAGAAAATACTTACCCTCAACACATATAGTCAAATTACAATTTTATAATTTAATCATGTTCAAAGTGTGACTTGGATTTTAAATTTTATAATTAATAGAATTTTTGTTTACCTTGATAAAGTAAAACATTTGGCAATGTTAGGAAGAACATAGCTCAAGAACACAAGGAACATGGAAGATGTTGAACATTAAACTTCATTAATGAAAGCATAGCTTAATTAGTAAGCATGGTGCTTTTTATGTAACAAGTTGCAAATTTGAGTTGTGGTTAAGACACCATTACATTATATACAAGAAACTACTAAAAAGAACATAATCCAGAGCCACAATGCTCATCCCACCAAGCAAGGTCCTAGAAGGTTGCAAAGCTATTGCCTAATTTTGAGGTTACTTGGTATTAGGCAATCACTAGTAAATAGAGTGATACATCATTTCATTGTGGGAGATGGAACATTAATGAGACACGATTCGCATGAGCCGCAATATCGCGTCGTCCCCTGCGATACCGCGTACACGATATGGCGGTCCGTCGCCGTATCTATGAATAAGAGGCGACTCTCCCTTATTTTCCCATCCCGAGTTAGAAGTAGAAAAACTCTAGCAGTTTGATCCCTCCAGAGATAGAATATTTTCCATGTGCCCACAATAGGAGTTCTAAATTGAACGGATTTTTATTCGAGCAACATTGTACCTGAACACAAGTTGTGTACGGCAATAAAGACGAGCTTCTTGGATAAACCTTGCAGTGCATGGAATAGGATTTTATTTAATGTTATTTATTACTTTCTTAGTAATGCAGAATGAGTATGACTTGATTATGAGCATCTAGTGTGACTACTTGGTAACCCAGTGGCATATTCAAGATCTGCGCTTGGTAATCCCAGTGGTAGTCGTGCACCAAGATGTGTATGGTTAGTCAAGGAAACTTAGGCTAGATTAGCCTTCTCAATCCTTTCCTCCTAGTTAAGTGCCTCAGTACGACCACTTCGAGCACGTGTGTTACGCGTGGTGATCCCAGTAACAATTAGCATTTGGTAGCCGCGATTGCATCGGTTCAGGGTGTGTACGGTAAGTGGGAACGGATGCTGACGCTAGTTAATTTAGACTTAGTTCATTAGTTAGAGTTAGTTAGTTTCTCAACCCTTCACCTCAATAGCATAGGAGAAAAACATAAAAAGATATAAAAATCATATACCTTGGACTTACTTAACCATACACCGTGACAACTACAAGTAAGTCTGGGAAGACAACGAATGATTAACCCCAAGTGTTCCATGGGGCGTGTAGGCACTTAGTCTGCAGAGTTCAACCGGATCACACGTGCTACGCTCGTTTCGTATGGTTGAGTGTAGGGGTACCTCACCACTCATCAAACATAGACATAAGTGCTAATGAAATTCATACCACTTTTGTTCATACTATGTGTATTGTACCCCACACAATTAGTAGATGAGCACAAGCCTAACCTCTTTGAGCAATTGTACCCAAGCTTGAACCCATGTCTTTAACTTGAGAAATGAGCACCTTACCATCATTCCAAATGATGGTCCATATACAAGAGAAAGTACTAGTGTAGTAAACTTCAAATAGTTTTAAATTACCTCCTACTTGTATAATAATGAGGTGTTATTAATGAGCAGTAAGTATGCTCCATGCTCAACCATATGATCTACAAGCATCGTAGTAGATCATGTCATAATCCATAGATGGACTAGCAACATTTAGCTTCATTAGGTGATCGCAAGTTCTTGTTTTGCCACCTAAGCTCGTAATGGCTCTTAATTTGTATGGTTAAGCTTAAGCAAGACATATGATTGTTAATATAATAGTGGCCATAGTCTAATATATATGTAATACAACAATGAGGTGTTAGCCTGGTGGTACAAGTCTTAGCTTGGTAACCCAAGGTCACAAGTTTGATTCTACTAGGTAGCATTGAGTCATAAACTTCTATAAATCTTGGTGTGTAGCTATGTTTCACTTATTTCAGGTTCCAACACCCCTCCCTCTTGTAACCCTTTCCCATCAATCCCATTGTCCCCCACCCCCCTAATCCTTTCCCTCATCCTAATATATATGCAATAAGTAAATAATATTTAATATCTATTTTATTAAAACATGAAAATAAATCCTAATCTAGCACACAATGAAATGGATTCTGAGATATCTGAAGGGTACTTCTAATACTTGTTTAGAGTTTGGGCATAGTAGTATTAATGTGATTAGTTTTGTTTAATCACACTATGTAGGTGACCTTCATAGAAGGAGGTCACTTACTGCGTATCTATTTTCTCTGGGTAGTTGTGTAGTTGGTTGGAAATCAACATTGTAGGCTACAGGGGATGTTTGGCAATGCGGTTGTTCAAGCAGATGCAAGTCATAGACTCCACTTCATTATTACTTTCATTATTCCAGAGGTTCAAAATGAGCTAGAATATATTAGTAAGTTTAGTTGTTTGGATCCATGATATTTAGAGCCCCTTGGATATCTCCCATATGTATTAGAGGTGGAAAAAGCATACTAAGGGTAGCATTTTGATGTGGACATCAAACAAGGTAGTGTAACATCTCTCCAATAATGGAATCTTTCCTTGGAGTTTTGGCATGTTTGGAAGTGTTCCGAGATTATTTTGATGAGTTTAGAAGGCTCAAGGGGGCTATGGGAACTTGTTTGGAGGTTTCCAAAGGTTCTAGGCCTCAAAACGAGCATCTTTGTATTTTGCCCTGGCAGCTGAGACGTCCTAGCTGCAGGTAAGACATCTCAATTGCATTGAGGACATCCCACCTAGACTTGAGACATCCCACATGATTTTAGGACATCCTAGCTATTAACAGCCACTTTCTGGTAAATAGCTAGCTTTTGAAGATCTTTTGTTCATTTCTCTTAAGATTTGAGTATTTCTTGTCTCGTTCTTTGAGAAATCTTAAAAATTTCACTTTTCCTTACAGAATTTTGTGAGAATTACCTTTTATGTTATTTTCCATTATGTCTACAAAGAAGAAGACAGTTTGAGATTTGTCAAGATATATGGAGGAATTAAAGACTAGCTTGAAAGATATTTTATGAAGAATTGAGAGAATATATTCTTGCCATCAAGGAAAGGAAGAAGAAAAAAGGCCTAATGAAGGAAAGATCAATGAGAAAAGGAGTTTTCAAGTATCTCTTATTGCACAAAGGATTGTTGAATAACCAAAGTTTTCAAGAGAAGGAACCAAGAGCTTCATCAAAGGGACCAGGGGATCTTCAAAGTTCAAGGTGATGTATGTTGTTGATCAAGGAGAGTTCCTACCTTGTGAGTCATGGAGGGTGAAGGATCAATGCCAAAAGAGAGGCCAAGATCAAGTAATTTCTTCAAGAAAGATCAAAGGTAACATTGGAAGGTATGATGCTCATTCTTTTTGTGAGTGTTCTATACCTTATGGCAAGGGAAAGGAGATTCTAAGGCAAGTTGAGATTATCTCATGGGAGATAGACGAGTCTTATAGCCAGGGTATGTGAAAGAATGATTACTTTGATGAATCTGATGTTAAATCCATGAAGGAGGGCTTACCTTTAAAGCTGGTACCTCCAAAGTGGGAGGAAGAGCATGATGATAATTCTTTTGAAGAGGAGAAGCCATTGGAATTTGAAACCCCTATTTGAGATCTTGAACCTTCAAGCTCTGATGAGATTGGACAACCACACGTTGAAGATGAAGTTGAATTAAGGATGGATGGGAGAAGTCATGAAGAGGTAAGTAAGTGTGAAATTTAGCTTGTTGATGGCAATAATGTCTCTTATGTTGAAGCTAGTGTGATGGATGCGAGTTTTTCACTTTAGCTTGGTAGTGGTTTGTTCAATTTTGATGCTAAGAATCATGATCATTATGATGATTGTGATGAAATTGTGAGTGCTGTTGTAAATGATGAGAGAATGTGATTTTTGATGCTGCCATTATTAGTAAGAGGAAGACTAATAATAGTAATGTGTTTGATGATGACGACTATGGTGATATTCACAGTAGAAAGGTCATTATCGATGTTGGTGAAGACATTGATAATGATATTATTTTCAAAGAAATGGAGATGCTTTCTATGCATTATGACAAGGATGAAATTGTCAAATGTGCTGATGAGCTTGATTGTCTTGGCTATGAAATGGATGAGCAGCATGAAGACAATCTACCTTGTGATGCTAATGGTGAAAGAAAGCTAAGTGGTAGTCCTCAGAAAACTAAGAAGAAGAGAAAATAGGATGGAAGAAGAAAGATTGGTTTGAAAAGACCTAATCCTTTTGCATTTCCTTACTCTTCTTTTGTTGTAGGTCATGGAAGAGACACATTGAATTTTGTTCTCTTAAGATGGAAGTATGGTAGAGCCTTTGAGGGAAAAGGCCATGTCCACTCTCCTTTCATGAATTTCTCCATTGGAATGTAAGCACAAAATTATGCTAGTATGTGTGTGTTTATGTATCTCATGCATACATTCTGTTGCATGCTCATATGTGTTTGTGAAATATGTTTTGGATGGTAGAGACAAAATGTTATGAGCTCTAATCATTCCATGTGTGTTGTGCTTTGGCTTGTGTGTAAATCTTGGCCTACATGAGGGGGCAATATCTATCCAAAGTGTAAAGTTCTCTTGTGTGGGAATTAAGATTCTTTTGAAGGAGGAGGGTGCTGATGTGGACATCAAACAAGCTAATGTAACATCTCTCAAATGATGGGATCTTTTCCTAGAGTTTTAGCATGTTTGGAAGTATTTTGGAATTATTTTAATGAGTTTAGGAGGTTCCATGGGCTATGGGGACTTGTTTGGAGGTGTTCGAAGTTTTTCGGCATTAAAATGAGCATTTTTGTGTTTTTTCCTAGAAGGTGAGACATGCCAGCTACAGGTGAGATATCCCAACTACATTCAGGATGTCCCAGCAAGACTTGAGATGTCCTAGTCAAGAGATTCCACGTGATTTTAGGACATCCCAGCTGTTAACAACCACTTTTAGGTGTGGTGCGGGGGTTGCACCTTAATATACCCCAATAAGACCCAATCCACAACTTCCAAGCAGATCTAGCTTAGAAAATAAGAATAACATAATAAAATCAAGAAAACCTCTTTTGTATTAAGATAAATTTCAAAATACATAGAAACATACATAAAATATGAGGAGCCAAGCTCAAGTCATAACTCTCCCAAGGATCTTAGAGGCCACACTTGTCCTCTCGTACTTCTCAATTGCTCACAATGGAGCCCAAGCTCAAGACAAGACACTTATAAGTGATTCTCCTAATCTCTCTCTAGTGTTCTTCCTTGCACAATCTCTCTTCTTCCACAAGCTCTATTCTTACACAAGCTATCTTCCCCCAAGAGCTCTCTCTCTTACCTTCTATTGGGATATTTGGCCTTCAGCGTTTCCACTTCGACAATTGGCACTACAGCACTTGGCACTGCATATTACATCAATATTTATAAGCAATCGGAATGTAAAAAATCCTAGAGACCTTTCCTCAACTCAACTTGAGGTTCTCTAGCTATTTTCCAAGTCTACTCCCCTTCTCCTCAACTATTTCATTCTTGTTTTGGTTGTTTCCATCTTGCTTTGGCTATTTCCCAAATTGGAATAGTGTTTTAGGAAGTTTCCCCATACGTTTGGGTCATCTTTGGCTTTTTTGGGATATTTGCTATGACAGGCTTGCTTTTGGGAGAGACGTCTCCTATTTTAGGTAGATGTATACTCTTTAAGGGAGGAATCTTTGAGAAGACGTCTTTGGGAGGATGTCTATCTTTCTGGGAAGATGTCTCTTCCAAAGGTGCCAAAAACAAAAGTGCTCCTTTTGATGTCTCCCAACAAGTTCTCATAGGTCCTGAAACCTCCTAAACTCATCAAAGTGAGCCAAAAGCACCTCCAAACATGCCAAAATATCCAACAAGCATCCTCAACAAAATGAACAAGAAAAAAACACATAGAATGTAGGATAGAACAAGGGGATTAAAAGAGGTGTCCCTACACCAACTATCCCACCCTTGAAAATGTCATGCTTCATGATCTTTTTTAAGATAGAAGGCACCATGCCCTAATGACTCAAGGCCATCGCAATAATCATGACTCAATGCATTGCACACATGAGAATAAGTATCATTGGATATTTTGGTTTTGAGCTTCCCTTGCTCATGGGGGCTTGTCCTCATACCCCACCATGCTTCCCTCATCTAATCATCTTCTTGGAATGCTTCCCTTGCATCCATGTGATGACTCAAACCTACAACAAATAAAGAAAAAGAAAAAGAAAAAGGATTAGGCTTTCTTAATCCAACATCCTTTCTTTGCTTCTTTTTCCTCTTCTTCACCTTCTTCTTCTTGCTGTTTGGAAGACTATCACTTAGCTTCCTTTCATTACCACCATGTACATTACCTTCATGCTACACTTTCATTTTATAGTAAAGACAATCAAACCCATCATCACACTTCACAAATTTATCTGCTATAATCAATAGCAAGCATCTCCAAATTCTGGAAAATCATATCATCATCAATGTGTTCACTTACATTAGTAATTACCTTCTCACAATGACTATTCCAATAGCCATCATCATCAAACAATTTACCATTATTAGTATTCCTCTTACTAACAATGACATCAAAAGTCACAACATGACTCTCAATGCCATCACAATGATCATGATGCTCATCATTACCATTAAACAAACCACTAACAAGTTGAAGTGAAAAACTAGCATCCATCACACGAGCTTCAACATGAGAGACATTACTACCATCAACAAGGTAAAGCTCATCCTTACTTACCTCTTCATGGCTTCTCTCGTCCATGTTTGGTTCAACTTGATCTTCAATATGTGGCTGTCCAATCTCATCAAGGCTTGAAGGTTCAAGATTCCAAATAGGAGTTTCCAATTTTGATGGCTTCTCCTCTTCAAAGAAATCAACAACAAGCTCTTCATCCCACTTTGGAGGTACCAACTCAACAAGGAAACTCTCCTCATAGTTTTAACATCAAATTCATTAAAAACATCATTAAAGCAATCATTCTTCCACATACCTTGGCTAGAAGACTCATCCCTCTCCCATGAGATAGTCTTAACTTAGCTTAGAATCTCCTTTCCCTTGCCACAATGTGTAGAACAATTGAAAAAAGAATCAGTATCATACCTTCTACTGTTGTCCTTGATCCTCCTTGAAGAAGTCCCTTGCTCTTTGCCACCTTTACCTCCCATGACTCATGAGGTAGGAACTCTCCTTGATCAGCAACATACACCATCTTGGACTTTGAAGATCTCTTGATCCCCTTTATGAAGCTCTTGGTTACCTCCCTTGAAAGCCTTGAGTATCAAGCACTTCTTCCCTTAATAACATATACTTGAGAACTCTTTTTCTCATTGATCTCTACTTCATCAGACCCTTCATCTTCCTTTCCTTCTAGATGGCTAGAAGGTATTGTATTAGTTCTTCTCAAAACATTTCCCATTTAGGTATTGAATTTCTCCATATCCCTTTCTAAAGTTTCTACAAAATCATGGTGCTTGTGGACCTTTACTTTGAAAAGAACTTCTTGCATTTCAACCACAAAAGCTTTAAAGGAGTCCTTAAACTCTTGAAGCTCTTGTCTAAGCTCTTCATATGTCTTAATCTTTGGAGCCATACCTAAAGCAACAATAATGATATCCAAAAGCAAATGCACAAATATCCACAACGATGCTCTTTTCATTCAAGAAAACACCAAGCTTCAGCATAAAAGTGTGGAAACCTCCAAACCTTTGCTTTGACACCAATGTGGTGCACGAGTTGCATCTCAATATACCCCAATAGAACCCAATCTACAACTTCCAAGTAGATCTAGCTTAGAAAATAAGAATAACATAATAAAATAGAGAAAACCTACTTTATATTAATGTAATTCTTAAAGTACATGGAAAATACATCAAAGATGAGGAGCCAAGCTCAAATCATAACTCTCCCAAGGGTCTTAGAAGCCACATTTGTCCTCTCTTAATCCTCAATTGTTCACAATGGAGCCCAAGCTCAAGACAAGGCACTTATAAGAGATTCTCCTAATCTCTCTGCAAGTGCTCTTCCTTGCATGAGCTCTCCTCCCTTGCACAAGCTCTCATCCCTCAAGAGCTCTCTCTCTTACCCTCTATTTGGATATTTGGCCTTCAGCATTTGCACTTTGGCACTTGGCACTACGACACTTGGGCACTTTAGCACTTTGAACTTTGACATTTGGCACCATGGATTACATTAGTATTTATAAGCAACTAGAAGATAAAAGCCCTAGAAACCTTTTCTCAAATTAAATTTATGTTCTCCAACTGTTTCCCAAGTCTTCTCACCTTCTCTCTAACTATTGTTGTCTTGCTTTGGCTATTTCCCAAATTGGAACGATGTTTTCAGAAGTTTCCCCATATGTCTAGGTCATGTCTAGCTTTGCTGGGACGTCTATTGTGAAAGCCCCGCTTTTGGAAGAGACATCTACTATTTTTGGTAGACGTATACTCTTTAGGAGAGATGTCTATCTTTCTATGGAGACATATCTTCTGAAGGTGCCAAAAATAAAAGTGCTTCTTTTAATGCTGGGAACCTCTAGATGCCTCCCAACAAGTCCCCATAGACCCTGGAACCTCCTAAACTCATCAAAGTGGGATGAAAACACCTCCAAACATGTCAAAACACCTAAGAATCATCCTAAAAAAAATTGAAAATAGAAAAAGAAAAAAAAAACGCATCGAATTTAGTGTGGAATAAGGGGATCAAAAGAGGTGTCCTTACACCAAGGTGAGACATCCCATTCTCTTACGAGATGTCCCATATGGACATGAGACAATTTTCTATGAGTTTTTAAAGATTTAAATCTTGAATTTGAAAAGGTAAGATGAAGAGATAGGGGAGAAGGATATAAATAGACCTCTTGAACCTTCATTTCGGTCAAGAGAGAGTCTAGGGAGTTGAGAGAAGTGTAAAAGGAGAGATAGAGTTTTGGCAATGTGCCTTGATCATCATCCTTGTGTGCGTGTGTGTGATTGCTTTGTTTTAGTGTGTGAGAGTTTGTTTAAATATCTTATCTATCCTTGGGAATGTATGCTTCCTTTCATATGTAAATTCTCCATTTAAGAAAGAATAAAGTTTTCATTTTCCTTTTCTTGTTTGAATTTTTTATTTTGTAACTTTGAGAGTGCTTTAATTGTGGAATCCATAGGAGCTCCTCATCACACTCCTACATCATATAATGTTGGAATGGTAACATGAATGCAAGGATCTTCTATATCACAACTTCAAGAAGATAGGTTCAGCATCAGTAGGTTTCATTGTCGGCAAATCCCTAGATGGATCTTTCTTAGGCTATGGAGTATTGATATTAGATTGATCAGTCATTTTGATTAAGTTGGCTTTCAACCTAGTGGAGGAAGACAACTGTTATGGGAATGGCTAGTCGGTCATTTAAGTTGATTTCAAAGTTGAGTTATTCATTTAATAATGTTGTAGTTAATAATTGATCTTGTTTAGAATGGTAGTGAGAAACTAGAATGTAGGATAATCACAAGGTTGACGCTCGCCATAACGTAATCCAACAGTTGGAAATTGACATTGCTGGAGGGTTGTATCCAATAGTTGGACATTGTCATACATGAGGTTTAGCTTAGGTAAGTGAGATATTACATCAAACAGTCATTGATATCTACTTAAATTAGTATCAACATTATAGTTATTCTAAACATTTTATGTTGTAAAACTTATGGGAATACTAAGGGAACATATGGTAAATCATGGTTTAATTATAGATATTAACGATAGTGTTAATGATATTAATTAACAAATACATTAATTTTTAATTGTTATTGCTTTTAATAGTGTACCTTGCAACAATATCCCTAACCTTCAATCTTCTTCCAAGAAGATTAAAGGTGGATTTTAGTTATTGTGAATGTGTTCTTACTATTCTTACATGTGTTGTATGCACATTTAGCAAGAAGCTTTAGAGGTGGAGAAAGAGAAGATAGATGAAGGATTAACATTAGCTGAAGATTAATCTTTGTTATATTTTATTTCATGTTTTGGGCCATTCAATAGATTATGTAATTTTTTGGCCATAAATGTAGATTTTTTTCTTAAGCTTTGATGATATGTTGTAATGAGACCTAAGTGGGTATAAATGTGCTAATGTGGATTTCTCAAGTAATTTTACGTTACTAAGTTTCAAGTGATCTTGTTATATGGTTATATTTCTAAGTTTTAATGGACATAAAAATTTGCTAAGTGATTAAGTTTTAATTATCATGCACCATGAATAGTTCAGTTACAATTAATTTTCTAAATACAATTTTTGGGGATGTGTGGTAGTTTTTGTTGTATATTGTTAGATTAATACATGTTTTTTTTCCTTTTCTATCCAACAAAAAATTGCTACACCATACCTACTTAAAATACTACATAGAATCATGTTTGTGGTAGCAATGGCCTCCTCAATGCTGGATGTGGTTTTTATGAGGCATGCAAGAAGTTACCTCTTTTGTCTTCCTCGACATCATAATCTTTGAAGAAAATGAAGTGCGAAAATAAACCTACCATGACAAGTACACGGACCTTGTGTCAAATAACAAGAATTGTAGAAGGTGCAGTAATAAGTGTAAGTTTGCAATTGGTTGTTGCAAAGGCATGTACACCAACGTTGCCTACGACGTCAAATGTAGTAGCTAGATCAACTATAGGGCTACTGTTGGTCTCTTATTTTGGATCACACCTCCAATAAGGCTCAAGAATTCTTTTTTTTTTTCTTAGGTGATTTCTAAGAGTTTTCAATCTTGCGTATTTTAGCCAATGTTACGAGACTCGAACTTTGCGAGTCACTCGTTTTTTCGAAAATAAACCGAGATTTAGCGAGTTACTCCGAAGACTCAGTCAAAACTAGGGTCAACTTGTCTCATTTTAAATTTTCACCCTTTATAACCTTTTAAAATAGTCAAAATTTCAACTTGGCTCTCGTGGGTTGTGAGTGACCCATTTTGTTTTAAAAACCCAAAACTCTACGAGTACTCGCTAAAACTCGCATTGTACAGTCACTGATCATTAAAATAACCATGGCTAGCTCTCTCGAGTTCTCACCAATCTGTAATCACATGGAATTGATAGAATGATATATCTATTGTACTAATTCCATTGTAATTAGATTAAGATGGGCACCCAAGATTGCTACCTCTAGGGTCTTATAAAAGTTCGATTCAGGCCTTTCATACTTTGAGCAATTTGGTCCAAGATTTACAAAATTGGATGCAGTTTATACACAGTTTCTACATATAAGATATAACTGAATTATGGATAATATATCCAAAAATCATGTTCAACAATAAAAAGTAAGTTGAGGATGCATTTAACCTTTCTACACCTATTGGATTTGCTATTCATGTATATGACTCTCTTGTAGGGTTCTTGGAGCTCTCTACCTTAGCAAGTGTTGGCACATTTTGGCCATGTCATGGAACAGTTTGGCATGATAAAATTGATTAAAGGTTTTTGCAGTTTTCAGTACTCTCTTATTGTTAGTTGGAGAAGTGGCAAGAATTCCGCAAACTATTAACTATGTTTTCTCACTAAATTCATAAGGGAGCTTTTAAAAATTCATTGCAAAGCTATTTTAGATGCTGAAAGATTGGAGGAAAGGCTGCTCTACTTTGTTAGAATAAACAAAATTTTAGCTTGTGGATAAAGGGAAATAGCATCTAAATTTAAAGAAGAAAGAAATGAAGAATCAAAGTAACTGCAATTGATGGTAAACTGGTCATTGGAAATTATAGTATTCTTCATGAAGCAATTTGTTCATGTGCCCTGTATATGAAGTGTAGAACAAAAAGAAAAAAAGAGAAAAAGAATAAGAGTTAAAATGTAGTTAGTAGTATATACAAGAATTGAGAATTGGATGTCAGAGTAATGTTTATTGATTTTTGTAAAAAAAATAAAATAGCAAAAGTAGAGACATCGTTAAAAACCAATTTGTCAAACACAAGCAAATGCATTTGAATCAGCAATAAAAACCACAAAAACAAGAACAGGTTATGAGCAACGGTTTTAGAAGAAAAACAGCAAGACAAGCGTCAAGAATATATCAACTCTTGCCAATATTAGCATCCAAATCATACAACAGCTGTCCTTGATTCACAAATTGAATAAAAACGATTTTAGAAAGAAAAATGCGGTAGGGTTTCTGGCTCATATTTGACAGAGCACCAAGGCACGGTAGAGAGATAAACTCCAAGAAAAGAAGCAATGCATGACCGTAGTGGGTAGCAACGAGAGCAGTAGAAAAAGCAATTGATTTCAACTAAAAATGGGTAAAGTTCACAGATCTTTGGCCGAAGCGGGTAAAGTACGAGGACAGACTCCCAAGGTCGCCAAGCAAGACAAGAAGAAGAAACCAAAGGGCCGCGCCTTTAAGCGCATGCAGTACAATCGCCGCTTTGTCATTGTTATTGTTACCTTTGGAAAGAAGAGAGGGCCAAATTCCTCGGAGAAAAAATAAGATTATGCTGTCAATCTCTTTTTTAGGTTCTTTAATCAGGATATAAATAATTTTTGTCCAACTGGGCAAAATTTGTTTTTGAAGACAACCAGAGACACAATTTGGGAACCATGTCCCAACCTACAATGGAATTGCAGTGTTATAATATTGAGAGTAAACAATTAAGCTTTTTCTAAAAAAAGAAAGAAGGAGAAAGGGTCTAGTCTAGCTAAAAAAGGAGAAAAGGGTCTAGTCTTGCTTTGGCTATTTCCCAAATCGGAACGATGTTTTCAGAAG
>MNCI01007261.1:0-28366 GCA_015680685.1 Gnetum montanum
TCTTCGCCTGAGGCCGACCCGTAATTTTCACGGTGTTTCATTATGGACGTTCTATGCTGCATGCATGTTCCCACGGCCAATGTTCCTCCTCCTCATGCTCGTATAAAGGGGGAGGTGGTGTGGTCCCGAAGGGGCGCACGGGGGTTCTAGCAGTTTCTTCTTTGTAATTACAACATAATCGTCTGGTCGCATCTACCAAACGATGTAGCTACTGCTATTTTGGAGATGCTACTAGTTGGTTCAACACAGAGCATCTTGGCATTCCTGATGGATGGCAAGATTGAGACTGCACGGGGGCAAGACCACGAACAGAGCATCAAAGGTTTGAGGAGTTTGAGCTGGATCTGGAAGATGCCTAGATTCAACTGTTATCACTCCTACAATACTCTGTTCATGGCCCATCACCTCACAACCTATTTCCAGAACCCACCTGGTACCGTGTATTACGTAGGTGGGTAAGAATTTAAATTTGTGTCGTTTCGATGTGTGGAAATGCACTAACTACTATTTGAACTTACATTGAGCGTAAAGAATTCGCCCATTTTCTATGATGTAGATTCTTCATCAACGACAATGGTCTCCTAGGTGATAATGATATCTTGTCATTGACTGAAAAGGCTAGAGGTGAATTTACTGCTATTATCAATGTACAGGCCGCTGTCATGGAACAACTAGCATTTAAAATTCTAAAATACCTGACTCGCTATGCCGAATTCTTTTCTATATGTAAGAATCTCAGATGGCTGGATAGGGAATGGACTTTGGATCCTCCCGTCACTGTCGCCGACGTGCAAAGAAAAATCCCTCCGTTTCCTTTTCCATTCGAACATGGTAAACTTCATTGCGATGATGAATTATGTCAATGTTATCAACTAGTGATGACGTGTGAAGTTGTCTCATTTTTTTTGTTATCTCGGCTTAGCTATTGTTTTTGTGTGTGCAGTCAGGGATCAAGGGAGATTACGATCATGGCTTCCGATCACGATGCGAGCAATCTCTTTTTTCGTTATGGTGACATAAAGGAGACACAATGCTGGCTTGGCCATAGAGCGACCACAGTTTTTTTGACCAATAACCTTCGGGAGGCTAGCCTGATGGACCTGTTCTTGGCAATAACCCTTAATGTTACTGTAGGTGAAATGTTGACCTTAGTCAACTCCTTCAGCGAAGAAGCTGAGCGTCTCTACATACGCATGCGTAACATGCACGTAAATTTTGACATCGACCCTCAGTTATTCATCGATCTCTTCGAGATCCCCTCTGATGGCTTTCCTATAGAGGAAAAGTCGAAGAGGAGCACCAAATACAAGAAAGAGATAGAGGAGTGGCTAGGGGTTAGGAAGGAGGCCAAAGGAATTCCTGCCGATGGGATTGAGTTGGAGGTGGCCAACACCATTTACCCCCTTTTCCAAGCTCGGGCCTTCCCCAAGACACTCTCCCAAGGGAGATTCCTCACTATAGAGAAAGCTCGTATTATGCAAGAGGTCATGGAGGAGGGGACATAATTCAATTGGGCCAGCTATTTTGCTGAAGGCCTGCACGTTGAAATGATCAAGGTTCGCAAAAAGCTTGAGTCCTGTTTCAATGTGCATTTTTCCTTTTTCATAGCTTGCTTCTGGCGCTTTGCCAAGTTTTTGGTAGTCCAAAGAAATGGAGTCGGGGTGTAGCAGGACTACAGCCAAATTTCTAAACCATGGATTTCCCATATTTTTAGCACTGTCCGATCGCAGGACCCTCCTGAAGGGATCGAGTAGTCATTGTCTGTAACAACTAAAAACATGGTAGTGGCTCGAACGCGGGGCCAAGATAGTGTGGGTGGGATGCTCCCTTCCTATACTGGTGATGCGTCGAGGGGGAAGCACCTGAAAGCTGAGATAGTGGACTCATTAGTGCCCCGGAAGAAGCCTCACTTGACCGAGGAGTTCGCCAAGCTAGCAAGTGATGTGAGGCAGAAGATGCAGGTCAAGTTTCGGAGGAGTAATCCTCCAGCAGGTAAGAAAAGGAATGTGCTAATACTTATAGTTATGTTGCATATAGATACTTTTTTCATTGCATAACATTTATTGAATTGGAGCGAAGGCCTATGTTAACTGAGGACGTTGTATAACAGCGAAGGAGAAGGCTATGGAAAGATTAACCCTTGAAATAGGGGCTATGGTTTTGCGCAAGGAAGAGGCCCCAAACTTGATAGAAGAGATCCTAGTTAACAAGGTGATCAGTGCGCAGGTTCCTGCGCGTGAGAAGGGAGTAGCAGTGGAAGATGCTAAAGTCCTTTTAGCCCAGGCAAGAAGAGGTAAACGCTTTGTGACTCTGTGAGGCTAACTTTTATAGCATACTCAACTCTAGGCAATTACTTCTAAAGGTTATATTGCTCATTGTAATGTTTCAATTATGTCCTCATATGGAACTTGTTCTGCATAATAGGTGACTAGGACGTACACTTGTCAATGGTGGTGACTCGATCCTGGGGTGAATTTCCTGATAAATTCACCTTTATGGAAGGGGTTGTCCAAGATATGATCGGTCGCTTGGAGCAAATTGATCCTGAAGCGGGTACACCATGATCATGACGCAGAAGTTGTTCCATTGTAGTATTATGTTACCTAATTATGCCTAACCGCCATCTTATGTTATTAGGAGCTCAACTCAGATGGGATCTGTCGAAGCCTATTGATCTAGACACCACTGAACCCTCCTCGGAAGCGACCATTGTGTCACGTAGCATTTATGATGAGATGTGTAAATGTACGGTACACTCGACTCACTCCTTGTGGGAATGTCAAAGAATAAACAAAGACCTTTGGAAGAGATTGCAAAAGTCAGAGAAAGAGAGGGTGGCTCTAGGTGATGAAGTGGGGGATTTGAGGTCATGGAACGAATTCTTGCAAGCTTAGGGGATGGGTAATGAGGACTAGCGGACGGCTATTGTGGAATATGCCCATTATTGGATGGTCGTCTAAAATAGTGTCCAGACCGAGTAGCTGATGCAAATGGATCTCCTGGCTCAAAAAAACCAAGAATGGAAGGACTTTAGCGTGAGTGTACAAGAATGGGGGCAGACGCAGAAAGACCACAAATATGTCTATAAGTGGAAATGTTCTTCCTATCATCAACATTATAGGGACTCTGCCATCGAGGCTCAGTCTCTTCGACTATTCCTCGACGTTATTGGTGCTTCCAGTGCATTTGAAAAGTTCCAAGAACAAGTGATGGTAAGTGCCTCCCCAGAAAGAGAAATGACTCTTCCTGGGGGGCAGACAACCATCCCTTCCTTCTTCCCTGAACCACCCCGATGGACTCCTGTAGAGAAAGGGAAGGTCAAGGCTGGAGCTAATCTAGGAGATGGGGTTTGGTCTGAGCTTACCGAGGAAGAAATTATGCAACGTCTATGGGTTGGCTTGGAACAAATCCCGTTTTCTACTAATGCGGGACCATAACAGGTGAGTGGTTGATTTATTATTCTTTTTATCATACCTAGTTTTGATTGCGATGTCAATATGCATGTTATGTTTAATTGCAGGAACGACTTGAGGAGGTTCCTCAGCGAGACAAACATAATGTGGATGATGGTCCTCATGAAGAGGGTTTGCAGGGGATAGAGCATAATGGTGATGATCAAGGCCATGGAAAACAACCTCATACAGGAGAGCCTAGTAGGGAGGGACACTTTCACGAAGAAATGCCACCTGAAAAAGGTGGCCCTTATGAGGATGATTTACTCGAAGTGGAGATTAAGCTGAGGGACACGGGTGATAGTGGGGACAAAGGAGATGCATAGTGTGGTTATACTAGCCACAGTTCATTTCTTATAATGGGAAAGACAATATTTTCTTTGACACTTTAATGAAAATTTGGTCTAAGTTAATGTTCTTTTGCTGTTTTCATTTTATGCAAAGCATAAATAAGTAAGTTTTGATGCTATGAGCAATGGCAGATAGTTTTAAGCGTGTAGCATAAATGAAGTTACTAGTTTAAAGTCATTGTGGGCTACTAGATAATTTGGGTGCAAAGTGTAAATAAGGTAACTAGTTTTAGGCCATTTCGGGCCTTTGACTAATTCAAGCATAAACTGTGATTTAAACAAGTAGTTTAAGGCCATTGCGGGCCATGGATAGTTTAAGGCCATTTCAGGCCCTGGATAGTTTTGGGCCATTGCAAGTCATGGATAGTTTAAGGCCATTTCGGGCCCTAGATATATGTGTGAAAGAATAAAATAAATAACACCAAGTCACCAGTTTCAAGCCTTGGCAGGCTGTGATTAGATTTAGGCCATTTCGGGCCATGTATATGGTGTGTGAAAGGATAAATAACATTAAATCACCAGTCTTAAGCCATGGCAGGCTGTGATTAGTTTTAGGCCATTTCGGGCCATGGGTAGTTTAAGGCCATTTCGGGCCCTGAATAGTTTAAGGCCATTGCAGGCCACTAGATATTTTAGGTGCAAAGCATACATGATTAGTTGCAAATAAAGTTTAAGAGTAACAAAGATAACTAGTGGGAGCGTAAAAAAAAGTGTAAATGAGAATTACTGGTGGAAGTGTAAGGAATAAGCGTAAGCATAAAAATGAGATGAGCATTTGTAAAGCAAAGATAGCATAGCTGATGAAAGAAAATACGCATAAAATGCATGGCAGTTAGATGACAAGGTTTACTTGCTAAGTTTGTAATTGCTTCTTGATGGCTTTTATTTTTGGTGACGCGTAAAGACAAGGGGATTTAAGACCCTTTTCCTTCACATCAAAATCTTCCTCTAGGAATGATAGTTTGGCCCAAGTTAGGTTGTCATTAGCCATTGTTTTGGCTTGTTCGAGTATTCAGACAAGGGACTGATCTTCAAGAATTTCGATTTTTGACCCTTGTTCCTTTTCTATGTTATTAACAGCCTAAGGGGTTATTTCATCACTGTGGATAACCACTTCTCCTCCTACATAGGAAAGATGGATCTCCTGATGGATAGGTGATGAAACTTGCCTCAGTTGAGCCAACCAAGACCTCCCCAGGAACAAG
Organism: Gnetum montanum; assembly: GCA_015680685.1. Lineage (NCBI taxonomy): Eukaryota > Viridiplantae > Streptophyta > Gnetopsida > Gnetales > Gnetaceae > Gnetum > Gnetum montanum. The sequence goes on from MNCI01007261.1 coordinate 5,008, forward strand.
TTGAAGCTAGGCATCGCTTCGACGATAATAAAGGTTGCATCTATGGGGAACTGTTCCCCTACCACAAAGTTGATGTGCACTATGCATTTGACTTGCACTCGTGCCCCATTAAACGACTTTAAACACGACGTCATGGTAGGATTGATTTGATCAATCATGCCTAGCTTATCCACTATGGAATATGGGATGACATTAGCAGTCACCCCATCATCTACATGCACTCTCCAGATCTGATGTTGGCCAACTCAGATGGTGATGAACATGGACGCCGTTGTTACCTGACCCTTTTCAAGGTCATCCTTAATGGATTCATCATGAAAGGTCAACAGGGAAGGCCTAGGCTTTTTAGCTGTAAGAGGAAGCATAATGGAATGAATCGCTTCTTCATCTGCTAGCAGGCTTTCGTCCACGGGTATGGACGGCAGCATACGAACCATAGCCTCACGATGTTTTTGTGATGTCATGAGTAAGTCATAAAGGCTCAATGTTGTATTTTTTTGTTTTAGAGCCTGTTTTATTTGCATAAAAGCATCGAAGAGATCCTGCCCATGATTTGGCTGCTTGTCACCCTTTTCCTCTTCCATTCGCCCTAGGAGACAAATTTCTCAGGGAGGGGTGACATTTGGTCGAGGGCTATGTTTCTTTTGGCTAGGAGGAGATGGTTGCGTTTGTGTAACTTCACTGTCTTTAGATAATGGGGCCAAGGGTACAGAAGCGAGAGGTTTAGGCTTGGGAAACCCCAACGTAAGATGATCCTTGGCTGTATCAGTTGTCATACCTCATTCTCCTTTTCCGTTAATTTGGGATTGGGAGATTGACTTGGAGGTTTGCCCCTACACAGGGGAGGCGGTTGATGGTTTTGGCACCCTAATGAAAAAGGGAGCCTTAGGTGTAGGCGCAGGTTGGGCCACAGCTTTACCAACAGTAGGTTGTTGATAAGTTGTCTAGGAAGGGGCTCGAAGGATAAAAGGTTTCCTTGGAGCATCACTTGTCAATGCTGATGGATCTATTGTTTGGGGAGAGCGAGGATGCACTTGCAACATGAAAGGTTGTTTCGACTATGCCCGATTATCACCCTCTGCTCCTACCACGTTAATTGTGTACCTTGCGTTATTTGCATTTAACGGGTCTTGGTACATATGCATGGCTTGGTTTTCCACCCGAGCTGGACTAATGTTATCTAAGATTAGGTCACCTTGATTAATCATACGTTGAATGTCATCTTTCAATGCCCAGCAGTAATCCATGTCATGACCACACAATTAATGGTAGTCACAGAATCGGTCTAGCCTAAAGTTCTTGGGAACGGGCGGTTCATTAGGTTGGGCGAAGGACGGATTCTTGAGTAACTCACAATGGTGCCTGTGACATTTTAGAGCTTCCTCAGACACCACCTTGTGTCGGATATGACCGGTTCCCAGTAATTGCTTCAAAAGTTCTGAAGGCTTCACAGGTAGAGTTGCGTAATTTGAGCGGTCATTACGCTCAAATTTTGGCCTCGGTTGTGGAGGTGCTTTGGGGGTGGAAGGAGCTTCTTGATAGGTGCCATTTGAGCTAGTTGTTGGCTCGGCTGGCTCTGCATTCGTTTTCTTGTTGTTGTTGTTTTTCTTCTTGGCCTACTCAGCAACCACCGCTACTGTTGTTGTCATGGCTTTGCCTTTATCCTTACCCTTGCTATGGGCATTCTTGTAGACCACATACACTGGATCTTTACTAGCCTTCATCGTGTCTTGGATGCTCTTAGTTTGAGCAAAGGCTTGGCTGAGGGAACAGGGAACGAGGTAATACAGCTTAGACTTGATAAAGTCATTGACTGCTCCCTTGAAGATTGCTAGTAGATGGGATTCCGCGATGGGTTCACGGATTTCGTTCAAGGTGGCACTCCAATGCTGTATGAACGTTTGGACCGATTCGAGCGAATCTTGCTTGACTCCCATGAGCTAGTCTAGCGTGACTCCTGGCTTCAGGTTATACTTAAAACGAGTCACAAACTAGGTTAGCAGCTCTTCCAAAGTTAAAATGGAAGCGCGTGGAAGTGGTTGATACCAGTCCAGAGCTTTGCCCGTTAAGGACATAGCAAAGACATGGATTATAGTATGCAACCATTGTTGCAGCAATAAGGGCTCTAACCTAAAGGTGACGAGGTGGGCATTGGGATCACCTTCCCCATTGTATTTTGTGAAATGGGGAAGGGGCATCCCAGGTGGCAACGACAGGACTAGGACTATTGGACTAATAGGATCATCATGGTAGAAATCCATGGCTTGTATCATGTCAGAACCAGCAGCCTTGAGATGCTTGACCTCATCTGTAGGGGTCTGAATGAGCTGGAAGGCTTGATCCAAACCCGTAGATGATGAGATTGTTTGTGGAACGGCAGGAGGAGCCACACTGGGTAGCGGAACGGAGGCAACAGCTTGGTCGATGGTCAGTGCTATCGAGATAGTCCTTGTAGGTAGTGTTTCTTGTGGTATCCACCATACAGTGGTTGGTGCAAATGGACCAACCACCATCGGCTGCGCCATTGGGTACGCCATTTGTGTAACCGGGGTCACAGGCAGCGATCTCGCAACTGGGTTTAGCTCTTGTGGAACATGGCTTTGATGATGGGGATGATGGGGCATTTGCGCAGGATGTGCAACAAGCAGCATGTTTGGAACCCACCATGCTGTAGCGGCAGGCCCTATCATGTGGGTTGGGATGAAGGTAGGTGTTGTAGGTAATTGCAATGTAGGTATCGCGTGCACATGCGGTGACACAGGCACAGGTGTACAATGAGGTGGATTAGGTAATTACACCTACTGGGGAATGATTTGGAAGGGACCGTCTCCCAAGAAGATAGTCAAAGAAAGAAAATGTAAGCGCGGCGAATGCGGGACTCGATTGGTATTGGATAATGTCAAGGGCATGGTAACCATGAACAATGGATTTACGCAGGACGTCGTGGAGGGAGGGGCCATGGTGAAATCAGCATGATTGCCTCCTTCCGAGTGAGATTCCAGATCGTCTTGCCCGTCATGAAGTGTTTCATAAAGGAACAAAACCTCTAGTTGTTTTGGCGATGTCTTTGCCATTAGCATTTGATCTAGGATCCACTTTTGTTGGTCTGTCAGGGGCACAGTGGCGTTAGGTGAAGGAATAAATTCCTTCCCGTTGTAGTACATGAACTCGTACTCTCATTTTTCCTCGAGTTCTTGTGGATACATGGGCAGGTTTGCCGCTAGCTTAGAACAGAGGAAATTGTAGTGTTCCCTGCGCTGAGCATGTCCTTTAGGCTCCTTCTTTTGCAGCCTAAGGGAGCGATCTGGTTGCACTGGACTAGTTGGCGGCTCAACCACGGGAAGTGTAACTTGCATGGTCCACGAGTTCTCTAGGTTGGTAGTGTCAACAGCTATGGTTGATGTAACCATGTTCTACACGATTTGGAAATAATGATGATAAGGGTAAAGATCGGAAGGACAGAAGAAAACTAAGATAAAAATTAGGGCTTTCTATCTTGTAGGATTCCAAAGGAATCGTCAAAGTCACCAATCTGCACCACACAATTTTGTAAACAACCTCAGAGGTATTATGTTTACGTTGATTGACAACGGGTATAGATAGCTTACAAGACTACCCATAAAATACGGATTGGATTTGAAGGCCCTCTTTCTGAAACACCGTGAAAATTACGAGTCAGCCTCAGGCAAAGATTCACAATCCAGGCAAGGGCACATGTCAGAATTCTAAAAAGGAGAATAAGATAGAGCAACACAAAGAGGCGCGTAGCATCAAGTCTTCGGCTTCCTGTGCAGATTCCTAATTTTTCCATGTTTTTTCTATTTACGCTATATCACGCGACGTAGCGTAATGGCGCTTAGCGTGATTCTGCTTAAACATAGTCCAGCATCAAAAGGCTAGTTACTTTGGCATAGGGAAGAAGCTTGAGCAGCGTAATATGCGACTTCTCGTATATTCTACTAAGTATTTTGTTCAAAGCCAGATTTACGCTCTGTTACACACGACAGCGTAATGAGCTCCAAAACAGTCAAAGGGCAAACTCTAAGAAAGTGTGATTGCTCATCATACGCTCATCACACAATGTAGCGTATCACAGCATATTGCGTCGCCAAGCTAGACATCGTTTACGCTTCATTACGCGCGGCTGCATAAGCGAGCGTAAAACAGCTTGAATCTATTGTTTCCATGTTATGTTACGCTCGTGTATGCAACGCAGTGTGAATAAGCGTAACATAATCCAAAGACAGTTGAAACATGTCAGACGCACATCTATTTTTCACACGCATGATACGCAAATAAGTGTATTATGCGTAGTCACAAAGTTTGACACAAAAATGGTCAAACCAACAGTACCCGAAACATTCAGGACACACGTCATCAGGGTTGCGCCTTTTCCACAGGACATCACAGCCTATAAATACCCCAGTTGACAAAGATACAGGGGCTGGAAAAATCAAAAAAGCAAAGGCATTTTTCTGAGCACAGGAGCACTTATCACTTTTGAGCAGAGATATAGAGAGCAGCGCTTTGGCAATTGTTGACAGCATCACCTTCCGGCGGAAACAGAACACAGTTCGCTTTGAGCACCGGCAACAAGAGTAATCGTTCTGCTGGGGAAGACTCTATTGGTCAGAAACAGTTGATCGGTAGACGTCAGAGCTTGACCTTCCTTGCATCTCGGCTTTAGCCTACGAGGTAGATCGGACTTCTCTTTGGACAGTTTTCTTGTTATTTTGTGCTTGCTTTACATCCAGCAATCGGGGTCTCCCTAGTGTAACGAGATACATAAAATATACATCTTGCAAGTCAAAGCGTAGATCTTGAAACTACGTGTTTCTCTTATGTTAACCTTTTCTCATCGTGGTTAGCGTTATCATTGTTACAATTTGTCTACGTCGCTTTCCCCTCATTTTGCAATTCCTCGAATCAAATCGTCCCATGAGATATTCATCGGTTTATTGATTAGTAAGTCCCTGTCTGATCGACAAGACCATTCAGGGCGCCGCTGATTCGTTTTTCCAGCATAGCCCTCGCACGGATCCATGGTTAAAACTGTGTCTGCAGAATTTGTTTGGTATTTTCTAGCTGCCAACGTTTTCCGTCGTTCCAGTTTTTTGGCGCTAGAAGGAGGGCCCTCAGGCTCCGATCCAAATATTTCGGGTAGCCCTGTTAGCGATCCATACCCTAACCGTAGACGTAATACCTCTAGGGAAGTTTACGGCCAATCGCGTCGTATAGATCAGTCGCAAGGATGATTTCTTTGAAATCCTACAGGGTAGAAAGCCTATTTATGCTTTTATTGCTTGCCATTTTTTTTCTTAGATCCAATTACCAGTTACCCTTAATCTCATCGCTCAATGGATTCCTTGTACACGACCACAACCGCCATGGCCCCTGCTGATTTGGGTGCCGCATCTATGAACCCTATTGCGGTCACAAGACCAGCTCCTGGCGTAGCTGGATCTCAAGGACCATTGCGCCGGTCATTGAGACTTCAGGGAAAAGAGCCCGTCTTCACGGTCATAACCCCCGAAGAATACAACTTCATATGTGTTAAGATCCAGGTGAAGCTGGCTCTCAGCCGAGCTGAACTCGAAGCGAAAAGAAACTTTGAGGTGGTCAACCGAGGGGGGCATGATTTTAAACCAACAGCTTACAATATTATCCCCTTGACGGAAGATCAACATGAACTCATCACACAGTTGGTCAGTGCCAAGAGCCAGGCTGCACAGGTTATGGCTGGACCCCAGAATGGGAAACAGGAGGAGGACGAATTGGCAGCCCAGTCGGAACATTCGTTCCATACTCTGAGCCCCCATATGTACATAAATCCCCTGTTTCCCTTCAACGGAGAGGCTTCCTCTCTTAACACAGCCATGACCGCGTAGATGCACATCCCTGCCCTTCCGCAGGCCATGGCGCAACCGTCTGGGCTGCAAGGACAAGTACCCCATAATAACGTGGGGGCAGTTTCGTCACCGAGAATACTTAGCATCCCAGTGGTGGTCCCGGCGACCGCCGCGTCCCATTTTATCCCTCAGATACATCCTCACAACATATCCTCAACGCACCCGGCGTAGACCTTGTCGCTTTCGCCCCCTCCAACTCAACAGATTACCGCAGCCGTTCAGCCACAAACTTACGCCCAACAGCCTGCTGCAGGTCAGTGGGCCAACCCGGCAGCGCAGCATACCCAGTCTATGGTGTATGGCGTGCAACCCCCGGTTGCACCCGCAACGTATGTTCCACAGGCGGTACCATAGTATCCCCATCCTTATCTCGTGCAGCAGGCGGCGGCTAACCCCTTTGCACAAACTAGCAGGTGGTGGTCTTCACAGGCTCCCCTGCCTGCTGGGATCCCCGCCCCACAAGCAACCAGTCAACCTCTTCCTTCGTTTCCATTTCCTGGCGCCGCCCTCCCAGTCCAACCTCCTAGGCCTTCTGTGCAGACACCTCCTTCAATGGGTCTCGACCAGGCTTTCCAGCTTATATAGACTCTCACTGAGGAGGTTCGACGCCTCAAAGCCGCTGGTTCTGATACCATTCAGATCATGGACTTCTACCAGGATGATCCGATTAGTCCAGCGGTCCCTATGCTATCATTACTTCCAGTGATGTCTCTACCTCATTTCACCAAGTACAATGGAGAGGAAGATCCCAATGCTCACCTGGTCACGTTTAGGTCTGAGTCCTTGTTGTTGCAACAGTGGCCACACACCATCATCCGAGTCTTTGCAATTTCTTTAACAGGGAAAGCTTTGGATTGGTACCGAGCACTCCCACACTCTTCCATCTCAACCTTGGAAGAGCTGCTGACCCAATTTTTGACCTGATTCAAATACAATTGCGTATCAATGGCTGAACGACGGTCTTTGCATACATTATATTTTTCTTAGAGAATTATCATGGTTATTACATAGCAGTTTTATTCCATACATCGTCACATTATTTTAGTTTTCAGTTCTTACGTTTGTCATTTATCTTCACATTGTTATCTTTTTCGTACGCATGATATTCACGTTTCCTGATCACTTTAGCATAATTACGTAAAGTATTGTACCAGTATCATTTACGCTTGCTATATTACGCTACGGCCCGCAACGGCCTTAAACTAGTTACCATAATTGTATACTATGACTCTTTACGCTTGATTATGCAGTAGGCCCGCAACGGCCCTAAACTAGTTGCTAGTTTACGCATAATCATATGACGGCCCGCGATGGCCTTAAACTAGTCATCACATTCTATCATCATAACTTAAGCGAAATGCTTAAGGATTACGTTCACACTGTAAAAAACATAAAAGAAAAAAAAAGACAAAATACTTGACATTTAAAACATCCATCGGGTCTTATAACACGTTTTCTCAGTCATTCATAAAACATTACCCCACTTCAACATCCATAAAACTATGCGTAAATCATAACTACGCATGTCCTCTACTGCCACTATCACCGGTATCTCTTAAGTCTGAATCCAACCCTAATGGATCGTCCTCCAATGGGCCATCATTTCTGGGAATGATTCTTTCACGAGGAATGTCCTCTTCACGAGGTCCTCATTCTGGCGCCGGCTCCACGGGAGGATGCTCTGCATCGTTGCATTCTTCTTCTTCTTCTGCTTCTGCTGCTTCCTCTGCTAACTCCTCGGCTGGCTCGTCTTCCCTATCCTCAGTTGCTACCTAAATACAGTAAGCACATTAGCTACACAAGACTTAACATCATAATTAAAAAATGCAAACTAAGTCAAGCATAAACTTACTTGCGACAGCCCTGCTTCTGCAGCAAAGGAAAGCTTGTCCAGGCTAGCCCACAGGTGCTTCATGATCTCATCCTCCGTTAGATCTGGCCATACATCCTCCCCCAAGGCAGCTCCGGCCTTCACTTTCCTTTTCTCCACGCTGCTCCAACGGGGTGGGTCCGGGAAGAAAGTAGGGACTGTTCGCTGGTCCCCAGGGAGAGTAACCTCCCTTTCCGAGGATGCACTTACAGTCACCTACTCTTCAAACTTCTTGAAGGCTTCAGAAGCTTCGATGATGTCCAGGAAGACCTCCAAGGATTGGGCCCTGACAGCAAAATCGCGGTAGAGTTTCCGATAAGCAATGCTCTCCCGCTTGTACAAATGCTTATGGTCCTTCTCCTTCTGCCCCCATTCTTGCACGCTTGCACAATAGTCCCTCCAATCCTGGCTTTTCTGAGCTAGGAGCTCTATCTACATCCTCTGCTCCACTAACGCCCGACTGGTCTGTAAGCTGTTTTTGATGGCAGTCCAATAACGAGAGTAATTGACTACAGCCGTACGCCAGTCTTCATCCCCTGTTTCTCACGCCTGTAGGAAGTTGCACCGTGACCTTAGGTCTCCGACCTCTTCGGTCAGAGACTTCGCCCTCTGCTCTGCCCTCTGTAGCCTTTTCTAGAGGGTCTCATTGATACCCTTACTCTCCCATAAGAAGCGTGTCGAGTGTAACGCACATTTATGCATTTCCTCATAAATGTGACGTGGCACGGTTGCTTCATTGGATGGTGGCTCCACTGTGCCCAAATCAATGAGCTCCACGGGATCCCATCGGAGGCGAGCTCCTAACAGAAACAATCATCAATGTTGGTGACACATTACCACTATATAATATCGTAAACTGACTACAACCATAACGTACCAGCTCCAGGTTCGACGCGCTCCAGGCGCTCGATCATGTCATTGATAACGCCTTCCATGAAGGAAAATTTATCAGGAAAGTCTCTCCATGCTCTGCTCGCAGCGACAGACATGGACACATCCCCTTCTCCTGTGGCGTAATCCAGTTAGAAACTTCATCTATTTATAGAATCCTACAAACATGTGAACGCACTCATTACCTTTACCGGTGATAGTGGCAACTTCGCCAACATCTTCTGCCTCCCTTTCCTCTTCACGCACCTGAGTCTGTGTGTCGTTGGTTCTAGTAGCTGGGGCCTCCTCACGCACCAGAGCCTGTGCACGGCTCGCGCTAACAGCTGGGGCCTCTTCTTCCAAAATTGAGGCCCCTTCCCTACGACTTAATATTACTGCCCCTATCTCAGGGGTCAGTTCTTCTGTAATTTTTACTGGTCATGTCACAACACCTTAGTATATCATTCCAAAACATCTAAACAAACACTGCGTAATACAATTCCTTCACACTTACCAGGCGGAGGCTTACTCCACTAAACTTTGACCACCACAGTTCAGCCTGCGTCACTCCTAGGAGCCTTGGCTATACACAGCCTTTTACGTCGAGCCGCAGGTTCTACAATTTCTTCCACCAGGCATTTCCATCACGAGGCATCGCCAGTGTAAGTAGGCATTATCCCGCCTACACTGTCAAGGCCTCGCACTTGGGGCGTCGCTAACCCCTTGGTCATTATAGACAATGACTCCCTGATCCCTTCCGGTGGATCCTGCCCACTGGTAGTGCTGAGGATATGGGCAATCTAAGGTTTGGATAGCTGGTCTCGGTCTTGTTGTACCCAGACCCCATTCCTTTGGATGACTAGAAACTCAGCAAACCGTCGGAGGCAAGCTATGAAGAAGGCGTAATGCACGTTGAAATGGGACTCAAGCTTCTTATGAAGCTTGATCATCTCATTGCGCAGCCCCTTAGCAAAATAGTTTGCCCAATTGAATTGGGTCCCCTCTTCCAGAACCTCCTGCATAATATGGGTCTGTTCTATAGAAAAGAACTTCCCTTGCGAGAGAGTTTTAGGGAAGGTCCGGGCCCGGAAAAGGGGATAAAGTGTCTTGGCAACACCCATCTGGAATCTTTCGCAAAGAAACCCTTTGGTCTCCTTCGGGACCCTCACCCACTCCTTCAGCCAATCCTGGAAGGTGACGCTTCTCTTTGCCTTCTCACTTACAGGAAGGCCATCCGAGGGGACACCAAATAGGTCCGCGAAGAGCTGAGCATCGATGTTAAAGCTCACGCGTACATTATGTATGCGCGTGCAAAAATGCTCCACTTTCTCGTTGAAGGAGTTGACTAGGGTCAGCATTTCACTGGCAGGAACATCAGGGGTTGCAGCTAAAAACAGATGCATTAGCCCTGCCGCTCGGATCTTGGTGGTCACCGCGACTGGGGCCACCGAGTGACCAAGCCAGTGCTGTGCATCCTTGATGTCGCCATAGCGGAAAAGGACGGTGCTCACCTCGCAGCCAGAAATCGTAAGGGTAATCTCCTGGGATTCCCTGACTGAACAACGGAAAACACAAGTCAAACTAAAACACTATTACACAATGTTCACAATTTACAACTATATTACACAATAATCGACCATACAATAGCCTTACCGGGTCCGAATGGCAGGGGAAATGGCGGAAGGTTCCTCTGCACGTCCTCAACGGTAAGGGGCGGATCTAAGGTCCAGTCATCGTGCAGCCACCCAAGTCTCTGGCAATTCTCAAAAGCCCTAGCATAGCAGGTGGGGTATTCACACATGTCAAACCCAATCTGCCCTATAACGCCAGCGTGCACGTTGCTAGTTGAGGTAAATGTCATTATTCCTGTTTCGGCCCACGATAACGCATCTCCATTTCTGACTAACCTATTTTCATGAATAAAAAACCTGTACCAACCAACGTAGGCTTATCTTACATTTTGCACATAGGCTTCTCTTACATTTCACATCGATAACAGACATATAACAACAACCAAAAAATAAATAGACAGTCAATAAAATTCGCTTACCCGCCTGCGTAGTACACCGTGCCTTGTGGGTTCTGGAAATAGGTCGAGACATGGCGAGCCACGAACATTGTGTTGTATGCATGATAACAACTGAACTGAGCCATTTCCCAGATCCAGTTCAAGCTCCTCAAGCCCCGGGCGCTAAGTTCTCGGTCCACGAGACAACCCGTATCGATGGCTCCGTCTGTCAAAAAGGCTAGAATCCCTTGTGCAGAACCCGCCAGTAGGTGCTCTAACAGGGCACTGGTGATGTCACCAGACAAATCAGACCACACAATGACACTGTAGTTGTGCAGCAAAAATTGTAGAAACTCCAGCGCACCCCGTTGAAACCATATGGCCTTCCCTTGCAACTGCATTTGTGGGGGAGGGACATTGGGGACGATGGGGTTTATACAACACACAACCCCAACAATATCCAACACAATCAGGATGGGCTTCAGCGTAACGCTGTATAGAAAACCCAATACATACATTAACGCCTACTTTTACATTTGTATGACTAATACACCTAGTTATCCAGGCCGAAATCACCCAAACCCTTGCAATAACGCAAGGTTCGTCCCTGACAACGGCAGTAGATGCAACCCCATCAAACCCTCGCATTAACCCGAGGTCCACAATTTGAAATCCACATTCACGCAAGAGACACCACGAAAAGTAGACATTGAAACAAACATAAGCGTGTAAGGAATGACCTACCGGTTCAAAGGCGTAGGGTCACGAACATCGACCAGCGCCTGTGAAACGTGATCCAGATTTTCTTGCATTTCATCGATTTTGGCCAGTTTTGCGTTCTTCCTCTTGATTTTTGGTGACATTGTAACAAGCTTCAGAAGTTTTCACCGTTTAACACTTGCGAATCTTCGCAAAATCACATGCTCTAATCCTCTGCTCTTCTTGCTCTCGCTCAGCAACAGTTACGAATTCGAATTCACAATAGCCAATAGCCTGTCTTCATCAATGGCTACTTACTTATATGCGAGGATCACCGACTTGATATCCGATTTAAGCGGGACTTTCCTAAAATAGAACCCGAAAATCAAGATATTAATGCGGCTGATATCGCACGCGCCACTGTCCAAAATGACGTTAAACTACCACATCTTATCGTCTCGTAATCGGGTTGCATTAATTACGACTTGTTTACAATATTCAAAATTCAGTTAGCCTTCCACGTTCGATGACATCACGTCACCTTTCTCCTAATCATTTACGCACTTGGCGGTTTTGCAGGGCAGACGACAAATGGACGCAACATTTTCAGCACCTCTAACCTTGACGGGCCCATACAGGAAGGTAGTTAGGCAATTTGACTCCATGCTAGTAGACATTAACATCCCTTTAGAAGACGTAACCATAGCCGCATCGGAGACATACCCAGAATGCCCAGAACAGTCGACGCGTACGCTAGACCTGGAAGCCGGGGACATAACCGAAGACCCCCTCAATGAGGTTGCTATCGTTACACATAAGGGTGAAGCCAAAACGCTTAAAGTCAGCTCTTTACTAGACCAAAAAATGCACGATGCCATAAAACAAATCCTGCAAGATAATATCGCAGTCTTTGCATGGTCATACGAGGATATGCCTGGACTAGACCCCAGGCTAATCCAGCATAACATCATCTTAGATCCGTAGATTAAAGCAGTTAGGCAAAAGGCATGCAAAATCAAGCCAGAGATCGCGCTAGCCGTGCATGATGAAATCACCAAGCTGTATCAGGCTGGTTTCATCTGTGCGGTCGATTACTCGGACTGGGTATCTAATATTGTAGTCATCCCAAAGAAGACCGAAAGCATACGCATCTGCATAGACTTCCGGGATTTGAATAAGGCCACAATCAAAGATAACTTCTCGTTGCCAAGTATTGACCAGCTGGTGGATACAACAGCTGGGCATGCGTTGCTGTCCTTTATGGAAGGCTTTTCAGGCTATAACCAGATTCGCATTAACCCGGAACATCAGTTGACAACAACGTTCATGACACCCTGGGGCACCTTTTGCTACACTATGATGCCTTTTGGTCTAAAGAACGCCGGAGCAACTTATCAACGAGCCATGACATACATCTTCAGCAATTACCTCTTAGGAAGGCTGAATGATTACGTAGACGATATAGTTGTTAAGTCTTTAAAGTCTGAGGATCATTCAGGAGACCTGGAGCTAGTCCTTAAAAGATGCTCCAAATACGAGCTCCGGCTTAACCCAAAGAAGTGCGTGTTCGGAGTCAAAACTGGACGCATGCTGGGGTTTGTGGTGTCAAAAACTGGCATACGAGTTGACCCTGATAAGGTCAAAGCCATTGTTGAGTTAACGCCTCCGACAGACCTCAAGCAATTATGCGAGTTACAGGGGCACTTACAATTTATACGTCGGTTCATCTCGAGATTAACCGACAAGTTACACCCTATGCAACACTTGCTAAAAAAGGGAGTTAATTTCAAATGGACCGACGATTGTCAACGTGCGTTCGACAGCTTAAAACAAAAACTGCAACATTTACTGACGGTTTTACCACCACAACAGGACTTGCCATTTTACATTTACCTCGCAAATTCGGACGTAGCGTTAGCCGCATTACTTTGTCAAAGGAGGGATGATGGGTCGGAAGTGCCCATCTACTACTTGAGTCATGCTCTATGTGCGTACAAAACGAGGTACAACGACATTGAGTGTAATTGCTTAGCATTAGTTTTTACGCTTAAAAAGTGTAGGCATTATCTTTTTCGTAGCAAGGTCAACATCATCAGTAAAAATAACATTCTTAGGGCCATTACACACAATCTATACGAGAGTAGTAAAATAGCTCGCTGGAAGGCTATCATGGCAGAATTCGATCTGCACTATATTGGCCAATCATCTATGAAAGGCCAAGCGATAGCTGACCAGTTAGTAACGTCACCAGTTAACAATCAAGCGACTATAGAGTCAAAGTTCCCTGACGAACATGTACATAGTTTAAGCCCTATCTTAACAGGCCCCGAAGCAACGTTGTATTTCGATGGAGCTTCAACTGCTAGAGGTGGCAGTGCTGCCACTGTTATTACGCTTATCGCTTGACCTTCCCCTGTACGAACAATGTGGCAGAGTACAAGGGGCTTCTCAGAGGATTACTAACTGCCAGTGAACTAGATGTTCGACACCTGGCGATTAGGGGCGATTCAATGCTTGTCATAAATCAGATCACAGGAGTTTACGCCTGCAAGGCTGTACATTTGCAGCCTTACTGCAATAAGGCTAAAGATCTTTTGGGACGATTTGCGACCATCGATGTCCAACACGTGCCCCGCACGGATAACACACTCGCCGACGCACTAGCAACTCTGGCCCTGAACATGCCTTCACATCTCTTTGACACCTGTCCTGCATTGATAACAGACTGCGTAGATCCTATCATTCAGACGGTGCAAATCTCTGCTCTTCTCGAGGAAAGCACACCTGAATGGTACGACGACATTAAAACTTACCTTTTACAGGGCGAGCTACCGTCTGCATTGACACGCGCACAGAAAGATGCAATATGCAAGCGGGCTAGGCAATACATCATCATCAGAGACAGTACTCTTTGTAGACACTCCTTCGATGGCGTGCTGCTTACTTACGCTGACAAAAACCAAGTGTAGTGTATAGTCGGTGAACTTCATGAGGGACTGTGCAGCGGCCACGTAGCGCCACGGGATATGGCCCTAAAAATCCATCGTTTAGGATACTACTGGCCGCGCATGGAAAAGGATTGCCTGAAAAAGGTTAAAACTTGTGACATGTGTTAGCGTCACGCGAATCTCATACATGTGTCACCTATAGAATTACACACAACACAGATAACATGGCCATTTCAACGATGGGGACTAGACATTATAGGCCCCATCATGCCAAAATCTTCCACAGGTCATAGCTTCATCATTACCGCTACTAAGTATTTTATGAAGTGGGTGGAGGTTGTTCCCCTGTGAAAGATCACATCTCAGCAGATTTGCCATTTTATCCTGGACAATATAGTAACCAGATTTGGTCTCTCGATGACTATCTTCACCGACAATGGGCCACAGTTTAGTAGCACGGAAACCAAATCCTTCTGTGATAACCTAGGCATTAGACAATCTTTTTCCTCCCCCTATTACCCGCAAGCAAATGGTCAAGCTGAAGAAACGAACAAAGTGATCATCAATTTGCTCAAGAAAATGCTCGACGGCAACAAAAGGCGGTGGCACGAATAGATCCTCTATGTGCTATGGGCGTATCGTACTACGTGTCAGACAACTACGGGTAGTACGCCCTATAGCCTGATTTACGGGTCTAAGGCAGTGCTGCCTCTCGAGTTGCACATTCCTTCTCTGAGAATGGTCCTCTCCACGGTTATAAATGAGGCTCAACACACCGAGTCTCGAATCGCAGATCTGGATTCAGTAGAAGAGAAGCGGATACAAGCTCTTGACACGATTGAAAGGTATCAAGATAAACAGAGGCAGAAGCATCGTCACAACCTTCAGCAACGCCCGATCAAGAAAGGAGATCTAGTTCTTAAGGCCGTGCGCGAACCAGTAGGCAAGTTCTCTGCAAACTGGGAAGGCCCTTTCTTGGTGGTTGATGCGTACAACAACGGAGCATTCAAATTAGTAGATGCCAATGGCAATGAACTACGAAACCCTGTAAATCATGTCTATATGAAGTGGTATTACGTTTAGCAGTGTCTCCAGTGTGAACAACCAGGTATGGTCGCCATTGTCCCCTACAACGCTAAATTGGCAACCATCGTCTGCTACGACACTAAACTAGCAACCATCGTCTGCCATGACGCTAAATTGGGAAGTTGTAATTGTCCGCTACGATGTAAAACTGGCGATGTTGTACAGGTCCACCAAGATGAAAAATTGGCATCTTTTGCACGCGTCCGCCACGACGCTAAACTGGCACAGGTAAGTAGTCATCCGCTGAGACGTAAAACCAGCACAGACTTGTCCCTGGGTCATGACACGAAACTGACATCCACAGCATGGTCTACTAAGACCATAAATCAGACATACCACCATCCGCTACGACGTAAAACTAGCACTTCTCGGTCTACCCAGACTTTAAACTGGGACCATGGTCTGCTGAGACTTAAAACCAGCAATGACAGTCTACCAGGACTTAAAACTAAGACTTACAGACTGCTGCCATGTAAATCAAGCGAGCGTGATAATCTCTGCATGGCTGCATGACAAACAAGGTGGGATACTGGGACAGTCCCAGCGTTGCTACCCCACTGGCATCCTACTGATTCCTCGGACAAGCTGAGAGGCATCTTACTGATCCCTCGGAGATGCCATCACTGTGCCCACTGCAGCGGTGGTACCTCTGAGAGTTTAGTCTCGCCAACCGGAGCCCCGACGAAATCCTCGTCGACAATGACCTCGAAAACCTCCGCCGATCATCGCTATCGGATGCTGGCTTCGCAAATTCATCTAGTTGGTTCCTTGTCTAACCAGTTAGGTGCACTGTGTCTGATGCCTTTTGGTGAAGATATGTTGTTCGTGTCTGATGCCTTTTGGCGAAGATATGCTAGGCCAATCGTCAGGATTGGCGGCTCTGCCCTCATGCCCCAGCTCCTTATTCGTGGCCCAATCGCTCCATCTCGCATCACACGACGCTTGTTTCAACAACCTCGTCTCTTGTTCGCATGAGCAATGGTGTCCTCTGTTTTCTTCTGTGGTTGTAGGTTACTTGCTTCGAGGGTGTGGTTCAAAGATGCGTCCATCTGAGCGGTGAAGAACAACAGCGTTTTGAGATGGCTGCTCAGGTTTTCCCGACCACTTAGAACTGCATGCCTATACCCCTCATAATCCTACCCTTGGCTCTTATTTCGTTTCATCCCTACCACCCGCTTCCCATACGCAAAAGCTACATACGCAAATATCCATTCTCCGCACTCACACTAGCAGAGATATCGCAGAAGTGATGCACCGTGCTCCTTTTGCAAGCATTCCTGCTATAATCAGTGACAGAGAGATCTCAAACTGATGGGCCACACTCGTCTGAAAGCATTCCTGTCGACATAAACGTGCGTACGTTTCTGTGCGTTCCATAAGTGTATACTATCCTCCTACCATCCTGACTCATTGTACGTCTTCCCCAAACCTATTTCCCACCGGTTCATTCTATCTCCCATTTCCTCCAGCTTCACTCTTCCATGTTGATAGGGCAGGGCCTGAGTAGCCATGGATGAACATTGTTCTTGCTTCTACCAATCCGGTGTTTCGTATTCTTTGTCGACGTCTTTCGGGCAAGTCCTCCAACCGTCAACAAAGAGGGGCCATTGAAACACCATGAAAATTGCGAGTCGGCCTCAGGCAAAGATTCACAATCCAGGCAAGGGCACATGTCAGAATTCCAGAAAGGAGAATAAGACAGAGAAACACAAATAGGTGCGTAGCATCAAGTCTTCGGCTTCCTGTGCAGATTCCTAATTTTTCCATGTTTTTTCTGTTTACGCTATATCACACGACGTAGCATAATGGCGCTTAGCGTGATTCTGCTTAAACATAGTCCGGCATCAGAAGGCTAGTTACTTTGGCATAGGGAAGAAGCTTGAGTAGCGTAATATGCGACTTCTCGTATATTCTGCTAAGTCTTTTGTTCAAAGCCAGATTTACGCTCTGTTACACACGACAGCGTAATGAGCTCCAAAACAGTCAAAGGGCAAAGTCTAAGAAAGTGCGATTGCTCATCATACGCTCATCACGCAATGTAGTGTATCAAAGCATATTGCGTCGCCAAGCTAGTCATCGTTTATGCTTCATTACGCGCGGCTGCGTAAGCGAGCGTAAAACAGCTTGAATCTATTGTTTCCATGTTATGTTACGCTCGTGTACGCAACGCAGCGTGAATAAGCGTAACATAATCCAAAGACAATTGAAACATGTCAAACGCACATCTGTTTTTCACACGCACGATACGCAAATAAGCGTATTGTGCGTAGTCACAAAGTTTGACACAAAAATGGTCAAACCAACAGTACCCGAAACATTCGGGACACACGTCATCAGGGTTGCGCCTTTTTCACAGGACGTCGCAGCCTATAAATACCCCAGTTGACAAAGATACCGGGGCTGGAAAAATCAAAAAAGCAAAGACATTTTTCTGAGCACAGGAGCACTTATCACTTTTGAGCAGAGATACAGAGAGTAGCGCTTTGGCAATTGTTGACAGCATCACCTTCCGGCAGAAACAGAACACAGTTCGCTTTGAGCACCGGCAACAGGAGTAATCGTTCTACTGGGGAAGACTCTATTGGTCAGAAATAGTTGATCGGTAGACGTCAGAGCTTGACCTTCCTTGCATCTCGACTTTACCCTACAAGGTAGATCGGACTTCTGTTTGGACAGTTTTCTTGTTGTTTTGTGCTTGCTTTACATCCAGTAATCGGGGTCTCCCTAGTGTAACGAGATACATAAAATATACATCTTGCAAGTCAAAGCGTAGATCTTGAAACTACGTGTTTCTCTTGTGTTAACCTTTTCTCATCGTCGTTAGCATTATCATCGTTACAATTTGTCTACGTCGCTTTCCCCTCATTTTGCAATTCCTCGAATCAAATCGTCCCACGAGATATTCATCGGTTTACTGATTAGTAAGTCCCTGTCTGATCGACAAGACCATTCAGGGCACCGCGGATTTGTTTTTCTAGCATAGCCCTCGCACGGATCTGTGGTTAAAACTGTGTCTGCGGAATTTGTTTGGTATTTTCCAGCTGCCGACATTTTCCGTCGTTCCACCTTCTAGCGCCAGAAAACTATAACAACGAAAAACATCGGTTGCTGGAAATATCGAAAGAAAGTCCGTGTACACAGTTCTAACCCTGGATTCGTGCGAGGGCTGTGCTGGAGAAGAAACGAATTCGAGGTGCCCTGAACGGTCTTGTCGATCAGATAGGGACTTACTTAATCAATAAAATTTTTATAATAATTTGATGGCAAAATGATGATTCTTTATGAGGATATGTAATATTGTTAATCACGGAAGATGATTGAAAACGATGTAAACGATTTAAAGAGATTGCCAAATTTGTATAAATAGGATGCAAAGAATTAGATTTATAGAGAGTACAACCACAACATCTGGGATTTAATTTATGAACACAATATGTTGAATGTAATGATTACAGGCGGACTTCAGTTTGGATGAAGCACATACCAGCAGTAAGAAAGTTATCTAAAGATGAAACAAGCAAGGGTCAATCTACCTTGTTCTAGCCAATCTGGGCGCAAGGAAGTCAAACCTGGGGGAGAATATCTGTTAACCGACTGCTTCTGATCAAGGGTTCTTGCCAATCACCTCCGATGTTCTCACGATCGCTGATCCTCTTTTTGCTCTCTTGCCAACCTTGAAAAAGAAATTTTTGCCAACCCTTTAATCTTCGTCAACGGGAGCCTTTATAAGGTTAGGGTCAAGAGAAAAACGCGATTTAGATTATGTGTGTCCTGAACTTATAAGATGTCGTTGACTTGATGTGTTGTTGTTGAAGCTTGTGGCGCTATGCTGCGTAGCGCGTCGTAAACCATTCTTGTTTGGGCTTTGGCAACAAGTTGTCCTTTGATTACGCTACAAAACACTAGAGAGTGTATTGTGACGTATGGACTACTGGTGTCTGAATTGTGCTATCGTTACTTGCATTACACTGCATTATACTAAATTACGCATCATAGCGTAATTCAGCGTAAAATAGTGAAACCACAAAAGTTGAAGTATTGTCGCCGCGCTTCCTCTGTTTCTGATCAATCCCTTTTGGGTTTTATTATGCTGCACTGCATATCGCAGCGTAAGAGGCCCCTTGACCAAGAAAGAAAACCCGCTAAAATGCGCAGCATGCTACAAATTATTGCTTAAGCCTTGAGATTTTTGCTAGGTCATCAAAGTCTTGAATGTTTGCCATTTTTGATGCTACGGTAGACCGTCTTTGATATTACGCTGTGTAACGCAGCGTTATGCTATGTTGCGTAATGCAGCATAGTATGCTAAATGTTGAGATTTTCTTGAAACATAGAAAACTCGTAAAGTCGAAGGCTTGCCGCCATGCACCCATCGTTTTTGCTCTGTCTTCTGAAGTTCATTTGTACTGTGTTGCACCTTGTCGCGACTCCTTGCCTGAGTCACTAAATTTTGCCGAACTATCGAGGCCTCGAAATTTTTATGGTGTTTCACCATACACATAACTTTAATGAAATTCTTTGCAAAATCATGGTTAGTATAGTTTTTGTGATGGCCAGGAATGAAAATGTTTGATCAATGTAGTTCATTGGACTAAACTAGAATGGTAGAAATGAGGGTGGATGCTTGGTATGTTTTGTAGCACCATCCCTAAATCTTTGTGGCTTGAATTCATTCACATCTTATCCTTGCACAAATACCATTGAATCAATAAAGCTATGGTCATGCTCGAATTGACAAGTTTCCAAGGTGTATATCTTTAGTTACTTCTTTAATATCAACCACAAAAGATGAAGTAAGATGCATGTGAATATTTATTGCCATGTTTAGAAGCAAGCAACCCCTTGCTATAGGACTTAATACTCACGCATAAATGTTGGTTTATCTTTTCATTTGTAACGCTGAAATATACTATACACCATTAAAAATATAACAAAAATAATACATGCAAATGTTAGCAAAAGCTAACATATTCAATACATGAGGTAAAATTTTGACTTCTAATAATTCATATACGTGGTTTTAATAATGAGTATATCTTTGTTATTTTATTCTACAATACATACTGTATGGGTCATCAACCAATGCCATAAACGTTATGAAAAAGAGAAAAAATTTATGAAAGAGTTAGAAAACTATATACACGAAAAAATGCCTTCAAAGGAAGGGAAACTAATGAAGCAGAGGGGCTGGTGCTATAATACTACGCCTCTTTCCCTGGGCGAATTATTGCCACTGCAGGATGCAGCTGCACTGTATCATTATCATCTGCATTTGAATCAAAAAATGAAAAACATTTCGAGGCAGAGAAATGCACAAAATGTCTTCACAGAACTCCAGGGAATCTCTGGAATTGGCGTACACAATGTCAAACTATTTGAGAACGGGTCTTGATCGCCATACCCTTTCTATTCTCATGGCGCTCTTGGAACACGGCGTTAATCCTGAAGCCTTAGCTACACTCGTCAAAGAACTTCGCAGAGAAGCCGCTGCACTCAAT
The DNA here is from genome assembly GCA_015680685.1 of Gnetum montanum. Lineage (NCBI taxonomy): Eukaryota > Viridiplantae > Streptophyta > Gnetopsida > Gnetales > Gnetaceae > Gnetum > Gnetum montanum. Next base: position 25,896 of record MNCI01007261.1, read on the forward strand.
CCCCAGAAAAATCCATCACTTTCCTGACCATTTTGTGATGTTCAGAAAGGCATGTACCGTTACTTCTGATAATGCGACTTTGCTTTGATTTCTATGTGCTCTGTTTCTTCAATCATCCGCAGGTTTGAGAGATGTTTTCTGGCTTAATTGTTCCAATGCATTTCGCTATGTAAAGATTTTGGAAACGGTAGAAGGTCTGTCTTAAATTGTTGTTGATCGACAATGTACAATTTCGGGAATTATTGTTGATCCATTGGCATTCCTCGTGCGAGTGCGTGCCCTGTTAGGTTTCTGTCACTTCCTAATTAATAATTTTTTCAAGCATTTAGAAAATTATGTTTGTCAGCCATGTAAATAATTTGAAGGGGGATTATTGTGTTTAAAGAAGACAATGGGAAAGTTATGCCATGGCCACCATCAGTTGTAATGTGTATAGTACGAGTATGTTACAACAAAGAGTGTAAATCAAACGGAAATATAACATCTATACGCTTACAAAACTGGTTTTTCCTCTCCTGTTCAGAATATAACTTTGATGCACGTTTGTTTACTTGCTCTGCAAGTCGAGTTTTGCAGTAAGGAGTGGCCAAAACTTGTCATAGCGTCTGTCCGCAAGCCATTGTTTTATTTTAGTGTTCTTTTTTAGGTTGCTTTGGTGCCCATGTTGGAATCACCTTTTGAAATGTAGATAAGTTAGTTTAGTTTTTTAACATAAAAATTCCATCAAAATAAAGCATATCGTCAAACTGGCAATGCCGTTTTGCATTGGTATAACTGCTATACCCAAAACACAATAATAGAGTTTGATTAATTCGGTACAACTACAAAATGGTAGCTTTATATTGTGGTTATTTCTGGTAATTGTGCTTCTGATTTACAGAATTTTGAAAAATTGTTGTCATTCTGCGTTACTTGCTGTGTAGCACATGGTAGAAGGTTATTTCATTCATGAAAATTCAGTTCTTTTATGGCAATTTTCTATTTGCCTACATTACTAACAATAGCAGGAAAATATATCACTAATTTAGTTATGTATTTATGATATATATTTAATGTCTCATAGAATTTTTTTTCAAATTAATGAAATCCTAGAGTTGATTCACTGAGAATTGATTATAATGTTGAACAAAAATCAAAACCATTATTAAATAAATCTTGTCATGTTAGTTGTTTAGCCTTAAATTTTGTGTTGGTAATTGGCCAAGCCACACGAAACATTTCTATTGCTTGGCCAACATTATTAGTTGAGTCATTACATACCAATAATCCTGTGAAAATGTTTATCTCTTTGTACAGACAATAATTGTTTATTTTCCATGACAAAGTCCAGCCAACTAATAGTTGGTCTCCCAGCCAAAACTTTCGACTCATGTTCACGGTAATCTGTTCAACAATGAGATATTGCAAAGATGGTGAATGCCCAGGCAGAATGCATTACTATTATAAAGCTTTTTAGTCTAAGAACATATTGCTCCTCTTTTTTATTGACCATTATTGAAATCCTACAAGTACTACGTGTGACACTCCAAAATTTAAGTATATTTAGTTTAAATGGAAAATTATCATCTGCTGCTTTAGTCTTATCTTGCTCATCTTTTAACATTCGATAGCTGTTGTAGTCTAGTGGACCAGTGGTTATTGGAATTTCTGGTTTAATATAGAATACTGACAGCTATTAGTTGACTTTCTAACCGTAACCATGACAGTTTACATTCAAACATAGCCCTGAGCAAACATTTAAATTGAATTATGTGTTACAATACCTTCTATTGCATTTCATAATAAATCTTTAAGATTCTATCTTTTCTTTTGTTGAGCACTGTGTAGTCATGATAACTAATAAAATCATGCCTCATGCCTTATGTGCCAAGTTAGCAGTAGTATGGAATTGGGATCTAGGACATCATCAAAAAGGAAGTGGACAAGTATTTATGTTGTTTTTTCCATTCTCAAATGGATTGCATGGTTTGTCCTTACCTGTGGTTAATTAGTTTAGAATGAAGTGTTTTCAAGTTATAGATCTCTTTGTTAGAGGTATGCTACATTTGAGATAGTAATATTTACAAGTTGGTTAGAGGCATGTTATATTTAACAATTTATTTTAATTTTGGTTGTCAAAATGTAATTACCTTTGAGTCAACTATTTTATTAAACTTGCCTACTCTATTATACATTTTTTTTTCTAGTATAGACTATGTTAATAATGGTTTGCGTTATGTGTGAGAGCAAGATTTGAAAAGGCTTAAAGTGTTTATTTTGAATAGGTTATTGCATTTATTATAAGAGTGCACATTTTGCATAGATGTAGTTTTTCTTGATTATATTCCAATGGGTCTGATGTGTTGCGATTGCTACTCATAAGTAAGAACATTGTCCAAAGTAGCTTTATCCCTCATCCTGAACACAGTAAAGAAATTGTTCACAAATGAAAGTTATTGGCACAAATTTTTTGTTTAAAGGGTATCAAGTGT